>JAYESA010000012.1:125252305-125652305 GCA_036927795.1 Iris macrosiphon | reverse complement strand
TACTCATGAACTTCCACACTGACATTTATCACCTACTGTGCATTCTGCACGCAATTTTTAGACACTCTTCCACCTATTTGCTTCTAACATATCACTAACCTCAATATAAGGTGATATACCCATTACTAGTCATATACTGGTACACTCATATCTACTCACATCAAGGCTCTACTTATAAGTTAAAGAATAATGGGACAAAATTCTACAATAATAGGAGTATATAAGTATTGAGATAATATTTTAAGAACCAATTTAAGATACAACCTGATAATCATACACATCTGTGCAAAATTATGATACTCAGAATTATCGCCACACCAGTAAGCATAACTGTGATAAACGATAGATTCCATAACTAAGGTATGTAACTCTATAATCATGTCATCTAGAATCCTCACTACGCCAATCGGTATGGCTGCGAGAAACTCTAAATTTCATAACTGAGATATATACATTCGAAGTCAGGTTCCTACATTTCTGTCACGCCAGCTAATATGGCTGCGATAAACTCTAGGCTCCATAACCAAAGCAGACGTTTCATATTTCTTACTGTCCTTATCAACATATGTCATCAGAAGATACCGTAATTTAGTCCATAAAATTTATCTCGATATGAAATCAAACTCAACAATGACACCAAGAATTAAATTTAACAACCAATCACCAAGAATCAAATTTAATAACAACAAGTGAGAGCGGACGAAAATAAAGAAAATATTTGAATTGGAATTTATAATAAGATTATCAAGGGTCGTCCCAGGAATCTCTCAAGAAATTTGTGATTGAGTATCCCCTCATCCTAATATCTTACATCTTATATTCTATATCCTATCGCAGGCTCGCAGTAGTACAACTAAGCTGTCGCACTACTATGATATCGCACAACTTGCGAAGCCTGACCTGCATGGGTCACCACAAAAATATTTTACGACCCGTACCCGGTGAAGGGGCACGAGTATGTAGGTACGTCTAACCTACGCCACAATATCGACGGTAGAACATTGTTTAGGTCGATTATACTATCTAATCATCTCATAAAATATATAATCTGCCAACAATATTTTAACTCCAAGAAGGAGGGCAATAAACTTAATACAATACAATACTCAATCATAATTCTATAGCACGATAAGATATCAAAGAAGTCTAACATAACAATGTAGTCTAAATATAACAATAACAAATAGAAACAATATCAAAGTCTCAAATATATGCCGAAAACAAATCAGGTACCAAAATGCTAAATAAAACTAACTATAAAAGACTAGTGATTCGGATAAACCTCCCGACAATCATACCAGAACTAGTGGGTCCAAGGCTGCACTATCTATAGGTCGAGGTTCATAGTATATTGGACATCAATCTTTCGGATCCTCTGAAAAATATTATCTAGTCAGGAATGGAGCAAAGTATAACCCAATAGCAGTTCTAATTAATTGACAAAAACTATAAAGTAGTAAAATAGAGGATGCTATCTACGATAAGAATATAACTGATGATCAAGAACAATGAAGAAAAAGACAATACTAGCAACAGAATATAAATCAATGCGTACAAGAATGAAGGAATGAACTATAATGTCAGAAATAGAACAAGGTAGTCAATGAACTAAATTTAGAGTCTATGATATACTATGTATTTGAGATACTAACTAAATATGTGATCGGCCTAGAAGATTCAATGATTACACTAAGGAGTTAACTCAACCATACGTGAATTGCATGATTAGTTAGTAGCCAATGATTATACTACTAGCCGATAGTTCTTGATCACATATTTAATTGGTATTTTCTCTACCTCGACAGATACGATGATCGAATCATGACACATTACTAGCTAATGTATCCAATATTTTAACCTACAATATTCAATGTTATCCAATACCAACAAGGACAGTATCCGATACCATCTCAATAATCAAGGTAATATCTCATGACTGACGATCCATTAATAATACCAATCCGTGTACCATTGTATCAAGAATCATAAGTAACATTTCTAAATACTTGAATTATAGTAGTAATCAAATAATAAAAACTATCAGAGAATGTACTCGCCTGTGGTCCAGAGTAAATGATGATAAACGATATCCGAACTGGTATGACACAGACCTAAATATGAAATATTGCATTAATACAAGGTTTTGGAATAAAAATAAGTTAAACTAGTGAACTTCTAGGTCATAAAGCTATTTCTAAGTCAAAACAGTCAAACTAGGTCAACTCTAAGTCAAACTGGTCAAACTGGTCAAACTTAGTCAAAGTAGCTATTTCTAGGTGGTATGAGTCTATCTCTAAGATATTTGGTCCATACACTATGCAACTAGGCCACACTAGCTATACTAGGATACTAGGAAACCATTAGGATACCGTATCCTAAGATACGCAAATCAATTAGATAGAAAATATCATAATATGTATATAAACTCAATAATATTACATATGCCTAACTAAACTAATGCTAAGTGGATACCTTGGCTTTGAACCAATGCGGTATCGCACCACTACACACCCATATTGATACTCAAATTCAATACCTTGATTATCAACCCAATACCTTGAGTATCCCTCACTACCTTGATATTTACCTTGGTATCTCAAGGTAATGCGATATCTACATATACTTAACTACCCAATATACTAACTATAAACTAACAACTATTAATAATACACTACTACTAACTATACTAACTACTAACATACTAAAAACATATAAACATATATACAACTACATATCACTACTAATACACAAATATATATTTACATCTAACTACTACTAATCAATATGTATACATATATCTATATAACTATATAACAAGACTACTAATAACTATACATTAAGATACTAGCTATTAGACTACTAGTTAAACTAATTAACTGCTAATTAACTAGTTAAACTACTAACTAATACTAACAATCTCCTGAGTGTTATATACATACCTTTTCTACATATATATATATATAACTACTAACTACTATGAACTAAAAATACTTATCAATAAACTAGCTAATCCCCTCCTTACCTTGATGCTGCTACTGAAGGCTGATTGTGCTACTGCAGGCTCATGCCTTATTGTTGCTGCTGCCTGCTTATGCTAACACTGCTGCTAGTTAAACTTCACACGCTGCTCGAAGCTAATGCTGCTACTGGGGCTTGCTGCGTTGCTGGCTGCTGCGCTCGCTGCTACTACCTCTGCAGCTGATGTTGTACGCGCTGTAATGCTCGTTGCTGCTGCACACGCTGCCCCTGCACATGCTGCTCGACCCCCCTTCAAACACACACACATATGCACACCTCCACACAACTCTATACACACATATATACACACACATATGTATATATAACACTCTCACTCACATAACTGTATACTTATGTACATATCACTAGATACACACACACACACACACACACACACACACACACATATATATATATATATATATATATATATATATATATATATATACGTACACACACACACACACACACATTAATATATATATGCATACATAAACATACACACATACATATGTAAACATATATACACATATATACATATATAGATATACAATCATATGAATATAATCATACATATATTTATACATATACACATCCCCAAACACACATATATACCCATATATAAATATAACCACTAACCAACACACACACACACACACACACACACACATACATATATATATATATATATATACATAACTATAAATTATGATACTCTAATAGCTATAAATAAGGCAAATTGAATCTATAATGCAATAAACCAAACACGTGGAGTGTATCACACCCGTATCACACTAGATCTATGATACACTTGCGATACGAGTCCTCTACACAACAAAACATACCCCGAAGGACATGAATAAGTCTAAAATAATAATTATGAATAATACGAAAAGCTAATTATATATCTACGTGTCCGTATCAAAATGTGACATGTACAAACTCCCGTGTCAGAAGAAAACTCCCAAATTAACCCGTATCGCCAAATTGTTGGGATATGGCCATGTCGTATCCAATTATGGATACGACACTAGCCACACACGATCAAATACATGTTAATTTGGTCAAATTAACCAATTAACAAATACAACATGTGTTAATCTCGAAATTCTCCTAAAATTAACACAAAATATACCATAACTTTCTCCATAGGCCTCCTATGAACCTAATTTCAATTCCTATGGGTAGCCTTAGCATATAGGATAGTTCATAATGATTAAATCATAGGTTTAGAGTCTAATTAAAGGGAAAAAAAAATTAAATTATACATATTGGGAGATGGATTCTCAATGAAATTCCTAAATTGGGTAAAAAGAGCTTCCAACTTGTAGATTCTTGCTCCTCCTTGTAGATCCTTGCTTCCTCCTTATAGATCCTTGCTCTAATAGCCTCTAATAATGATTTTTAAAGAAATTTGTTGGGAATTTGATTGGTAATGAAGAAATTTGGTTGAGAGAAATTCTAGATCTAGATTTGGAATAAAAAATAAAGAAAGAGAAAGTTTTTACCCCCTTATATAGTCCTCCCTTGCCCCCCCCTCAAGCTACTATGTAAAATCTAAAATACCCCTTGGGGCCTCTCATGAAGAAATTAATTGAGGAAGGAAATTTTTAGTCTAATGGGTTTAACTAATTAATCTCCCTCCTAATGATTGGGCTTATTATTGGGCTCAATTCTAACTAAAATTAAATGTTGTTCCATGAATCTAATCTAAACTAGTTAGGTCTACTAACACAAGTCCAAAAATAAAATCTAATATGCTAATAATAAATAATAATACAATAAATAAATATTCAGCATGCAAAATATTTAATTAATTATCAAATGACTAAAATATCCTTTCCTAGAAAATGTGGTAGTGACATGGCAACCTTTTGATCAGGGCTCCCAAATATGAAACATAGTCTGTTAGCTTCCCGAAAAACATCCCAGGTATAACCTCCCTTGCCACAGTAGGTACAATATGTCAGCACTCCCTGTCATTGTTGTTGTTGCTGCTGATGTTGTGGTTGCTACCTCGACTGTTGTTGCCGAGTTGGTGTCATCACTGTCGAGGTTACTGGCCTCCTCTATGTTATGTCATAGATGTGAATGCCAGGGGATGGTGCTGACATTCACGGTACTAGTCCTCCCTCATGGCTTTGTCCTTGAGGCCTCTTCTGATTCACTCTTCTCGATGCCATCCTTTGAGAAGTAAGCTCAACCCTCTTGGCTGCTATCAATACCACCTCGAAGGTCTGGTAGTCATGCAACTCTACCATGTGTAATATCTCTAAGTGAATCCCCTGTTGTAACCTCATTTCTCTCTCCAACTATGTTGCCACCATGGCTGGAGAAAATCTGCTTAGTCGATAAAACTCTGTCGCATAGCCGTCTACTGTCCTTCCGTCTTGCTTGAGGACAATAAACCTTTGTTGTAACTCACACTGAGCCACAATCCTGAAGTACTTCGACCTGAACCGGGTCCTGAAATTATCTCATAAAATAGGATGCCTCAATCCTACCTCCATCATGGCCCACCAATCCCTTGCTAGATCTTGGATTTGTAGGCAAACCAAGTCAACATGTTCCTCAGCCAAAATGTTAGCTGCTGTCAGAATGGTCTTAATATCCTGGAGTCAATTATCTGCCGTAATTGCGTCCTCCATGCCATCAAAATATCTGGGGTTCAGTATGTAAAATCTAACATATGCCCCAGAATTTGTTCTCCTGCCTCGTTCAAGGGCCGTCTGTAACCCTTGGTTCAACAGGATATTCTGTTCCTGCTGCTGAAGCTGTTGTTGCTGTTGTTAGTGTTACTGCACCACCATCTAGTATTATTGGGCGGCCAACAATCCATGGATAATCTCCAGCAAGGTCAGGGTATCCAGTATTGTCGACACTGTAGGAGGTACGGGAATACATGGAGCCTGCTGCTCTGTCCCATTCATCGTGGGCTCAACTCGGATCCTTGGCTGGGGTTCCAAATAATTTTATTCCACTGGCAACTCTGTCTCTCTTGCTGCTGCAGCATCGGAGGAAGGAGAAGCCCTAAAGAAGAGCACAAGAAATGTCAAGTACATAACGAGAAGGAACAAGAAAGCAACCAATCTAGACGAATTTTAGCTGAGTATCGAAGGGGACGAATTCATAATTTCAAGAAGGATCATGTTTGATTGAGACTCCTATGACCATGACACCCCATAAGTTTGAAGAATAGACCTGCATGGGCCACCCCTAAAATCTTATTACGCCCTAGTACCGGAATATGGAGACGAACATTGCCAGCTACCCCGTATAAGGTGCTATACATCATACGACGATCATGGCTATATAAGACAAGAGGGTGCATGCTACAATCAAGTCTTCTATAGTCAAGAACTTCTATGTCTCAATCATTTAAATAAGAAACAATAAGCATAGAGCATATATGATAAAGCAATAAGGTGTCCCAAATGCTTTCTCAAAATATTCTGGAGACCAGCGATACAAAATAAGGAGCTGGAAGATTAAGAAAAGTATATGACAATGATTAGCTGCAGTCTGATTTAATACAATCATATAAGAAAATTAATGTCCAGATGAGCCGGCTAACAGGTGCCGGTGGCTAAATGCCAAAAGAAGTAAATATTCAATGATGAGCAGGGAAGAAGAAAACCCACTCGCTATCACCTGCGACCATGTTCCTGGTACGTGCCATGAGTAGGGGGAAGGTATGCTGGATCCTAGGGTGCTGGCTCAAAATATGGCCATGCAAAACCAGTGGGGTTAGACCCCAAATAGCAAGTACCACAAAGGAAGCATGAAATAGAGAAACAAAAACCCAAGAAAATATATAATAATATATAAGTTCAGTATCGTAACTTAGGTCCATGGCATATCCTAGCGCAAAGGTCCAAGCCTACAACCAGTCCAACCCTACAACCAAACAAGGAAAAGGGTTGAACCATCACACTATGATAGTCCATTTTCCTAGGCTACTAGCCGAATAATACAATCACAACCAAGTCCATTTTCTTATATCGGCCAATCATTTGTACAGCTTGCTATTTTATGGAGTCTGAGGTTATCTCAAAAATAATGTATAATAAGTATCCTCAGATCATGCCAGTGCCGAACACGAGCTAACCGAACCAATAGATAAATAAAGCAGACACTTGCAGGATGCACCAGTCCCTCGTAGGGCCACTGCGCTAAAAATACGGTATTAGCGGTTCCAGTGTTCCTATAGTAAAATAGTGGCTCGACATAATAATAGGTCAGATACTGCACTCCACTAAGGCAGATGATATACAGTATCTGTGGTGGCCAGCCCACAACACACTTAGAATGAATCTCTGTGGGAAGGTTCATTGGCATGATCTCGGGATACCGTTTTCTCCAATATTACTACCACTTTTAATTACCTAATTAGCCCTATGTTGTGTTTGAAATCTCAAGGCATGGTCACATGAGAATTTCTCTTAAGATGTCGTAGAAAGTACGGACACGCTAGATACAAATCAATGGAAGTCAAATATAGATTTACCCGAGCATGTATGGAACTTCAGTCAATCAATATCCTAGCCACGCTTTGGTAGTTGACTCACTTATTATGCCCGTATTGGAAAAATAATATATATTTATAATATTACGCATTCAGGAATTTAGATGCATTCTCGATGCATAACCCAAATATAATTACTTAATACGTGACATGATATGTCATACCTCGGCACATATTAAATCATGGACAATATCAGGCAATAGTTGTATCAGCACAGATACAATATTCGAGCCCAATTACCAATTATACATTGGGTCACGAAGAACAAGAAATATTCAATCAAAACAAGCAAGGCCGCATGGGTCTCTAGGCCGCATAAACCACTTGGACGCTGATGAAGTCAGGCCGCATGAACCACTTGGCCTCCTATTTTGGAAGTTATAGTGTATTTTGTGCCCAACTTGGAGAAAATCCAAGATTTGTGCACCTTGTGTTTGTCAATAGGTCAACTAGACCAAATTAACATGTTTTTGATTGTGTGAGACTAGTGTCGTGTCCACAAATAGATACGTATAGGTCGTATCATGATAATTTGGTGATACAAATTGATTGGGGGGGTGGGGTTCCCTTTGACACGGGAGTTTGAACATGTCACATTTTGACACGAACACATAGTTGAGTAGCTAGCTCTTCGTATTACTTCTAAATATGATTTTAGACTTGTTCGTATCCTTCGGGATACGTTTGGTGATGTGTTAGAGCTATATTGCAAGCGTATTATAGATTGAGTGTGATACAAGTGCGATGCACTCCATGTGTTCATTGTATTATGCTATACTCTATTTGGATTTGTGTTAGCTATTTTAAGTATTGTATATGAGTTGTATATATGATATATATAGCTACATATTGATTATATAATCATTTACCTATGTTTTTACTATGTATTAATACGTATTTAGATGTATATTGGATGGGGGCTTGTGTAGACTATTTTGGAAGACTTGGGGACTGTTGCACAGGTGTAGACTAAATTGAGATCACTTGTGGACTGTTAGAGTGGTGTGTCAACTGTTAGAGGGATGAGTTCCTTAGCTAGGAGATGAGAGATTGTGCACAATGCACTGTTGGGTTTGGAGTATGCACAGTGCACTGTCGGGTTAGAGTGTGCTATGCACTCAATGCACAACAGGTTTTTGGGGTCGAGTTTTGCTGTGTTTCAGCAAGGACAGAGCAGCATCAGTCAACTGTTAGGGGGGGCTGTGGTGATTGGTTGATTCATGTTAGTAGGTTAGTCATATTAGTATGTTGAAGTAGTGATGTCTGTTAGTCATGTTAGTATGTTGAAGTAGTGATGTCTGTTAGTCATTTTAGTAGTGACTATTCATCTAGTTTGGTTAGATATCATATGTTAAGTGTCAGTTGGTAGTGGTGTTAGTAATTGGTTATGAACCTTGGTTATAATTGGTATTGTATGTTAGTATGTAGTAAGACTATTAGTAATATAAGTTAATGCTAGTAACTGTTAGTTATGTTATCTTAGAATAGGATGTTTAGTTATGATATTAGAGTTGGTTCTATAGGGACTTTAGATAATATATGTTAAGATAGATAGTTAAGTGTTTAGCTAAGTTTGGTATTACCTTGTGTTATACCAGGTAATGTCAAGGTAATGGAGTTAAGGTATTGGGTATTGGTATGCAAGAAGGGGTGTAGATAGTGTGATACCGAGTTGGCAAAAAGCCAAGGTATCTATTTAGTGTTAGTTAGCTAGGAGATACTAGTAAATATTATATTTGTATAGTTGTATAGTATTTTTATATTATATATATTAAATATCTTACGATATGGTATAGTATCGATATCCTAGTATCCTAATATATCTAGTATAGCCTAAATACATATTGTATGGACCCAATATCCTAGAGATGGACTCATACAACCTAGAAGTAGCTACTTTAACTAGTTTGACTTAGAGTTGACCTAGTTTGACTATTTTGGCCTAGTTTGACTTAGAGATGGCTTAAAGACCTAAAAATGGACTATTTTGACTTGTATTCATTCAAAAATCTTGTATTGATGTAATATTCTATATTTAGGTCTCCGAGGCACTATTCCAAACATCTTTGATATTGTTAACCGAATTTCAGGCGAGTACATTCTCTTATAGTTTTTTGTTTATGATATCCTCTATATTTTTTGTATTTAGTGTAGATATCCTTGATTTCTTGATACTTGGTTACACGGATTGATATTCCTGGATCCCGTTATGAGATATTATTCCTAGTAGTTCCTGGCGTATTTTTTGTGCAAGCCCCGTTGTTCTTGTACATGTATGGACACTAATTCATGAGAAAATTAGCTCCCTTCTCATGGAATCCTGTGTCATAGCGTGTCATATTTGGATCCACTATACCAGTCGGGGTCGGAAAGTATTTAGTATAGATATGTGATCATATCCCGCAGTTCTTATTTTCTTGCATAGTGTTACTCATACACTACACGTATGATTAACCAGGCTTGTGGTTCTTGAGAAGTACCCAAGCCGATCACATATTGAAGCTAGTACTCACTCACTTAGATAGTTATATCTCTTTATTTCTATATTTGATGTTCGTACCTCTTGTATGTATTTCTCGCATTTTCTTATTCCTGTATATTTCTACTATACTTTTTATCTTATATATGCTCTATATTTACTGTTACATAGTCTTTATCATTTATTGGAACTGCTGCTAGAGTTGTACTTTCCTCCAATCCTGACTGGATTTATTTTTTCCAGATGACACTGAGGAGTGGTATCCCACTCACTACGGGCCTCAGGACGTAGTTGGCTTAGAGCTAGAGACTGTGGCTTAGGAGGGACTCATCCCGGTTGAGACAGATGATACTTTACCAGTAGCTCAGTTGATAGGCTTATATTGTACTGGATTTCTCTCCAGCTTTGATAATTAGTAATTTTTATTTTTAAGACTCTTTGGTATTATTTCTGTCTTGTGAGTTGTATCTTGACTCTTTAGTTCTAGTTCTTTATATCATATTCGTGTGATTATTCCATCTTATAGTTCTGTGATTGAGTATTTATATTTTATTGGTGGCATTATATATCTTGATGATCATTATTGCTAGATAGTATAGTTATCCAAACAATGTTCTACTGCTGATGCTCTGGCGTAGGCTGGACGTACCCACGTTCTCGTGCCCCTACACCGGGTGCGGGTCATGACAAGCCGGATGAACCACTTGGCCGTATATGGAGTCAGGCCGCATGCTCAGGGTCAAAGTCTACTTCTTGGGACAAATATTAAAGTGACAGGCAATGAATAAAGTGTTAGTGATGTGACATAAAGTGATTGATGTAACAAGCCATAAAGTGTGTTAGAGAGAAAAGACAAATATCATAGAAACATGTGCCACAGTTCGGAGTTATACGTCTAAAGAAATGGTACCGCATACTCTCCAATGCCGCATAAGTGTCGGTACCGCATGGAGGTCTCTTGGACTTAGCAAATTTCTCATCGTTCAGCGAGTGTAAACACCAGGTGTTCAAGGACACTTGTGTAAATAAGCAGTCATGCGTCCAACAAGATAGACACATGCTGTCAGTATGCGGCAAGAGTTCAGGCCGCATAATCCTCTCGGGTCGTACAATACTCTCAGCCGCATAGCTCGCTGGCCGCATGAAGACTTTGTTTTCTCCAAACACCAGGTTCGGCCATGGCGAAAGCTCCAACAACTAAAATCTTGTTTTGTCCATAAAATCCTTATTTTAAGTCCAAATCGGATGAACCAAAAGCCAAAATGCTCTAAATTAAAAGCTCTATCATATAGCAAAAACTAGTTTTATAAAATACATGTTTAATAGATCAAAATCAAGAAAAACTCATAAAATTCATAAAACCCTAAGTTTAGAAATGTAGATCTACTCAAAACTGTCCATAAAAATAGAAAATTCCAAGAACTAAAAGTGCTAAAAAATACATAACAAATATAATAGAACAATAATATGGAGGGTTTTTCTATTTCTCATGCAAGGTGTACTTGCCTATGGAAATGGTGAGGGAAAACACAAAAGAGAGGAAGAAAATAAAGAAGTGAAGAGAGAGAGAGAGAGAGAGAGAGAGAGAGAGAGAAAATATTGGGTTATATATGGTAGGGTTGAGGGTTGAACCATGGGTTCTCATGACTTGAACCAACCCACAAATGAACCATGAACATGGTTAAACCAAAGAATAGGTCTAGTTTTCATGCTTATGCAACCATGCTAAAATAAAATATGTTCCGAATACGTATATCAAAAATGGGGAGTGACATTGGTTCTGGGGCGTGACAATAGAGTTGTCCAATTTGATGGGAACAACACTACATCGTAAAATTTAATTAAAAAAATAATTATTTTTTGGGTTTTTGGAACTGAGTTTTGATCGATAAAATCTACTAATTAACCTAAACTATTTATACACACATGAAAATGGTTATACCTATTGTGTGATGGAAGAAATGGCTCGTCGAATTAAGCTACGTCAGGAAAGAAATAGGAGTGCATGACCGACATTGGCAGCGACGGAGGCGTGGGAGCAGCTAGTGCGACTGGCACAAGGTGGCACGACTGCATGGTCTAAGAAGGCCCCCCGCTAGCTGATGATGCCACGAGGGAGAGGGGCTGGTAGATCTTAGTTGGGTCAGAGGAGAACATGGTCGTATGGGTGAGATGCCATGCCTAATATGGTATTTTGTGACAGTGATTCGAGAAGATAGAGTGAATAAGTTATTAAAAAAGAACTAGTACAAGAAAGGTTTTAGAGTGAGTTTTTTTGCTCCTAAGAAATTCGGCATTGGGAATTTATGAGTTTTTCAACACCCGAAGGTAGCCGCACAAGACATTGTGTGGCTGGCTCCTTCATCGCAAAGGAATCACTAGTTTCGTGCCTTCCTCCCTAACGGTCACCTCTCTTTCTATATGAAAGTGCAAAAACATGCGTTCTTGGCTCAGAAAGAGGGCATATAATCCAAGTTTTCCCAGCTTGACTCGGATATCAAATTAAAGTAGATTTTTTCTTGTACGTTATCTGATATATTCGGTGGTTACTTAAGTGGACCAACGAAAGATATCTATAATAGAAATAAGAAATTCATAAGTTCCCGTGACTTGAACTATTTCTATGTATAAATCAATTAAATGATAATGGAAAGAGTACTAAAAAGAGTGGAAGTTGCCCCTCCTAGGGTTGTTATGCCAATAGCAGCATGGGGCGGCTAAGTTGGTATGGAAGAACTGCTATAAGCGGGAAATCCTTCTATATACAAGTTCTAGTAAGAGATTTTGAACAAAACTTCGACTAGACTTGGAATTGATCGACCGATGCCCCTTCTTAACATAAAAACAAGTGCACACATACAATACAAATAGAAGTAAAAAAAATCACTAGACTACATGAATCGACCATCCATTATCCGGATATCTAAAAAATTATCGATTGCATTTAACGTTTGATTCAAAGAATTGTGCTTCGAGAAATTGAGGGGTATCTTAGGAGAAAATTTATGAATAAATATATTAGGAATTGTTTTGAAATTTATTAGGAGTGTTAATAGAAGTAATTAGAATTTACTCCATTGAGAATTGATAGAGGGATTTGATATATATATATATATATATATATATATATATATATATATATATATATATATATATATATATATATATATATATATATATATATATATTGTCACGACCCGCACTCAGAATTTGGGTACGAGTACGTGGGTACGTCCAGCCTACGCTGCAGAGTCGGCGGTAGTACGCTGTCTAGGTCTTATCCACAGTTAACTAATCTAGCTCATTCACAATTAATGAAATAGACAAAGATAATAACAGGAAAAGAATGCTGAGATTTCAAATGAAATAAATGTGACAACAACTCAACTATTTAATACAGAATCCAGAAATGAAATCGGGGACAAACCCGATTACTAAGATAAAAGAGCATAAATAAAAGCTACTGCTAACTACTCTGTAGAAGTAGTCTCCTGGGTAGGAACTGGCTCCTCATAAGTGTCATATGTTCCCTCATAGGGGCCATAATAGGTAGGGGCAAAGTCCTCATCATCGCCTAAATCAACGGATCCAGTCAGGAAAGGAGCAAAGTACACAATACACAACAAGATTAAACTAAATATTTATGACCATTAGAAAAGAAACTGACTGAGTATCATATTGAGAATATGCATAAAAGAAACAATAATAACTAAAATTTAAGACTATAAACAGGAATAGAGTAAACAGGAATAATATGAGACAGGAAATGAAACTACAATAAGACAACAAGAGCTGCAACAAGACAAGAAGCTATGTGTGTGAACTTGTGTTTATTTTAGAATACATAGTTGGCATGCAGGGGTTTATAAGGCTAATCCGGCCATCATAGACGGCTATTAAACATGAATAATCGAGATCCGGCTGAGGGTACAGTCGCGTACCAACAGCTATTAAACACGGTAGGGGGAAGGGTAAACTACATGCCTTCTATTATTCTCCCATCCGACATGAAAAACAAGACATGAACTCCAGTATTCGAGACATAAAATCCAGTATTCTAACACTATGTGTAATCATCAAGGGTACTAGTAGAGCAGGGAATTAATTATCACAATATAAAGATTTAAACTTGAAGTGCAGGTACTTGTCTGATGTTTGGATCCGATTATAGTTTGGTGTCTCGGGGAAAAATTTCCAGAGATGTGTCCAGATGCTAAAATAAACATTACCATCATGCTCAGAAGATATCAAATAGCTAGAAATGCCTGTCCTTGGGTCCAATTTGGAGACAAGGGCAAAAACGGCAGTTTCGGGTCAAAACGGGGTCTGCATGTGGGCCCGCTTTGCACCGAAAAATGTGTCAGAGTCAAAGGTCTCCAAATTCACCAAATTTAGTGTCAACAGGTCAGGAACGATGATACGAACCCAACGGAACTTCCAGAATTGGATTCCGATGAGCCGATCACGAAATCGCCCGTCGAGCGGGGCCTGTAGGGCCCACGACACGCGATTTCGTCAACGTTCTCAGAATCGAACCAAACTTGACCCAAAGGACCAGCGTATCGCTACGAGTCCGATGGCGCAAGTTTCGTTTCGATCTGACGTGTGTGCAAGAAGCTAGGGCGAATTGCAGAAAAATCAAATACGGGGCGATGTCCGCGGATACGCGTTGGTTCCGGTGTGCACGCACACCCGAATCAGCTTCCACGAAATCTCACACGTCCGTATCGACGGCACGCACGTATCTGTGAAGACCGCACGCGACCAAGTCGTCCCGTTTGGCGGGGCGTTCTCAGTTCCGGGGTGAAACAGGGTCTGGTTTTTCCTGTTTTTGGATCGCGGTGTGCGATCATCACAGGACGCTATGCCCCGAGCGGTTTGTCCGGGCATCGAGAGGGTCATACAGGCTTCGCAACATAATTTACGGAATTAAAATCGGAGATACAGGGTGCAAGATACGAGTACCTGAACGAGGCTCGAAAAATCAAAATTTTTTGTGTCCGTGTCGTGTTCGACACGACACGAAGAATTGGGATTAGGGTTAGGGTTTCGTTCTGGACGGCGGGGGCCGGCCGGAGGCATGCCGGAGAGGGCCGGGGAGGGTTCGCCGGGGCGAGGCGGAGGCGAGCGGAGCCGAGCGGCGGAGGCGGGCTGCTGCAGCCGCTGCTGCTGTCTCTGGCCTTGCCGGAGAAGAAGAGGAGGCGGGAGGAGCCGGGCGGTCGTCGACGACGCTGCGGGCGGTGGGCGAGGGTCTGGAGCCGGGTGGTGCACGGTGGGGGCGAGGTGGTCGGGTGGCGGAGGGAGACGACCTGGCGGGGTTAAATAGGGGGAGTGAGGGAGAGGGTGGCGCCGGGCAAGGCGGAGGGAGAGGGGGACGTGGCGGAGAAGGCGGGCCGAGGGCGCGGGGGAGCGGAGACGTGGCGCGGCGGGCGCGGGCGGCGGCGCCGGACGCGGGGGCAGCGCGGGTCGTGCGGGGGTGAGGGCTGGGAGCGGGTCGCGGGTGGCGGGTCGGGTTCGGGTGGACCCGCCCGACCCGCTAGGCTGGGCTGGGTTGCTGGGCTTCGGCCCACTGGGCCGGGCCGGGCCCAAAAGAAAATAAAATAAAATAATAGTAATAATAATAATAATAATAATAAAACAATTAATTAATTAAAATAGTTTTTAGGTATTTAAAAATAGGTCTGAGGCCCAATAAATTCCAGAAAAATTACCCTAAGTCCAGTTTTCTATTTTACACCCAAAAATATTATTTCTATGATATTTTAATATTATTTATTAACAATTAAAAATCATTTAATAATTTAAAACCTTGATTTTAATTATAAAAAATTCCCAGAAAATTCTAGAAAATTGTGAAAAATCCAAGTTTAATAATTTTGAAAATTCAGGGGGTTTACAATCTACCCAACTTATAAAAATTTCGTCCTCAAAATTTAAAAATAACAATGGCACGAAAAGAAGGACCGAGAGTTAAAATATACCTCAGGGTTCAAAAAGATAAGGGTAGCGTTCTCTAATCTCGTCTTCTCGCTCCCAGGTGGATTCACCGGGAGAATGGTGCTTCCAAGCTACGCGAACAAGGAAAATAAGCTGGTTCCTTAGAACTTTCTCCGATCGGTCCAGTATCTCCACGGGTTGCTCTTGGTAAGTCAAACTTGGGCCTACTTCGAGCTCTGAGTGATCCAAAATATGGCTGGGATCTGACACGTATTTTCTCAGCTGCGACACGTGGAAAACGTTATGGACTCCATCCAGCGAGGGTGGCAATGGCAGACGGTATGCCACTTCTCCGATTATCTCCTGTATGCCAAAAGGTCCAATAAATCTTGGGCTGAGTTTTCCACTTCTTCCGAACCTAATGGTGCCACGTGTCGGAGAAATCTTCAGGAATACCAGTTCTCCAACCTTTAATAAAGTCATAATCAAGTCTTAGTTCCATAATCATAATGTTTAAATTAACTTGAATTTCATAAATTTAATTACCTCAAATTCCAAGGGCCTTCGGTGGCTATTTGCCCAATGTCGTTGCCTGTCTTGAGCCACCCGAAGTCTTTCCCTTATTTGTTTTACCTTCTCAGTTGAATCGATCACCATCTCTGGTCCCAGTAAGGCTCTTTCTCCTACGTCGTCCCATGATAGCGGGGTACGACATCTTCGTCCATACAAAGCTTCAAATGGAGTCATCTCAATACTTGCTTGGTAACTGTTATTATAAGAGAACTCCACAAGATGTAGATAGTCTTCCCACGATCCTCCAAAATCCAGAACATATGTACGGAGCATATCTTCAAGGGTCTGGATTGTACGTTCCGATTGTCCATCGGTTTGGGGATGATAAGCTGTGCTGAATTTGAGTTGAGTCCCCAAGCTGGCTTGTAAGCTCTTCCAGAAGTGAGAGGTGAATCTTGAATCTCGGTCGGAGACAATACTTACTGGAACTCCATGCAATTTAATAATATGTCTGATATATAAATCTGCCAACTTTTCTGTAGATAGTCCTACTTTGAAGGGTAGAAAATGTGCAGACTTGGTCAGTCTATCCACTATCACCCAAATTGCATCCTTTCCACTAGGTGTCCTTGGAAGCCCAGAAACAAAATCCATTGTAATATGTTCCCACTTCCACTCCGGAATGGGTAGTGGTTGAAGCAATCCCCCAGGTCTTTGTCTTTCAGCCTTGACTTGTTGGCACACTAAGCAACGAGATACAAACCTGGCTACTTCTCTTTTCATGCCATGCCACCAAACATGCATCCTCAGGTCTTTGTACATTTTGTTGGCTCCTGGATGTAAAGAGTATTGCGATTTGTGCGCCTCTTGCATAATTTCTTCTCTTATGTCTCCTTGAGGTACACATAATCTATCTCCATGCCTCAGTGATCCATCTTCATGAATTTTGAAGTCCTCCACTAATCCAGCTTGTACTTGACCTCGAATGCTTCGCAGGCCTTCGTCTTGAAACTGAGTCTCCTTGATCTTATCTATTAAGGTAGATTGAATCTGCAAGTTCATCATTTGGCCTTCTTTTCCTGGGATAATTACCTCAATACCTAAATTTTCCAAATCCTCGAGCAAGTGTCGGTCCATAGTCAAGTACATCGCCATAGGATATCTGCTTAGAGCATCAGCAACTACATTGGCCTTCCCAGGATGATATTGAAGGGTGATATCAAAATCTTTCATTAGCTCCAGCTACCTTCTTTGCCTCATGTTCAGCTCTTTCTGAGTGAAGATATATTTTAGACTTTTATGGTTTGTAAATATTTCCATCTTTTCTCCATAAAGATAATGCTTCCATAGCTTAAGAGCAAAGATAACAGCTGTCAATTCTAAATCATGAGTTGGATAGTTCTTTTCATGAGGTCGAAGCTGTCGAGAGGCATATGCTATTACCTTCTTGTTCTGCTCCAATATACAACCTAGACCTTTTCCAGAAGCATCACTATATATAGCGAATCCTCCGGTTCCAGATGGTAAGGTTAGGATAGGGGCAGTTGTCAGCCTTTTCTTTAATTCTTCAAAAGCATACTGACAATCATCAGCCCAGATGAACTCTTCATCCTTCCTTGTTAATTTTGTCATGGGCTCAGCAATTCTAGCAAAGTCCTTCACGAACTTCCGATAGCAGCCAGCTAGTCCCAGGAAGCTTCTAATTTCTGCTACAGAGTCTGGAGTGGGCCATGATTCTATTGTCGCTATCTTCTTGTGATCTACTGCTATTCCATCTTCAGTCACAACATGTCCCAAGAATTCTACTTTGTCTAGGAAGAATGCACATTTAGATAATTTTCCATAAAGTTTTTCCTTCCTCAAAGTCTCCAATGCTAGCCTCAAGTGTTTTTCATGTTCTTCGGGAGTCTTGGAATAGATCAAAATATTATCAATAAAGACCACTATAAATTTATCTAGATATGGCTGGAAGACTCTGTTCATTAAGTTCATAAAAACTGCTGGAGCATTCGTCAACCCGAACGGCATCACTAAGAATTCGTAGTGTCCGTTCCGGGTATTGAAAGCAGTTTTAGGGATGTCTTCCTTCCTCACCCTTACTTGGTGGTAACCAGACCTCAAGTCAATCTTTGAAAATACCCGAGCTCCACTTAATTGATCAAATAAGTCATCTATCCTGGGTAGAGGATACGTATTCTTAATTGTTAAGGCATTCAAGGCCCTATAGTCAATACACATTCGGGATGTTCTGTCCTTCTTGGGCACAAATAATATTGGAGCTCCCCAGGGTGAGACACTAGACCTAATGAAGCATTTGTCTTCTAACTCTTTTATCTGCTTATTTAGTTCTATTATCTCTTTCTTGTTGATTCTGTAGGGATTTTGAGATACTGGCGCTGCTCCTGGCAATAAGTCAATAGAGAATTCAACTTCTCGGTCTGGGGGTAATCCTGGGAGATCCTCAGGGAAGACATCAAGATATTCAGAGATTATAGAAAGTGGCAATTCTTCTGGTACTAGGGCTCCACAAATTTTGTTACTACCCATTTCTCTAGAACCTCTAGCAAATTCAAATTCTGGCTTGTCAGGGGGCCTGAAGATTACACTACCTCTGTGACAGTCTATAGTGGCATGATGTTGACTCAACCAATCCATACCCAGTATAATGTCAAAACTGGGAACTGGCATTACGAGTAGCCTAGCATATAGTTCTCTTCCACATAATATAATAGGACAATTGTTACATGCATCACTAACCGGGATAATTCCTCCACCGGTAATGATCTTATAACAATTCCTAAGGGGTTTAGTGATTAAGCTATGCTTCATAAGGAAATCTACTGACATGAATGAATGTGAAGCTCCAGAATCAAATAAAGTAATAGCTGGTATTGAATTTATAAGCACGGAATCTGTGATCACGTCTGCTGTGGCTTCAGCTTCTTCCAGAGTCATTGCAAAAGCACGGCCTTGTTGAGGTGCACCCCTCTGTTGCTGCTGTTGGTACTGAGCAAAGCATTATTGTTGAGTTGGAAGCGGGGGTCCCCTCTGCTGTGCTGCTAGGGGCCTGGCCTGGACTGGAGCCTTTGGTGTAGCTGGGCGTCCTTGAGCAGCAGGACAATCCCTCATTTGATGCGCTGCTGAGCCGAAGTAGAGGCAGGCACCTAGCCTCTTCCTGCAGACTTGCCAAGTGTGACCTGGTTTTTAGAAAAAGTTACAAGCGGCAGCTTGTTGGTTCTGTCCTTGAGCTTGGTGTTGGGGTGCTGGGGCTCGAGGGAGAGGACGCTGAGTTTGCTGCGGGGTTCTCTGCTGTGGTTGTTGTTGAAATGGGCGTTTGTGGGGTCCCATACTTCCAGTATCTCTCTCCCGCTTTAGTTTATGTCCCATGTCTCTCTCAATGCCTTGTGCCACGCTCAAGATTTCCTCGTATGTGCGAGCTCGGCTAGTGGTGACAGCAAGGCGAATGTCCGGAGATAACCCCTTCTTGAATCTACGGGCCCTGTCCTCCGGGGTACGAACCATGTACTCTGTAAAGTGGCTCAACCTGCTAAATTCAGCAGTGTACTCATCAACAGATAGGTTACCTTGTTCCAGTCTCTCGAATTGGCTTTCGAGAGCTTCCCGAGCCACTTCGAGATAGAATTTCTCCTTGAGTAGCCTCTTGAAGTCCTCCCAGGTGAGGTCAGGAGCAGATAGTTGGGGTTCATCTCTAAACCAGGTCCGAGCTATGTCGAATAGTTGCAGGCTTGCAGACTCCATTTTGAGATCATCAGGGACCCGAGCAGTCTTCAGGAGTCGCTCCACATTCTCTATCCATTCATCGGCATAGAGAATGCCCTTAGTTCCATAGAATTCCAGGGGTTTGAGGTTTTTGAAGTCTTTGGCACTTTCTGGCCTCTTTAGTGGTGACTCCTGAGACCGAAGGGCTTCTGAGAGGCTGGTTCGTAGAAGTGCAGTCTGTTCTTTCTGGGATTCTACAAGTCCCTGGAACACTCCGAGTAGCTGTGCCCCATCTAGAGTAACTGCTGGAGTAGATGGAGGCGGCAGGAGTGCAAGAGTTTCTGGCACAGTCTGCTCAGCTGGTTCTGATGTGCCTCCTACTGTGTTCCTTGTCTGGACCATTATGAAAGATTAAGGGATAGGAAGATTAGAATAGATTACTTAGAAATCAAGGGCGATAGGAAAATTGATTAGGAATGATATCAAGAATTGAAATGAAGATCCTATTCTGTGAATGAGCTTTTCCTAGAATCTTCAATCTTATTCCATACCCTGTCCTAGGGTATTACCCTATTTAAGGATACTGGACCTGCATGGGCCACCATAAAAATGTGTCACGACCCGCACCCGAAAATTCGGGCACGAGTACGTGGGTACGTCCAGCCTACGCCGCAGAGTCGGCGGTAGTACGCTGTCTAGGTCTTATCCACAGTTAACTAATCTAGCTCATTCACAATTAATGAAATAGACAAAGATAATAACAGGAAAAGAATGCTGAGATTTCAAATGAAATAAATGTGACAATAGCTCAACTGTTTAATACAGAATCCAGAAATAAAATCGGGGACAAACCCGATTACTAAGATAAAAGAGCATAAATAAAAGCTACTGCTAACTACTATGTAGAAGTAGTCTCCTGGGTAGGAACTGGCTCCTCATAAGTGTCATATGTTCTCTCATAGGGGCCATAATAGGTAGGGGCAAAGTCCTCATCATCGCCTAAATCAACGGATCCAGTCAGGAAAGGAGCAAAGTACACAATGCACAACAAGATTAAACTAAATATTTATGACCATTAGAAAAGAAACTGACTGAGTATCATATTGAGAATATGCATAAAAGAAACAATAATAACTAAAAGTTAAGACTATAAATAGGAATATGAGTAAACAGGAATAATATAAGACAGGAAATGAAACTACAATAAGACAACAGGAGCTGCAACAAGACAAGAAGCTATGTGTGTGAACTTGTGTTTATTTTAGAATACATAGTTGGCATGCAGGGGTTTATAAGGCTAATCCGGCCGTCATAGACGGCTATTAAACATGAATAATCGAGATTCGGCTGAGGGTATAGTCGCGTACCAACAGCTATTAAACACGGCAGGGGGAAGGGTAAACTACATGCCTTCTAGTATTCTCCCATCCGACATAAAAAACAAGACATGAACTCCAGTATTCGAGACATAAAATCCAGTATTCTAACACTACGTATAATCATCAAGGGTACTAGTAGAGCAGGGAATTAATTATCACAATATAAAGATTTAAACTTGAAGTGCAGGTACTTGCCTGATGTTTGGATCCGATTATAGTTTGGTGTCTCGGGAAAAAATTTCTAGAGATGTGTCCAGATACTGAAATAAACATTACCATTATGCTCAGAAGATATCAAAGGTCAGGGTCAAAGGTCTCCAAATTCACCAAATTTAGTGTCAACAGGTCAGAAACGATGATACAAACCCAACGGAACTTCCAGAATTGGATTTCGATGAGCCGATCACGAAATCGCCCGTCGAACGGGGCCTGTGGGGCCCACGACACGTGATTTCGTCAACGTTCTCAGAATCGAACCAAACTTGACCCACAGGACCAGCGTATCGCTACGAGTCTGATGGCGCAAGTTTCGTTTCGATCCGACGTGTGTGCAAGAAGCTAGGGTGAATTGCAGAAAAGTAGGATACGGGGCGATGTTCGCGGATACGCGTTGGTTACGGTGTGCACGCACACCCGAATCAGCTTCCGCGAAATCTCACACGTCCGTATCGACGGCGCGCACGTAACTGTGAAGACCGCACGCGACCAAGTCGTCCCGTTTGGCGGGGCGTACTCAGTTCCGGGGTGAAACAGGGTCTAGTTTTTTCTGTTTTTGGATCGCGGTGTGCGATCATCACAGGACGCTATGCCCCGAGCGGTTTGTCCGGGCACCGAGAGGGTCATACAGGCTTCGCAACGTAATTTACAGAATTGAAATCGGAGATACAGGGTGCAAGATACGAGTACCTAAACGAGGCTCGAAAAATCAGAAATTTCCGTATCCGTGTCGTGTCCGACACGACACGAAGAATTGGGATTAGGGTTAGGGTTTCGTTCTGGACGGCGGGGGCCGGCCGGAGGCACGTCAGAGAGGGCCGAGGAGGGTTCGCCGGGGTGAGCGGAGCCGAGCGGCGGAGGCGGGCTGCTGCAGCCGCTGCTGCTGTCTCTGGCCTTGCCGGAGAAGAAGAGGAGGCGGGAGGAGCCGGGCGGTCGTCGACGACGCTGCGGGCGGTGGGCGAGGGTCTGGAACCGGGTGGTGCACGGTGGGGGCGAGGTGGTCGGGTGGCGGAGGGAGACGACTGTCACGCCCCCGAGGCATCCCCCGAGTCGTGACCGCCGTGCGGGCCTGGGTTTGCGCCCGCACAAGGCTTTAATGATTTGCATAGCAAGCACATATTCAGAGTACGCAGATAAATTAAAACACAGATTTGCAACATAGAAAAGTTCTCTTTATTGATAATGAACATCTATTACAAACTCTTAAATGAGTTAGCTAATATGCCGAACGGCTTACAAAAGGGTTGACTCAAAATGAGATAGCAGTCCTTTGCATTACATCCTTTTATAAACTCAAAACGATAAAGACCTCCAGGCTGGAGGATCGCTTTGCCACGGAGCTGCATTTGTGTATGAAGAGTTGCAGGCTCCTGACTCCAAAATGCTTCGGGGGCGCGGTGAAGATGCGCCAACAGTTGGACTGGATCGGGTAGACGACTTCGGCTCCTCGCTCGGTTCGCCTTGGTGCGGAGAACCTGTTTCAACGAGGGTCAGCATATCGAAATATGCTGGTGAAGGCGAGCTAGCCTAACTATTCCAATCAACACATTGTTTAGTGAAGCATGCATATTTGGTTGGTTTCTATCTTGCCTTAGTTCATTTACAGTTAAGCAGCATATTGAATTTACTGAAATGAACGTGCCACCGTTCGGTGGATTTTACCTGACCGTCTGAATTACCTGCACAATACTTACCATGCCTTCCCTGCCACGGAGACACAAGTTAGTATGCAACAGGTTTAAATATACAGGGGATCACTGGCTGGATGCCATATTGGACCAATTTTAGTCGCTGACGAGGATGGTATGCAGCGAGAGCACGGGAGTGCTGCACGCCATTCCGTCCTTGCACAGGATGACTAAACAGGAGAGTTCCCGCCCGGATCGGATCGGTGCCAGTGCCCCAGCGACCGTCCGCAGGAACTAAGGGCCTTGTGCACAAGTTGTCCGTGATCAACATATACACTAAGTTAGCAGTTGAGGCAAATCAGGGCAATAACAGGCACGGGACAGTAACAGGAGGAGAGCTACATTGGCATAGTCTCCCTATCAGATTATTGCATTCAGGAGGAGTCATGTTCAATAGCATAATTTAAAGAAGAGCATACATTCTAACTTGTATTATGCATATGATAAATATTTCCGAGCGAACAAGCATGCAAGTAAGTAACCGTTCACAGTTTTGATTGACAAGCAGTATTAACCAAGTCTATTCTCTTTTATTTGGTTTCTTTTATTATTACTTGGTATCGTTTGATCGGGGCAAAGGAGTGAAGCTGGAAGCAGGGCTAGCTAATCGCGTTGGTAGCCACTCACTTAGATTTTGGAAAGAAGAAGGAAAGAGGCGCTTTACGACTCCGCTCGCAAGCCGCCTACTGCTCGTTCACCTGCACACGAACAGCTCGATTAATACTTCTTCCTCTCTTTCCATTCTCGGAATAGAAGTGCAAGTCTATGAACGAAAACAATGAAAACCATCGAAACCGTTCAAGGAAAACAAGCAAATCCCAAAACCAACTCAAAGCACGAAAGCAACAAGCGACATCGAAAACCGAGGCAATAAAAGATAGCAGCGGAGAGGTCCCTCCTGACCCTGCCGCTAAGCCGATCCTTGGGGCGCAGTCCACTGAATATGGGAATCGATTCCGAAGAAACAAATCCATAACGAGGACGAGTTCTTAATTCAATCTATCCCGATCGAACGATACCGTTTTGTGTTTCTTAGCCGCGCTCCCCGCACCGGGGGAACGGGGCGCTACATCCTACCCAACCAATTGGAAGTTTTGTCCCGAAACTTAGGAATAGGGCCTACCGTTAGGGAGCATTATGTCGAGGGCGACGATCCGGGACAGGACAAGCATCCACCCGATGGGTTGGATCACCACAACGGAGGCAATTCCCGAGTCGCTTTCGACAATCCTTGAACAGGTGCCCTGGCTTCCTACAGAAGTTACATGTTTGGTTGGGATTTGTCTTCTGTTTCCCGCCATCATTGTGACGCTTTGCAGCGTTGTTTCCTCCCTCGTTGCCTTGGCGTTTGTGATTGTAGGTATGCACAGCGCCGGTGGAAACGTGAGGATACAGTGGCACGAGCGATAGGGCGTGATTCATGACTTCACGCATTGTTTCGTACTGATTATTGGCCACGTGCGAATGGATGGCAGGGCGTAGTCCACCTTCAAACCTTCTGGCTCGACTCGCTGCATCAGGTAAATAGGCCCTAGCGAACTTCGAGAGTCGGTTGAACTCGGCGGAGTATTGCTTAACTGTCATACTGCCCTGCCTCAGCTGCACGAAGTCATTTTCCATTTTACGTTGTACTGGAGGCGGTATAAACTCCTCTTCGAACGCGGCACGAAAGGTCGTCCACGAGATCGCCTCCTCTCCGTGATCAAATTGGAGAGATCGTCGATGCACGTCCCACCAATCGTGTGCGTTGAGGCGGAGCTGTAGTTGCGCGCAAGAGACGCGCTTATCTTCGGGGACCTCTAGCAGAGTGAAGTGGTCTTCGATCTCGGCTAGCCAATCTAGAGCTACCACTGGGTCCTCAGTCCCGTCGAACGGAGTATTGCAGACTTTCTTGAAATGGCCCAAGTTGAAGGCAGTCACGTCCCTCGGCCTTGGAATTTGAGGCGTCTCCACTTCAAGCACGGGCTGCTCCACCGGAGTCGTTGCTGTTGCGGCGGAATGGTTGGCAGCCAAAGTCTGAACAATTTGTTGCAGGGCATCTACCTGCTTCTGTTGCACTGAGAAACGGGTCTCTAAATTACTCTCGAGCTTGGCTTGGCGGGCATCGTCTCTTTGTCGTTGCTCTTCTAGCATTTTCATTAACCGCTCTAGCGGGTCGACTTGAGACATGCCTCGCTGGCTCCGAGAGCTTCCCGAAGTACCCGAACTGCTCTCTTGTGTTTCGATCGGTGGTTGCGCTGCAGATTGTGCTGGATCCATTCCTTCAAAAGAAGGTAAATTACATTAGGATCATAATGTATTATGGACTTATTGCATGAACGTATCTCATTTTGGCCTAGCGAGTTCAAGAGTTCGCACAGGAATTTGATCGTTAAAGGAACTTTTCCAGCACGAAGTCTAAGGAACTTTGAATCTGTGCTCTGATACCACTATGTCACGCCCCCGAGGCGTCCCCCGAGTCGTGACCGCCGTGCGGGCCTGGGTTTGCGCCCGCACAAGGCTTTAATAATTTGCATAGCAAGCACATATTCAGAGTACGCAGATAAATTGAAACACAGATTTGCAACATAGAAAAGTTCTCTTTATTGATAATGAACATCTATTACAAACTCTTAAACGAGTTAGCTAATATGCCGAACGGCTTACAAAAGGGTTGACTCAAAATGAGATAGCAGTCCTTTGCATTACATTCTTTTATAAACTCAAAACGATAAAGACCTCCAGGCTGGAGGATCGCTTTGCCACGGAGCTGCATTTGTGTATGAAGAGTTGCAGGCTCCTGACTCCAAAATGCTTCGGGGGCGCGGTGAAGATGCGCCAACAGTTGGACTGGATCGGGTAGACGACTTCGGCTCCTCGCTCGGTTCGCCTTGGTGCGGAGAACCTGTTTCAACGAGGGTCAGCATATCGAAACATGCTGGTGAAGGCGAGCTAGCCTGACTATTCCAATCAACACGTTGTTTAGTGAAGCATGCATATTTGGTTGGTTTCTATCTTGCCTTAGTTCATTTACAGTTAAGCAGCATATTGAATTTACTGAAATGAACGTGCCACCGTTCGGTGGATTTTACCTGATCGTCTGAATTACCTGCACAATACTTACCATGCCTTCCCTGCCATGGAGACACAAGTTAGTATGCAACAGGTTTAAATATACAGGGGATCACTGGCTGGATGCCATATTGGACCAATTTTAGTCGCTGACGAGGATGGTATGCAGCGAGAGCACGGGAGTGCTGCACGCCATTCCGTCCTTGCACAGGATGACTAAACAGGAGAGTTCCCGCCCGGATCGGATCGGTGCCAGTGCCCCAGCGACCGTCCGCAGGAACTAAGGGCCTTGTGCACAAGTTGTCCGTGATCAACATATACACTAAGTTAGCAGTTGAGGCAAATCAGGGCAATAACAGGCACGGGACAGTAACAGGAGGAGAGCTACTTTGGCATAGTCTCCCTATCAGATTATTGCATTCAGGAGGAGTCATGTTCAATAGCATAATTTAAAGAAGAGCATACATTCTAACTTGTATTATGCATATGATAAATATTTCCGAGCGAACAAGCATGCAAGTAAGTAACCGTTCACAGTTTTGATTGACAAGCAGTATTAACCAAGTCTATTCTCTTTTATTTTGGTTTCTTTTATTATTACTTGGTATCGTTTGATCGGGGCAAAGGAGTGAAGCTGGAAGCAGGGCTAGCTAATCGGGTTGGTAGCCACTCACTTAGATTTTGGAAAGAAGAAGGAAAGAGGCGCTTCACGACTCCGCTCGCAAGCCGCCTACTGCTCGTTCACCTGCACACGAACAGCTCGATTAATACTTCTTCCTCTCTTTCCATTCTCGGAATAGAAGTGCAAGTCTATGAACGAAAATAATGAAAACCATCGAAACCGTTCAAGGAAAACAAGCAAATCCTAAAACCAACTCAAAGCACGAAAGCAACAAGCGACATCGAAAACCGAGGCAATAAAAGATAGCAGCGGAGAGGTCTCTCCTGACCCTGCCGCTAAGCCGATCCTTGGGGCGCAGTCCACTGAATATGGGAATCGATTCCGAAGAAACAAATCCATAACGAGGACGAGTTCTTAATTCAATCTATCCTGATCGAACGATACCGTTTTGTGTTTCTTAGCCGCGCGCCCCGCACCGGGGGAACGGGGCGCTACAACGACCGGGTGGGGTTAAATAGGGGGAGTGAGGGAGAGGGTGGCGCCGGGCAAGGCGAAGGGAGAGGGGGACGTGGCGGAGAAGGCAGGCCGAGGGCGCGGGGGAGCGGAGACGTGGCGCGGCGGGCGCGGGCGGCGGCGCCGGATGCGGGGGCAGCGCGGGTCATGCGGGGGTGAGGGCTGGGAGCGGGTCGCGGGTGGCGGGTCGGGTTCGGGAGGACCTGCCCGACCCGCTAGGCTGGGCTGGGTTGCTGGGCTTCGAGTGCCATCCGGGGACCTCGAAATACATTCTTGATATCCATCTGTAGCAACAGCCAATCATAGCGAACAACTAAGGCCAAGAGTACGCGCACAGAGGTCATCCGAGCAACTGGGGAGAATGTCTTAAAATAATCCTCACCATAGGTCTGAGAATATTTTTTTTTCCACCAGACGAGCCTTTAGGCGATCAAGTGTGCCATCCGGTTTGACCTTAATATTGAACACCCATTTGCAACCTACTGCCTTCTTACCATGTGATAAATCAACCAAGTTCTATGTATGATTTTTTCGAAGTACTTTTATCTCCTCTTCCATAGCAGCACTCCAGCCGGGATGTTTAAGACCCTCCTCTGCAGTATTGGGAATCTGAATCCCATCAATAGTAGCCACCAATGATTATGTGTGGCTCGCAATCCCTTTATAATTGTCAATATACAAGGGATGATCACGACATGTACGATAAGGTCGAGCTAACGGATCAGGCGGAAGCAAATCATTGGAGCTAGAGGAGGATGAAGGCGCTGTGTCTGTGAACACTATCGGTAAAACTTATTCTGGCGATGTTGGAACTGATGGAGCCAGTGTTTGCGGACCATCGGATCAAAAGATTGGCTCCGTTGGTGTAAGCCCCCTGATTTTTCAAGAATTTTGATTTGGATTTTCATAATTTTCCGTAATTTTTTGGGATTTTTCTGTAATTAAAACCTAGGCACTTGGTAATTAAATAATTTTTAATTGCTGTTAAATATTATTAAAATATTATGAAAATAATATTTTATGGTGTAAAATGGAAAACCGGACATAGGGTAATTTTTGTGAATTTATTGGACCCCGAAAGCATTTTTAAAGCCCTAGAAACTAAGTTATAAATAAACCTAATTAAACCCCTAAAATAAACCCTGTTCAATTGAACCAAACCAACCCAAACCAACCCAGACCCGGTTCACTAAACCGAACCCAGCCTTATCGGGTCGGGTCGGATCTAAACTCGACCCGAAACCCGCGGACCCATAACCCATACCCATGCCTGAACCCTAATCCCAATTCTCATCGGGATTACTGTTCACAACCTATAAATGACCCTCGAATTCTGTGCCCCGCCGCCTTCCTCCAGCTCCGCCGCCCGCAGCCAGTAGTTCGCCTGAACCCTAGCCTCCTTCCCCGATGTCTCCTCCTCCCTCGTTCTCACCACGACTCCACCCTCTCCCCTCTCAGCCCCTCAGTCGACGACTCGACATCTTCCTCCTCCGCCTCCGTCCTAGTCCAGCACCACTCTCCGGTTGCCCTCGACCAATCTCCTCCCGCTCCACCCTCGAATCCCCCGAGCCATCTCCCCATCTTCTCCTCCTGCGCACCTCTCTACCCCGCCGCGGCCACGCCTGAACCCTAGATCCGTCTCCTTCCTTCGCCTACCCATCTCATCCCCGCCGATCACCGACTCCACAGACGACCCCTGCTCGACCACTTCTCCTCCGCCCTCAACCATCGAGCCACTCCCCGGCCGCCTTCCCGGGCCCCTCGCCGACTGCCTCCACCTCTCTGCGTTACTCCTCCTTCTTCCCCACGCCGCTGCCTCGCCGCTCCTCGATAACCCCCTCACAGCCTTTACCCTCCCCGAGCTCCGTCGTCCCACAGCTCCTCGAGCCGCCGGAGCCAACGCCCTAGCCGCCCGATCTCCCCGCCGTGCAATCCCGCTCCGCCGACGAGCCGACGACCCCGAAGCCCTAGCCGCAGCGTCGCCTCCGGCCAACAGAAACCCTAATCCTAACCTAGACGGACACAGCGGACACAGGACTCGAACACGACTCGGACACGACTCGGACACGCAAATTCTCAGTTTCTAGAGCCCTGTTCAGGTATCGTTTTCTCTCTCCTTGTTGCTCCGATTTCAATTTCGTCAGTTGTAACGCGAACCCTACGTGACCCTCTCGATGCCCGTATAACCCGCTCGGTGCGTCGCGTCCTGTGGTGATCTCAAACCGCGATCCAAAAACAGGAAAACCAACGCCCCATTTTACCCCAGAACTGAGTGCGCCCCGCCAAAAGGGACGACTTGGTCGCGTGCGGTCTTTACCAAAAATTGTGCGCCGTTGATACGGACGTGCAGGATTTCGCAGAAGTTGATTTGGATGTGCGTGCACACCGAAATCAACGCGTATCCGCCGACAACGCCCCATATCTGCCTGTTCTAGAACACGTTATAACTTTGTGTACACACGTCGGATCGAGACGAAACTTGTGCCATCGGACTCGTAGCAATACGCTGGTCATGTGATCCAAGTTTGGTTCGATTCTGAGAACGTTGACAAAATTGCGTATCGTGGGCCCCACCAGCTCCACTTGACGGGCGATTTTGTGATCGGCTCATCAGAATCCAATTCTGGAAGTTCCGTTGGGTTCGTATCATCGTTCCTGACTTGTTGACACTGAGTTTGACGAATTTGGAGACCTTTGACCCTGACACATTTTTTGGTACAAAGTGGCCCACATGTGGACCCCGCTTTGACCCGGAAATATCATTTTTGCCCTTGTGTCCAAATTGGACTCAAGGACAGGCGTTTCTAGCTATTTGATATTTTCTGAATCTAATGGTAATATTTATTTCAGCAACCGGAGTAGTACCTGCAAATCACACTGAGACCAGATCTACAGTTGGAGCCAGAACCACAGACAAGTGTACCTCGCCAAATCCTGCAGTTTTGCTACTTATTTCCTTGACTTAGTTATACATCAATGGACAAGTATACCTCGCCAATTTTATAGTTCTTGTTGCATATTTCCTTGCTTTATTTATATTGTTGTGCATGCTTAACCTAGGACCGTGTGACTTACTTAGCGTCCGATTATAGTCGGGTGCCAACACCGTACGCGATGTTGTGTATATCATCTAGAGATGGACATTCGTGACCCTTTGCATTCTCATACTTGTCTTATCAAGTACACTATAACCTAGGACACTTGACACTATTCATGGACAGGATCTTTCTGAGATATTTATGGTGATTCTGTATAGGATACAGGCTTTATGACATAGACATTATATTCATAGACATCATATGACTTGCTGTATAAGTATTGATCTTGCGTGTCATGGACATAAGATGTGTGATTACATTGGGTGGGGAGAGACACACAGGCTACAGGCTGATTTATATATATTTAATATGGTGAGGACTTAGACTCTATATCAGAGCTAGGCACTCTACTAGTGTTATATTTATTGTGAGGCCTCAGACTTTATAACAGAGCTAGGCACTCTACTAGTGATATTACTGCTACCGGCTCCCTGACACATAGCTTGTAGTGGCTCAGCCTGAGTTTTAGTGATGCTCTCATCTTGCATTTCACTTAGCTGGTTATTTAGTATTACCCTGTTTACTCATTTATTTTTTGCACTGCATTTATTTTGGCTTGTATTATCTCTACCTTGCTATGTCCCCTGAGGACCTGGATCCGGATCATGTCCCCAGGATTAGTAGACAAGATCTATCCCGAGGTATACGGGACCGGAGCATTAGCATTAGCAGGAGCAGGTGCCTACATTGGAGCAGAACCAGGATCTGAGGACGAGATTGTACCAGAGGAATTCTCCTGAGTATTGGCTTGAGATACTCATTTATTCTGTTCCTAGTTATTTTATTTCCAGTCTATTTTATTGATGTACCAGACTTATTCTCGGATTGTTCTCCGAGACGCTTTTATTCAGATTTGTTAGTTTATATTATTTATATTTATTCTGGCATTTAATCTGTGATTATCTGTTGTGGATGAGATTAGTATAGACTGTGACTCGTATCATTGGACCTATTTATTGATATATTACAGCTTAAGTATGCCCCGATGGATCCATTAACTTGGGTTTGTCCATCGGTGTGTGCTGCTGGCCATTGCCACGTGTCTGGTCCCTCGGTATTTTGGGACTGGGGCGTGACAGTTGGGGAGGGCATCCTTACGACATGGCTGTTGTGTTTGAACATGAAATAACAAGAAAATCCTCTTCTGGGTAAACTTGCGGAGCCAGATCAGTATTTTGTGGAAGTGGAGAAAACTCAATTTCAACAAAGGTAACATCTCGGAAGAAAAAATATATCTTCAAGACTAGGTAAAAATATCGATACCCTGTTTGATCCTTAGGATACCCAAGGAAAATACATTGGATAGCCTTTGGATCTAATTTAGAAAGAGTTGGTCGGGTATTCCTAACATAACATAAGCAACAAAAGATTCGAAGAGGTAGAGGAAACAACTCTCGTTTGGGATATAACTGAGAGAAGGGAGTATCGCCATTGAGAACAGATGACGACATATGATTAATTAGATAGCAAGCCGTAAGAACAATATTCGACCAAATTTTTTTTGGAGTACGTGCTTGGAACATAAGAGCACGCATTATTTCTAAGAGATAACGATTCTTGCGTTCAGTCATACCATTTTGTTGTGGTGTGTTAGGACATAAAGTTTGATGGATGATGCCATTCCGAGACAAATATGAAACAAACTCACGACACATATACTCACGACCATTGTCACTGCGAACATATTTAATCGGAACACCAAATTATGTTTTAATTTTTGCATAAAAATTGTACTAAATGTTAAAAATAATTTAGAGCAATTTTTTATTATATAAACAAAAGTGATACGTGAGTAGTCATCAACAAAGGTAACAAAGTACTTGAATCCATCATATATTCAACCGGACAAGGTCCCCATATATCAGAATACACCAACTTGAAGGAAGCGGAAGCAATTTTATTCTGACTGACCGGATAAAAAATACGTTGATGCTTAGCCAAACTACATGACTCATAATGAAAAGAACATAAAACATCTAAAGATGGGTACATTTTCTGGAGTGCTTGGATAAACGGATGTCCTAACTGGCAGTATAACTCAAAAGGATCAAGTTTCACACCAGCACAGGCAACAGAGAAAGTTTCGTCAAACTAGTACAAGCCACCAGCCATATGCCCCCTACTGATAGTCTTTCCAGTCTTTAGGTCATGAAAAACACAACCATCAGAAAATAATATTATCGAGCAATGCATATCGCGAGTAATCCAACTAATGGTAAGTAAGTTGAATGGGTTTCCAGGTGTATGTAATACAAAATATAGTGACAGTCCCGAAGAAAGACGGATAAATTCTTTTTTACAGACTGTTAGTAAACCACCATTGGCATATATAATATTAGACATACGACCAATTGGTACATAATTTCGTATCATACTTGTATCGCCTGTCAAGTGAGCAGACATACCAGAATCAAAGACCCATTGCTTCGACTATATCACACATGCCGCTGAGTACCCTATGGTGGACCCAGAAGTAGAGGCTTTACCTCGACGTTGAGCTTGAAACTCAACAAAGTCTGCATATGCTTCATCAGTCATTTGTACGGATCGGCCGCCAAAATCAGGAGTATCTAAGGTAACATTGGCGGCAGAAGCTTTAGTATACTGCCTTTGAAAATGATCCTGTAGACCATAGTTAGAGCAGGTGCGTGTCGGCCTCCATCACGACCGCCAATGCCTCATCCACCATCACGACCAATATTTTGGCCATCACGTCGTCCACCATGACCACCATAAAATCTAGTACGAGCGACACCAAGAGCAAATTGATTAGCATAAGCATTACTTGAAGAGGTCTCGACGACCTTTGCTGCCCGTAGGACATGAAAATAAGATTCCATTAAAGATGGAACCTCAGCTCCAGCAATAATCTGAGAGCGAGTTGAGTCTGCATCAGGACGGAGAGAGGCAAGATATACCATGACATAAAGCTGCTCACGTTGAGCCCTCGCTTTATTGATATCCGTCGTCAGAGGTAATACACGATCAACTTCATCGATCATAGCCTTAAAGGCCCGAAAGTGGTCTTTATGAGACTTGTCGCCCTATTCTGCCTGGTAGACGTCTATGACCGAGTCATAGATACAAGACAAGTCACGTTTTCTATCAAACATCATCGTTAGGACCTCCAATAACTCCTTTATCGTATCCGTATTTTGAACCATGTCCTCCACTGGTGGTTCTATTGAGTTTATCAATTGTGTATACAATCGACTATCATCTGTCTTCCACTGCTCAAAGATGGGATCAGTCATCTCTGGAGGCTTGTCAATCAGATACTTAGATAATCGTATTCCCCGAAGTATTTTCTCAACCTTCTTTCGCCATGTTGAGTAACCATCTGGTCCGTCCAACCGTCGATCGATAAGTCGAATCGAAGAATCAGTGCCTATTGTTCCCGCCAAGGCATTCCCGACACTGGTAGTAGTAGCACTGCTAGTCGCTTCAGTGCTTGTCATCCTGTAAAGCACTTAATTCGACTATCGCTGGATCTTTCTAACCCCAATAATCATATCAACTTTACCAATGCGCTATCAACGTGGCCATAATCGGCCCGCACATGGAAAATAGAGATCGTATGAGGATCACACAAGCCAAGACAGAGAAGTAACCCAGGTTACTCCCTGTGTCGATCCTGATGTGGATATCGGGGTAGAAAGGAAACAAAGATCCAAGTAAAAAAATAACTTGTCTACTCTTTGTTAACTCATGAAGTCGTAATCTAGGAACAGAGGTCCAGCAAAAAAATCATTGTCTACTCTTTAACCGTCGATATACGACTATTTTTTTAGGGTTAGGGTTTATAGAGGAAGGAGGGACGGTGGCTGTATGTTAGGGTTAGGGTTTTATGCTGGAGGCTTGGGGGGGTCTAGGGGGTCTTGGGGGGGTCGACTACGATAGGGGGGTAACAGTGTGGGCGACTAGAGATGGAGCAGGGGCAGGTACGGTACGAGCGGAGCAGAGGCACGAGTATGGGCGGTAGTGGTACGGGCAGGGAGTTGGTGGAAGCTGGACGGGAAAAAAGGGGGGGCTGCGATAGTGGGGCAAGGCATAGACAGGGTGGGGCTAGGGTTTAAGAGAGAGTCAGAGTTTTGGCTCTGATACCATGTATGATGGAAATAATGGATTGAGTTTTTAAGAAGAGAGGGGAGTACATTATATATGAGAGGCTAACCCCTCTCACTATTAGTCTACCCGATGTGGGACTAAACTAAACTTAACACATAACTCAACACCTTGTAATCCCTATATCTTAACTCCAATAAGTACACTTACTCATGTAGCCTAGTTTCTTTAAACGTCATTTCCAACAACATGGTGTTAATATACTTTGAATGCAATCCACTAGGTCCTAACCATTCTTGACCCTTGAAAATTTAGCATGAAATTTAATTTTTTGCCCTTTTTCTCCGTTTATCATGCAATTACACTTCCATGATTTTTCCTATTCATAATTTACAATCCAAACCCTAGGTACCATTTATTAATCTATTTAAGGATACCTCACTTCCATTTTATTCTTATTTTTTAATCATAATTTTTTTTATTTATCTCATTCTCTTATGTTATTTTACTACTTGTTTGGTTCCTAAAAGTCTTCCAACATAGTTTTAATCATGAGTCTCAAAATAATCTATGGTACTATAAACTATTATTTTATTATCATAATTACATAAGATATCAATTCCTATCATTCATCACAGAAGTGGTATTTTCTATTTCCTTGAGCTAACCTTCTTATTATTTCTTTGAGCCTCAAATTTTAAGGTTGAATTTGCAGCCACACAACTTGCTTAAGTCATGCACTCTCCGTAATCCTTGTTATATCATCATTGGTAATTCTTATTGTAATTCTTGCCTCAATTTACTTTATGACATTTCTCAATTTTTATCTTTCCTCAAATAAATTTTTCTTGCAATTTCATCCTTGCTCATCTCCATTTATTCTTCTTAAACTTAATACTCCTCTTGTTAATATTCCCTCTTTATAACCACAATGTGTATCTCAATTCAGACATAGTGAATGGTGTTGTGCGTTTGGATGGGGTGTGTTGTATATGAGAATGTATTGGGTGTTTGGGTATAGTTTGATATGTGTTGGAAGTTTGGATTGACGGGTTGAGATAGTCTGACTCAAGCCAACAAGTGCATATATATATATATATATATATATATATATATATATATATATATATATATATATATATATATATATATAAGGCTCAAACAAATAAGTACTATATGGGTTGACCCCCAACAACCATTATGCAATATTATAATATACTTATATATAAAATTTAGGCTTTAAATACAACAAATAATCATCATTAATAATAATGATATTAATAGTACTACTGCTTCCATAACAAATAAACTTAGAGTTTGTCTACCAAAAAATGATACCACAATGCTTAAGGGACACAAATCTAATTTAATAAATACATAAATACAAATAAATTGGGAGGGGTCTTACAGTCATTAAGATTTGAAAATCAATTATGTGTATCTAGTAGAGAATTGAGGGTAGAAGTAATATTAAAAGCTCATAATTCTTGATACTCTATTCATCCAAAAAGTACCAAAATGTATAAAGATTTAAAATAAAATTTTGGTGGTATAGAATGAAGCAAGAAATCGTCATATTTGTGTCAAGATGCTTACTATACTAGCAAGTAAAAGAAGAACAGTGAAGGACAACATGACTTCTTCAGCCCTTACCAATACCAGAATAAAAATAAAAGCATATTACAATAGATTTTGTGACAGGACTACCTAAGACACAAATGGGATAATAATGTTATTTAGGTCATCATAGATAGACTCACCAAGTCAACCCAATTTTTATAATTTTGAATTGGACAAACAATAGAAGTATTAGTGAATATGTATATAAAAAATATTGTCAGTCAACATGGGGTACCAGTAAGTATAGATTCAGATCGAGACATAAGATTTACTTTATAATTCTAGAAAAGCTTACAAGGTAGTCTCAGTACTCGGTTAAAATTTAGTTTAGCTTATCATCCACAGATAGATGGTTAGTTAGAAATGACAATTCAAATCCTAGAAGTCATGTTGAGGGCCCGTACATTAGATTTTGGAGGATCACATGATGATAATTTACACTTAGTGGAATTTTTTTATAAAATAGTTATCATACCAGTATCAAAATGACACCTTTTGAAGCCATGTATAGAAGAAAATATAGATTACCAGTGTGTTGGAGTGATGTAGTTGAATGAGAATTATTGGGTCTAGAGTTGATGATACAGACAGTAGAAAAGATTAAAGCAATAAGAAGTTTTATGAGTCGCACCCGGATATTCGGGCACGAGTACGTGGGTATGTCCATCCTACTCCATAATATCGGCGGTAGAATACTGTCTAGACCTCAATGTGAATTATCTCAATAATACAAGTATAATTAGTATCGTTATATTCTCAATCACAATATGTGAAGATATGAAATAAGGAATATGAATTCTAATCAAATATCACCAAAATCAACTAAAATCATAAGTCTAGAATTCACAATTATTTTGTATATGCCAAGTAAAGTTTCAGAGATAAATCTGGTTGATGGAAATTAAAATAGAGTATAATACTAAAATAGGGAATACTAGCCTAGGTCTCTCTAGAGGTTACTTATGGTCCATGGTGCATTAAGTCCGGTCTCAACTATAACATCATCCCAAAGTCTGATCAAGGGGAACAACATCTCCTAAAATATTGTTATCCAGTCATGATTAGAGAAAGTAAATACATGATAAACTATTCATAACATAATAGAAACTGTAAAACATGAAATAGAATATAAATACATAATAAACATGTAAAACTAGAATCATGGTATGACAAGTAAACACGAGCAATCACGACATGTGAAAACAAGAATAAGGGTGAACAATTAAATATGCTTCTAACTATGTGTTTTGAAATACCAAGTTCGATATGTGAATAGCCAAGGGGTAAATCTAGCCAACCGAACGTGTTGTGTGTGGCTGCTATTTGTTACGAAAGACCATGGGATAGTTCTGGGTAGTTCACACATATACTAAGGTATTTTTTTGCCATACTAACACTCATGGATTCAAGTCATGACACGAGAAATCAAAAAATATGATAATCATGAAACACGATAATCATGAAATATATTAGTCATAAAACACAAAAATTACGATAATCACATAAATCACAAAACTCGATAATCATGAATATGAATCCATACTAACTCGTGTGAACAAATGTGTCAAGATCAAGTAATGTATATCTAAATCATGTGTTAGAGAAACTATCGGAAAATGAAAGCAATCAGAGTAATTACATGCCTCAGTTAGTTTGGAGTCGACGTGTATGACACAGAATGGATATAGATGTTATACTTCCCAAAGGTGGTACCAAATGGCAATATAGGTTGTCCCCATTGGTTCCATAATATCCCAAATAGCCAGATTTGATATAAAGAAGTCCGAATTTGGAGATCGGTGCAAAGTTTGAGATATAGGTTTCCGGGTCCGCAATGGCCCGCAAAGAGACAACAAAATACACAGATTAGCTAAGCCTAAAATATTAAACAAGTTATGCTAAGATAATGGTTGATTGACTATCCTTTATACTTAATACTAGTTTCTAATTACTGTGATTATATAAACATCTATCAAGGTCTTATTTATTCACAAAACCCATTTAATATTGTTAAAATTTATTTTAATCAAAAACCTAATATTTAATATAACCCATGATCTATTTTTAGTGCTTTATCTAGAATATAGAATATGTTTAAATATACTAAAAGCCCATGATCTCATCATTCCTTTCAAAGCCAATATTGAAATTCCATTTGTTTATTAAAGTATATAGATATTCCTCCCTTTTTTTTATATAAGAAGCATATGTTTTAGAACTCATTATTTGTGTAAGCCCGCACTCTTTCAAAATCTATGAAGGCCCATTCACTTATTAAACCTTACAAACAAATACACATTCTCACTGAAGAAAGAGAAAGAGAGGAAAAAGAGTGGGGGAAAGGAATACTCACACAGAAAGAGATGAAGAGTGCTAACAGGGGTCGAGAGGGGTTGGCATCGGAGCCAACTAAGTGCTGTCAAGATTCGGTGACTATTCTTGTCTGTTCTAGAGGAGACACACACGAACTAGATGTTGTTGTCGAGAAGATCGACGGAATCGATCGTAGATCTCGATGGTGGAGACTCGAGAGAGGCGGCTACGGGGAACTCCGGGAGGAGCGTCTGACCAGGATTGGAAAAGAGGAGATCGATACTGGGAAGATGTATGACTCACCAGGATTGAGCGATGCCGCATGTCATACCCCATTCTCGATATACATATAAATGTGTGTATTGTTTGCGGGCATGACCGCCAGGTCAGCTTGAGAGTAGACCCATTCCCTTTTGCCGTAGTTCTTGGTTTTATTATGTGACTAGGATTGCATGGGAGAGCACATGGATTAGTGACATGGCTAGATCCATGGTTAAATATCCCACCTTAACCTTATATAAACCCTTGTATTTCTCTCCCTTCCCCCATTCAACACTTTTCTCTCTTTTCTCTTTGGAGCTTAGGCAAGTACATTTTGCATAAATGGAGAAACATTGCATATTTTAGTTCTTTGATTTTGATAACATATTATTATTCTATAATATCTACCTTATGATTATCTACATCTTTAGTGCTTGACATTTTTGGTTTTGATGGATATTTTGGAGTAGATATAAGTTTTAAAGTTAGAATTTTATGGTATTTTATAGAAATGATATCCAAAAACTTAGTATTTTCAAAAACTAATTATTCCATGTTGTAGATAATTAAATTTCATAGATTTTGAACTTTGAAACGTTAAATTTTGAGTTAAATTGAAGTTTTTATGGCAAAAAAATAGGAAATTTTCTTGTTCATCGGACCTGCTGTGTTGGGGACAATGAACAGTTTGTGCGCACGAATTTATCTATATGCATAGACTTCGATGCAACGAGAAGTCGATGCGACTAGCATTTAACGCGATAAGCATTTGATGCGATGCGCATTTGATGCGATGAACATTTAATGCGGCGAGAAGTCGATGCGGCGATAAGTTAACACAACGAGCATTTGATGCGATGAGTAGTCAACACGACGAGCATTTGACGCGACGAGCCTTTGATGCGATGAGCAATGAATGCGGCTAGCAGTCAACGCGGTGATCATTCGATATGGCAAGAAGTAAATGTGGTGAGCAATTGATGCGGCAAGCAGTCAACACGACAAGCATTCGACATGACGAGCGGTCTATGCGACAAGAATTTTCTACAACAGAATTCGATGCGGCAACAACTTTAAGGCTGATCTTGAAAAACTTAAAAACATGAAAGTTGTAGATCTCTGTCTTATCTTTCTGAATCATTTTGAATCACTTCATTTAGAGTTAGAAAGAGAGAGTTATTCCTATTTTGCTAAAATGTGTCAAAACTATGCAGAACACAAAATTTTATCCGAGAACAACTTCATGCCTGATTTTGAAAGGATTTTCGCACCTTTGACGAGGCTGAAGCATAAGGAGGTGGAGTTTGTTTGGTCAAATGAGTGCTAGGCATCATTCGAAGAACTAAAGAAGAAATTGATTTTAGTGCCAATCCTGACACTTCCGGCAGGATTGAAGGGTTCACGGTTTATTTTGATGTGTTTGGAAAGGGACTTGGGTGTGTACTTATATAGCATGGCAGGGTGATAGCCTATGCATCTCGATAGCTTCGAGATTATGAGAAGAATTATCCAATGCACGACTTATAGTTTGCAGCGGTGATGTTTGCTCTTAAGTTGTGGAGGCACTACTTATATAGAGATCGGGTGGAGATATATACAGACCACAAAAGTTTGAAGTATGTTTTTATGCAGAAGGACCTAAACATAAAGCATAGGAGATGGCTGGAGTTATTGAAAGACTATGATGTGGAGCTTCAGTATCATCTAGGCAAGGCGAATGTGGTGGCAGATGCCCTGAGAAGGAGGGACAGTGCATTCAACTTGACATCTCATAGGCACATTTTGGAGGATCTTCAGGAGATGGGTATTGAAGTGATTCTTCCATAGGATACTGGAGTTTTGGCTATTTTACAAATTTAGTCTACTTTTGTAGAGAGGATTAGGGCAACTCAGGCAAAGGATTCCCAGATTAAGAGCCTTCGATTGAAGTGTGAGTCAGGTCTTCATAGAGTTGATGATCCATGAAGATGGAATACTTAGATTTGGAACTCGTCTCTATGTGTTGAGTGGAGATTTTTGACAAAAAGTTATGACTGAAGTGCATAGTTCTCCATATTCTATTCATCCAGGAGGTATGAGAGTTAGCAAATTCCTCTAATCTTTGCCTTAGAATTATCAACAGAGTAAAGAAGTCATCCACGACTTGATCTCCATCGACATATTTTTCCCGGATCTTTTTGTACTTAGATTTTTAGTAGAAAATTCTATGTACTTACTTTATAATTTGCAATAAAGAAAACTTCTTTTTGTAATGGATACAAAAATGACAACTCTGCAGGGGAAACTTTCTCCACTAATGAGACGGTTGTGGTATAATCAGACGCTGCAAAGATTGGAATGACTCAGAAGATGTTGGTCGTATAATTCGACCAACAAGCTTTTGAGACAATGCTTTCGGGGGATTGCTCAACTCCTTTACCACGAACTTTGAAGCCGAAGAAGTCTCGCAAGACTTGGCTCTCTAAGGCTTGTGTTGTATACCCTGCTATTATTGTCGAGGATATGGTCGCATAAAGGGTTATGTCAGCCACATAACCAAAAGATAACGAACTGTCAGTATTTGTTCCTTTGGTTGTGCAAAGCCAAGGAAAAGAGCATGAACCGAGGTGGCATGATCATACTCTTCAGAAGAAAATCTAATGGGCAAGAGAACTTGGAAAAGTTCTGATGATGTCGCTACAGCACTTCAGGGCTATGCGAGCCCACCTACTCAAAAGTCGCGTTCCATGTACGCAAAGAAGAAGAAGAGTGCTCAACACTCAAGTCATTGCTGAGGAAAATATTAAGATACCAAGGACTTGAGTGTTAAGTCCTCTGATCAACCTATGCGCACTCAGCGTAGTGTGTATAGAAAGAAAAAAGGGAAGAACAATGATGATTCCCACAATATGCACAATAAGAGCAAGGCTCCAGTGAGCTCAGGGAGCCTTTTATGCGCAAACGATCATGAGGCAGGACCTAGCTCTTTTAGAAGAGGAGTTCTATTTTCTACAAAATTTCTGTTACAACAAATGCTATACTCTACGATTTCTGAGTGGACACTGAATTTGACTCCCTATACTATGTGCCACAGCGTACTAAGTTACAAAAGTCTAAGCCAACTCAAGCCATGTGCGCTCAAGTTGTTGAAGGAGGACATACACCTTTTCAACTTATGCGTGCATCAGATGGCAAGTTGTATAACTGAACGGATCATGCGCTCAACCTTCATGCACTAGTTATGGCACATCAACAATAAATCCATGTGCAGGTCTTGGCCATGCATATAAAATAGTTTTATTTCAAAATTATTTTGATCCATGCGACAGGCTTGGCCTTGCGCATGAAATGGGTCTAAGAGCACTTGTCTTGCACACAAACTATTACGACCCGCACTCGGAATTGGGGCACGAGTACGTGGGTACGTTCAGCCTACGCCGCAGCATCGACGGTAGAACGCTGTCTAGGTCAATGCACTATCTAAACAATCTCGTACGAGTATCCAACTCCATAAGGAGATACGGATAATACAATATAATATGAACAACATACTCAATCACATAACTATATCATGATAAGATATCGAAGAAATAAATAAAATATAATACAAGTCTAAATAGAAATAGTCTAACTTAACAATAATATCCAAGTCTCAACAAAGTATGCCGGAGACAAATCCGGTACCAATAAACTACTAAAAGAAACTGACTAAGATAACTAGTGATTCTGGCTAGACCTCCCGAAATCACAACTGAACTACCAGGTTAAGTCTGCAACTAGTCTCCCTGTGGTCCATAAAATATCGAACACCGGTCCTCTAAGGCATAGTCTGGAAAAATATTTTCAGTCAGGAAGAAGTATAGTACATCTCTAACAGCAGTTCTATATCAATGATATAAACTATATAGCAGTAAATAGATGGAAATATATAAGATGCATATACATGTACGAGAGATATACAATAAAGAAAATACTGTAAATAGATGCAGGAAGGAACAATATGTCATTGAATCAAGAATACTATGACTAAGTGTGTGAGTACTAGCTTTAACATGTGATCGACTTGGGAACTTGTACAGGAAAAATGGCCTGGCTAGTCATACGTGCAGTGTATGACCAACACTAACATTTGAATAAGACTTGTACATGAAGGGTATGATCATATATCTACACTAAAATACTACCCACCCCGACTGGTATAGTAGATCCAACCATGCTACGCTATGGCACGGGATTCCCTAGGAAGGTAGCAAGTCTTCCCGGAAATCAGTGTTTGTACATGCACAAGATAAACAATGGAACAAGACTTGTACAAGATACACCATGAACAAGGAATAATATCTCATGACGAGATCCGGATATACCAATCCTGTAACCATCCTGTCAAGAATATGGATATTTACACTAGATATAATGAACATAGGGGATATCATAAATAAGAAACTATCAGAGAATGTACTCACCTGGGTTCCTTAGCTATCAATACCAATGTCCTGCTCATGAAGTCTCGCAGGACGATCCAATAGTCCTATACACATATAATATAAATATAATATTGCATCAGGCATTACACTAACACATTCGATCAAAACACAATGAACTCCGGGCTACACTAGGTATGATACTGGTCAATTAGGGTCAAGTGCGCGTCTAATTGCGCGGGTGTCGCATCTGTTATTGCTTTACAAGATAGACAGACAATAATAGTATGGGTCTTGCCAATACGTTAGTGTACATATGGCAGTCTTCTAATATTTACAGGGCCACAGGTCAATGTAACTACGGGGTATCCGTGGTTACACTCGGGTCATCTAGTACATGGGCATATAATACCTATTATTATTTATCATAACTATTAATACTAACTAATTGCAAGTATAATAAATATGCATTTAGATATACTTTAAAATAGAATTAATACTACGTACGTATATATATTAAACATGTACTAGGGATACATGCACTATACATATACGTATGTACATATATACTAGTTGAGAATATACTATATATATATATACACATATATATGCCAAAAATACATTTAAATATATATACTAGTACATATACCCTACATATATACCAATTAGGTTCATATACATATAGATGTATAATATGTACATACAACACACCAATATACCAATACACATACCAATACCAACTATAATACACATGTATACAATGAGGAAATATACAAAAATTAGCTAAGCTCAAGATTAACAAGTTTAGCTAATAAGAGAAAATGGTTGATTTATGGTAAACACCTTATGTTATGAAAATCATTTCGAAATCACTTTTGGACAATAATTACAATTAAAAAAGTTTATTTATAAAAATTTAGAATTTATGTAAAGCCAATATATATTTATATCTATAGTAAAATCTATTACCAGTCCAAATAAACTAATTTTAAACTAAGTTTAATGTTAAAACCATTACTTAATTAATATTACAAACCCAAAACTTATTATATATTTATATAACAAAAAATACTTATATATATTACATAACTAAACTAATTATATTCTAATATAACTAAAACTATTAACATGTAATTAATACTTTACATTAAAACAACTCCTCAGAACAATGAAGGAGGGAAAGAGGGAGAGGGAGCAGGGTGGTTCGAGCTGGAGGTGGAGGAACGGGCTCGCCGGGGGGAGAAGCTGCAGGCTAAGGGAAGAATGAGAGGCCGGAACAGGGAGTAGGGGGAGGTCGGCCGATGTACAACGGGTTGATGGAGACGTTGGAGGGAGTGCTAGTGGTCGGGGGATCTTGGCCGGAGGAGATGAATGGGGGAGGAGACGGAGTACAGTCAAAAAAGAATGAGTGGTCGGGTGGTGACTCGTGGAGGGACGGCTCGTCGGGGTGAGATGACTGGGGGGGAGGCCGATGCAAGAGGTGACGCGGTGGGAGGAACAGTAGCAGCCGTGGAAGAGCTCGGCCGGGGGATGTGGTGTGGTCAAATGGAAGAGGAGCGGGTCGACCGCCGGGGTCGGGTAGGCGGAGGGTGGCCGGACTAGGTGACCGGAGCTTGGCCGTGCTGATGGTGGTGGAGTTGGTTTTTCTCTCTCTCTTGAAGAAGAAGAAGTGGAGAGGAAGAAGAAGAAGGAAATAAGAAAAAAATGCTACGGTTGTGTTTATGAGGAGGGAGGAGAGAGAGAGATGGGGGTTTTCCAAGGTTTGGGGATTAGGGCATGTTTGGGAAAGGGTGTGAGGAGACATTAAATAGGGGATATGATGTGGGAATGTATGGTGTTGATAAGCCCTATTTTGAATGGGTGGCCAGGATTTGACATGAGAAAATCATTCATACAAGGAGAGGGTTGGGTTGACTAGTCAAGAATTAGGGCTTCTTCATTTGGTTTGAACCAATGTGATATTGACACCTAATACAACATTTATAAATAAGTCCCCTTAAATTTGGGTGTTTGCACAGACACATGAAATGATGAAAAATTGGTGGGCGATTTGGTGTTTGGTGTTTTGTAGGGTGAGGGGGTGTTGTGTGTTGTGTATGGGCTTAATGAATAGGGTATTTGGATTAAATTGGGTTAAAATGGGATTAGTCAAAGTTGGTATCCCCAATTTAATTAGAAACAAATGTAAGTGGGGTTCTAAAATTAATTAGAAATACATGGGGCTAAAATTAAGTTGGGACACAAGTATCATTAGTAAAGAAGACTCAGAACAGAATATTACCTTAATTTGGGTTGCATGAAAATGGGTCAAGATTGTGTCTCCAATTTTGATTGGAACGCACAACGATACAAAGTTGGATTTTATTTGGAAATAAAATAAACGTCCGCGACGAATATTGTGCGGCTAAAATGAAGCACAAGAGAGCATAATTATGAGTTACACAAAGGTCATAAAAAATATAGGCTGGGTGTCAGTCTTGGACCCTTTAATTAGTTCGGCTAAATGGGTTGAGTTGGTGTCTCAAAATTGATGGCAACGACACAGGTGTGCGACACAAGATTAAATAATAGATTTCGGATACGGGAAGTTGTACAATTAAATTAGAGCACAAAGGATTATGATTTTGAGCGACGGAAAAGTCTAGCGCCTAAGTTGGCGTGTCAAGTCTAGAATGCAACAACTTATTAGAAATTATGGGCTAATGTTGGGCTCCGAATATTGCAACAACAGTAGGGTGTAACAATCACGGTAATAAATTACAACCTCAAATAATTAAATCCTAAATAATACAATATAAATTCATAGCCCTATAATTCGGTCAGGTGTCCATCTAGTGGTCTTCTAGGTCAAGTCTACCAGCTCAAACATTAAGAACACTGTATATATATAATATATATATATAAATACACATATCATGCAATTATTTAAAATAACTACACACAATATTTTAATATATAAAAAGTTAAAATATCCTCATTTTTGGAACGTGGTAGTGACAAGTATACCCTCCTTAAAAGAATTTTGTCCTCGAAATTTAAGATCCTCATAGTTGTATTTACTCATTATATATTTTCCATCAAAATTTAAAATCATCAACCCACACAATCATAAAATAATCCACATTGTCATTTCATAATTTTTTCAAAATTTTGTAATTATTGTATTCCTAAAAATCCTCGAAATAAAAATCAAATTCTATTTTTATCACAATTTCCTCCAAAACTTTAAGTTAATAATTAAATACTCAAAAATTTAATATCCAATCCTCTAATTTAATTCCAATCAACATATATTTATAAAATTTGAAATCCTATACGAAAAGTTTGAATTCAAACACTAATCCATCAATCATCTTACTCCCCAAATTTTAAGTCCAATTGATGCGTATAAAAATTTAAATCTTTGTCCCAAAATTTTGACTTAACACTAATCCATTAATGATCTTATTCCTCAATTTATTTTTCCACATAATACTCAAACAATGTAATAGTTACGAAGTCTTCAAACACAACATTTAGAATATAAGTCTTAAATTTATATCTTATAGCCAAATAAACATACTGATAATCTTCTTAATTCCTCAAGTTTTAATGATAAATTCAATTATATCATAATCAATAAATCATTAATTCTGCCATATTAAATTCTTAACTCTTCATTTAAATTAATATTTATCCTTAAATTTTAAGTATTCTTGTCTCTCTTGTCAAGTCATAACCTCTTCATAAATCTTCACTATGGTCAAACCCCAATAATCATGGTCTAAGAAAATTCTACCTACAGTCATACAATATACAATGTATGGTTATGGTCTATTTTGTCATGGTATTGCAGTCTCTGTCAGGGTGTACTACTAACTACATTTTAACAAGAAAACTATGAATACAAGCTACGGTACTAAGGAATCAATCAATCAAATAAATATAAAGGACAGAAGGAAAGAAAAGAATAAAACCTGCTAACACGTCACCTACAGTATCGGTCTCCTCGACCGTCATCGCAAATGCTCCACCCTGCTGGGGTGGCTCCCTCCGCGGGTGCTGAGCAATCTGCAGTTCTACAGGTGGCCTAACTGGATCTCTATAATTTGGAGCTGCGCGCTGAGCTAGAAGGCAATCCCTCATTCGGTGTCCTGTATTACCACAGTGCAAACAAAGTCCTAGCCTCAATCTATAGCTCTCCTAAAGGTGACCTGGCTTCTTATAGAAATGACAAGTCTGTTGATCCTGCTGAACATGAACTGGTGCTTGGTACTGCTGTTGATACTGAAATATTCTCGGCTGTTGCTGAATATGGGGACGCTTGGCCAGTCCCGTACTACCATTCATACCTCCAAAAATATTGTGACTCCTCTTAGACCTGAGATCCAGATCCTCTTCTGTAATCTAGACATCCATCAAGATATACTCAAAGGTAGCAGTACGACGACCAGAAGTGCGCGACCTAATTTCTCTCATCAGTCCCTTTCTAAACTTTCGGGCTCGATCTCCTGGGTCCCGAATCATAGACGATGCAAAATGGCTCAATCGACAAAATTTTGTGGCGTACTCGTCGACCGACATGTTTCCTTGGACCAAGTCATGAAACTGACTTTCCAAGGTTCCCAAGGCCACATCGGGAAAGAACTTCTCCTTAAAAAGCTCTTTGAAGGTCTCCCAAGTAAGTCCTTCGTCAGTGAGTCTTGGCTCCGTGCGATACCACGTGAGTGCGATATCGAATATCTGACTGCCAGCGGCCTCTATCTGTAAGCTCTCCAGAATTTGGGCCAATCGCAGGCTTCTCTTTATATCCTCTAGCCAGTCGTCAGCGTTGAGTATCCCTTCTATACCTTTGAACTCTCGAGGCATCATCCTTTTGAAGTCCACTATAGTGCCTGATCTCTGATGTTGCTGGCCTGGAAACTGCTGGTATTATGCTACTCTCTCCACAGCTTGGAGAGCCACCTGATGAGCATTCTCCATGCTCTCTCTCATCAGCTCGGTTTGTGCCTGGTGCGCTTCTGTTTGCACCATCTGAGCCTCAGCTTGAACTCGCTGAGCGTCTACCATGCCCTGGATCAAAGTAAATACCTATGTCCTGTCAATGGGCACACATCCGAAAAACAGAGTCGGTGGAAGTGGAAGGTTGTCCGTCATAGCTGTGGCAATCCTCTGAACAGGTGGGGGAGGAGGACCCCCAAAAGGTGCAGATACTCCCACATGCACAGATGTAGGAGGAACTATGAATGTCTGTCCATCAGGTGGAGAGGTGGCAGACCCCTCTAAAGCTGATGCTCCCACTCTCATAGATCTTGTCTTCGGCGGCATTCTGAAGACAGACCCAAAGAATCAATTAAGGCAATAAATGCGATATCATCAAGGAAGGATAGTAAAATTCTAAAGAAGCAATTTTCAGACGGAATAAGGATAACAAGACAGATAGATTAGAAATGTTCCTAGTTGTGATTGAGTATTCGCTCTCATTCTAGTATGCTACATCCTAGATCCTATCGCAGGCACGCAGTAGTACAACTAAGATGTCACACTACCACGACATCGCTCTAATTGCAAAGTTTGACCTGCATGGGCTGCCACTAAAAATGTGTCATGACCCGCACCAGGAATTGGGGTACAAGTACGTGGGTACGTCCAGCCTACGCCGCAGCATCGACGGTAGAACGCTGTCTAGGTCAATGCACTATCTAAACAATCTCACACGAGTATCCAACTCCATAAGTAGACACGGATAACACAATATAATATGAATAACATACTCAATCACATAACTACAACACGATAAGATATCGAAGAAATAAATAAAATACAATACAAGTCTAAATAGAAATAATCTAACTCAACAATAATATCCAAGTCTCAACAAAGTATGCCGGAGACAAATTCGGTACCAATAAACTACTAAAAGAAACTGACTAAGATAACTAGTGATTCCGGCTAGACCTCCCGGAATCACAACTGAACTACCAGGTCCAAGTCTGCAACTACTCTTCCTGTGGTCCATAAAATGTCGGACACCGGTCCTCTAAGGCATAGTCTAGACAAACGATCCACAGTTTTATCTCAAGTTAATCCCTTTATAGTGCTTATAACTAAACCTCATGCACTCAATTCTCGCCTGGCTACATGGGCAATGTTGCTTTCTACATAGGACATAGTGTTCATCCTACAGAAGGGAGTCAAAGGCCAAGTATTGGCCAATTTTTTGGCAGCTCATCCAGTACCAAAAATATTAAAAATTTATGATGATATTCCAGATGAAATTTGGAATCAAACAAAATATCAGAAGAGGCAATTTGTTGAATGTTCTTGATGGTACTTCAAGAACGAGACAAAAAGGCAATATCGTGGCAGGAGTGGGGGTAGTATTTTTTTCCTCCTATAACCTAGTCATTTATCGTGTTTATTCCCTTATATAATCATGTTTCAACAATATGACAAAGTATAATGCTTTAATCATCGGACTCCAATTAGCTAAGTAGCTAGGGGTAGATTATATATAAGCTTAAGGTGATTCTAAGATGATAGTCGATAAAATCTGAAAGGAATACGAGGTTCGGCATGAAGACCTCCTTCTATACTACAGGGCTACTATTGATATATCCTCAACCTTCTCAGGATTCTTCATCGAGCATGTGCCTCGGTTACAGAATATTAAAGCAGATTCTCTTGTAGGTCTATCAACTTCCTTAGCTATTCTGATCAAGACTTATCGATTACAGTGATTAACATTATTTTATTCCAGGAACAACCTATATATCTGTGAAAGCTATGCATCAGAGATCAACATTGATGTAAAAGATTAGCGATTCTCGTTCATAGACTGTAATGTCTATGGAATTCTTCCAGATGATCCGAAGTAAACCACTTCTGTTAAGAGATGCTCCCTCCAATTTTATTATGATACAACTACTAAAATGTTGTATCATCGTTCATATGGCAGACTTTTGCTACAATGTCTATAAAACACAGAAGTAAAACAAGCACATTGTGAAGATCATGAAGGTACTTATGGTGCACAGCAACCAGGTCCTAAGTTGCAGGATCGTCTTTGACATATGGGTTATTATTGGCCCACTATGGTAGTTGACATCATTAAATATACAAGAAAGTATAGGATATGTCATATTCATGCTGACTCCATCCATCAACCTTCAGAATTCTTACATCCGACGGTCACGTCTTGTCCATTCAAAGCATGGGACAAGCATATCATTGGTCCAATTAGCCTACCCTCATCTAGAGGTCATGGTTTATCTTCTCCAAATGGGCAAAAGATATACCGCTCAACAAAGTTAAGACATCGAACGTGATCAGTTTTATCAAACTTCTTGTCATTTACCATTTTAGCCTTCCTCGTAGGATCATTCATGATAATGGTCCATAATTTATGAGTCACGCATTCTATCGATTTTGCGATAAAAATCGAATCCAAAATATATCTTTGACAAATCGAATCCAGAATATATCTTTGACAATATACAATCCAACATCAAATGGATTAGCAGAAGCATTCAACAAAATAATTATCAAGTTACTCAAAAAAATTGTTTCATCTAACAAACATGACTGGAATAAAAATCTTAGTGGATGTCTTTGGGCCTACCATACAACGGTCCAAACTCCGATTGGCAGTATGCTATTCTCTTTGGTATATAGGAGCGAAGCAGTTCTTTCCTTGGAAATTTAGATCCTCTCTCTCCGGATAGCTCTCTCCAATAATTTGACAATCGAAGACAATCATCGTTTGCGGTTATAAGAGTTGGAGGTGCTTGATGAAAAATATTTTTTGGCTCAACAGCATATTGAGCTATACCAAGCATGCATTTCTAAAGTCTTTAACAGAAAGGTGAAAGAAAGAGTGTTGCAAGTCAGTGACCTTGTCTTGGCAGTGAGAAAACTGGTGGTCATGACGCACAAGTCCAAGGATAGATTCCAGCCAAAATAGGAGGGCCCTTTCGTGGTAGAATTAGTATATTCCAATGGTGTATACAAGCTCGCAAAGTCTAATGGAGATTTTCTGATGATGTCGATCAATGGAAAATTTCTGAAAAAGTACTATGTCTAAGTCATAGTTAAACCCATATCATCCTATCCCTAGCGGATCATATTAAATGTACATTGTTTACATTTCTTTACTTTATCCTCATCAGTATAAATGTATAGTGAAGCATTTACTCCCCGCAGAGTGTTTAAAAAAAGAAGAAGAAGCTATTATCCATATTAAAGGTTCTTGTATACGTTATGAATAATAGATCCAATTAAAATTAACCTTTCACACTATGATGAGGAAATTCCTGAGCAAAATTGAAGGTATTCTTAGAAGACATTTTGCTGCCCTAGCATATCTAGTTGCTAGTAACTTCCCCAGGAGAGTTAGTGAAACTCTTTATCATCTTGATCTATTATCTGTATTCACTTCTCCAGCAAAATAATCTCCAGATCCTACGAAACATTCTCGTTGAGATCGCAAAATAAAATTCCTTAAGCAAACATGCGTATCCTTAGAAGCCCAGTCGCTCTAAGAATATCTTATTTCTAATCCCCAGTTGGGTTGAATATACTCTATAGTTCTTTACTAGTTAAGTTAAAATAACCCAACAATGGTTCATGTCCATATTACCTTTGAACTATTTTCTTTTCATTCTCCAGTAGAGTGAAGTTTTTACAATAAAAGTTATAATGGCTTTTGTTAACGGAAACAATTAACCATTCAGGTAAGTGGGGTTATAAGTTTTAATAAGTTTGGGGTATTTGTCATATATGAATAGTAATCACATACATGGTTATACTCAACTATTCTTTAAACTTAAAGATATAAGACATAACCAACAAAAGTTAAAATATTATTAATTATTCTAGGAATTATAATTGATTTTGATTTGTCATAACTATATGCTTAGATATATGTGAAATTTATCCTAGTTTAGATTAGCATATTTGTATAGATGTGTAATTCATTGTGAACTTCGTTAATTAATCTAGTATAGTATAGTCAAGTACTAGAATACTTGAAAATGTCTAAATTCAATTTTACGTACTGTTGTTCGAAAATAAATTTGGACTTGAATTTAGATACTTGGAAACATTTAGAGCAAAATTGACTCATATTTAATTTAAGTTTGCTTAAGTGCTCTTAGATTAAAATTTAGAATAGGATACGAGGCCGTATCGGCCATATTGGACTCTAATTTGGTGTATTCTTTAGAATTCAGCTTTACCACCTAAATTGTGTTACTTTAAAGTATATAATATGGAGGATACAAGAAAAGAAGATTTTAGGTTGTTTTGGATTGCTAGTAATTGACTGTATCAAACAAAATTTGGATTGTAGCAAATAAATGACTATGCAAATCAAATTCAGCACCAAACGAGTTTCGGGTGTCTTATCTACATTGTAGGTTTAGGAAACCTTATATCTATCAGCCTATAACTCATATCCAAAGCATTAACTCGAATTAGCCAAATTATGATTGTAGGAATTAAATCAACTTAGAATTTAGGCTAAATACTAATTTATAATCATTATTTTAGTTTATATAAACTATGGATTTAGTTGCTAAAAGTATTGAGGTTTCTAGAATTTTTAGGAACTTTCAAAATTTTCTGATTTTGCTACTTTATCTACACAAGGTGTTAATAATAAATATTCTTAATCAAATAAATTGAACATTTGAATTTTGAATCATCAATAATTCATGAACACTAGTAAAAAAATGTATTTTTATTATGTAATAGCTATATGTCATCTTTATGAATTATGGTTACTAATCACATATATTAGTTTACTTTTGTTTATGATATATTTTCGAAGTTATGACTAATTGCTACTAATCATTGTCGTAATTTGGTAAGATAAACTGAGTACGCATGCTAGGTAAGAAAGAAGAATTTACTTAGTTTGATAAAAAAATTAATTAATTCATATATATACTGTGTGTGTTCCATTGTTGAGATGTTCCTCAATATCGACGTACCCAGAAAATGCTACAGAGGGTTGCTCCAAGTCTATATTATTAATTATCAAATTTCTGGAGCTCAAAATACAAAGAATACTCTATCAAATTTTTTAAGAATTTTGGGACTTAACAAAAATTTTGATATCCAAAAAATATCATTTATACTAAACCCTAAATTCTAGGATATTATATTTTTAATTAGTGACAGGCTCTAGATAACCCTCAAATAAATATGTCGAGGGGACGAGTAGTAAGAGTCTAGAATGCATAGGACACGGACACCAGTCAAGCAAGCAAAACCTAATTTAATTCTAATATTTTTAGCTTTGTACTTATTGGAAGAATATCATTTCCTGAATTTGTTCTTATAATTATCCCAAGATTGGTACGAAATACATAATTAAAATTTAAAATTGATACATACTTGATTCCTGGAATTATAAATAAGATGCATACTTGTATATCAAGGTTTGAGATGAGATACAAAGCAGAGCTAATAATGATAATAGAATAAGGATTGTTTGTAGTTCAAGGCTAGTGCATTGGGCGGAAGATAACAACTTAAATACCATCGAACAAAATCCATGTAATATATTAACAAAAAAAAAATAGTATTAGCTCCTTCTACAAGGCCTTGTGAAGTGAGTTTGTGAGGTTAGCACACTAACCTGCATATGATTTTGGACGTACATATTTTGATTAAAAAGATCGATAAGATAAATTAATAATATACTTTATTTTACTCACTGGATGTGAGAGGTTCGATCTCTAAGCACCGTGCCACCCTACCATAGCCTAATCCCTAGCTATGGATTTGTTGCCCAAAAAACTAGACAATGTGGTTATTCATAGAGTTGTTCTCTAAATAGCATTATCATATAAGAGACTTGGTTGTGATTATTGTAGTAAATAGGTTGTATTGAATTATCAAACACTAAGTAATCACTAGAGTAAGATTTAAAAAGAGTTATGTTTCAAGTTTTCATTACAATACTTATATAGGACCACATTAAACTCGTATTTAAGAATCATCAATATTCAACTATCTGATCATATATATCATATCTTCATTTACTTATCATTCTTTAATGAGGACTTGTATGTCATTTTGATGACCTAATATTGTTCACTAGGAGAGGACAATACTCCAGTGGAGACTCTGCCCTTATATAACATAGATAAAGTTGATGAGTGATCATCAACAGCCTTCAAGGATGCAGCGATAGTATTTTGTAGATGAAGTACTTTTGTAAGTTAATCATTTTGGGTATAATAAATGGTATGGGATGTACTTGGTGGACAATTTTATGTATAATAGTTATAGTTGTTGGAAATAAAATAATGTTTAGTATTATTATATTTTCATCCTAGAAGCTTAGGGGGAATAATAGCAAATACGGGTAACAATGTATTTGTATGGCGCATGGGCTGGAGATGTTAGTTACGTACTCGGCTTACCATATTCTGGGAGCGGCACATGACATGGTTTCTACAAAAATAAAGTTTTAAAATTTTTGATTCTTAAATTTGACCTCTTCGGTAGCTGATGCTACAATACCATAGTAATCTTAATGATTAATTAATAACTTGCAAATAATAATAGAGGATGATAATAATTAATAAAAACTAGATAAATAATTTTAATAATTATAATAATAACGATAATATTACCAATAATAATTTTAGATAAGAAATATTTACTTAAAATATTTTAATCATAATCATAACAATTTAAATAGCTTATGAAAAATAGAGTAAAATTTGATTTAAAAAAGTTCAGGGGAAGGATCTTACAACAGATATCCTTGGTCGAAGCTGACCTCTTCTACTACAACTCTCATTTATCTACTCGTCTTCATGAGCCTTTGGATCAAGCTATGCACGATATATTCAGAGACCTCGTTGTGGGTGATGGGGGTGCCTATTGCTTTTTTCTATCCAAATAGGATTGATCCCTATAATCATGCTCCTTATGTTGCTAGTGATGTGAGAATGATGATGATACTATGGGTAGTGTTACCATGGGTAATGTTACGACCCGCTCCCACTTTTAGGATACGAGTACATGGCCAAGTCCAGCCTACGCCATATCATCGGTGGTAGTATGCTGTATATGATTCTTAATAGTCCCTAAATAATTTAAAATATGCATAACATCTATCAACAAGTCATAACCAACACATAAAAATATCTATCTAATAGTCTAATTTAGTTAATTAAAGAAAATCAATCCATGACAACTCAAAATGGTCTTGGGAACAAACTCGATAAAATAAATGCAACTAAAGATCTTAATACTAAATAACTGAAGTCTGCTATCTAAGTAATATGAAGTGCATAAGGAAGAAAAATATTTTACTCGAAATCCGAAGAGGAAACCGATATGTTGGTTACGTTGGTGTCACTAATGTAGTTGTCATGACCCGCACCCAAAAAATGGGCATGAGTCGTGGGTACATCCAACCTACGCCGTATCATCGACGGTAGAACGCTATAAAGGTCTAGAAAATAATCTAACAAACTCACACAATAGTATACATATAACCTGTCAATGGTAACTCAACTCCATCAGGAGAACAAGATGAATATATATATATATATAGCCTCCTGCTCAATCACAAGTAACTAGAGGCAGATAATGGCATAATATCATAAAAAGAAAGAAAATAACAAGTCATAACAATATCCAAGTCTAGAATCTTGAAATAAACATAAATGGCCTCAATTATAAATAACATGCCAATATCTAAGCTGGAGACATATACAGTACATAAAGTATATACTAGCTAAGGGTTTGCTATAGCTAGGTGTGTCTCGTAGACAGCTGGTACAAGATCGTCCTGGCCTAAAGGTTCTACTCAACTGGCTCTCCGTCCTGCGGGTCGTAGTATGTAGGACACCAGTCCTCTAATTAGTCATCTAAAAAAATATATCCAGTCAGGATTGGAGCAAACTATAAAACTCTTAAAGCAGTTTCATATACATGGTAGATGATATATAACAGCAATAGAAAAACATACAAGATGTACAAGTAAGTAGGAAATAGAAATACAGTTGAACTAGGCATATAAATACGAAGGATAACTAGGAAAAAAATACAGGCAATAAGGTATGAACTGTAATAAGATAACTATAAACAAGAGAACTGATAATACTGCTAAGTGCTTTAGAGTATAAATTCATTATGTGATCGGTTTATGTTGCAAACAAAAATACTAAGGAAACTCAATTATATATGTCTTATATAATTGGCATGCACACGAACACGCTAAAGGGGTTGATCACATAATCGACTCCCATTCCCCCCTTCCCAACTAATATTCATGGATCCAATCACGACACATTACGCACACGAACATAATATGAGCACACTGAGCACACTGAGCACACGAATATAGTGTGAGCACACATGGCCCACGAATAGATATGAGCACAAGGAGCACATGATATACACGATAAGATACAAGTACAAGAAATGCCCGATAAATACGTCAATAAATAATATCTTCTGATTTGATCCATACAATACCAGCCCGTGTAACAACATGTCAGAATCAAGTAGTGAAGATATAGAACATATAATATATACACAATCAAGTACTAAAAACTAACAGAGAGATGTACTCGCCTGAGCTCCTGAGCAAATGATACGAAACAGTGTCCGAACTGGTGTCACACAGACCTATATATGAAATATCATGTTATTTGGTGTAATGAAGGGATAAACAAGCTAAAATACACTAAATATGATTTTTTAGGCTATTTCTAGGTCACACTAGTCTAACTAGTTCAAACTAGGTCTTTACCCTCATTCTAGGTCCAAACCTAGCTTCTAGGGTGGTTACTAAGGTAAACTTGTTGTTACTAGGTCATACTAGTCATTAACTTGCTAAAACAAGTTATACTAGCTAACACTATATGATACTAGCAAATACACTATGTTTGATATCACATACATATATAAAAACTAATATAAATCAATAACTTGATATCCTAACTATATCCAATACCTTACTATGCTTATTACTCAACCAATTTACCTTGCCCCTTGACCATTCCTAGTACTTTGGTTTATGTCAATTACCTTGATACTTGGTATCATAGCCTATCTATGATACTTGATACTACATACTCTAAGATACCTCAATCCCATCTCTTATACTTATACCCACATATATATTGCATATACCTTCAACTAAACTCTTTCTCCTATAACTCATACCTCTGCTACCCATCCTGTACCCAGCATTCTTGTTACTGATACTCTTGCTATGGTTTGGGACTAATACTGTATATATCAACTACTCTAGTATATCTAATACCTAGCTGTTAACTTAACACTTAATACTAAACTTAATATCTAATATCTTATATTCACAAATATTGATGTTGCTTACCCCCATGCCTATAACTCGAGCTCCCCCTCACTGCCTATTTCTACTGCTACTATTGTATCCTTATGTTGCTATTACTGATGTTGCAATATATAGCAGTACACTAAGGCACTTTGCCTGTTGATGCACCTCATAATCCGAGGCATACCCCAATCAGACCTGAGAATTCCTATCCCCAAGCAGTGTTCTACCCTACTCTTATACAACCTGTAGATAACTGCAGCATTCCATATCACCAAGCCCTAATACGTTCAGTTCTGTTTCCCCCCAACCAACTGCATACTCCTTCACTGATACTAGAGTATCAGTTTTTCCCCCTCTCTCCTAATGTGCAACTGACTATGCACAACACAGTCGCACACACTCACCCATTGACACCACGAATAACACACTTACACATAATTATATACTTAATACTCTTCACAGTTATATCTAAGTCACACCTCAGCATACAACTGCTGCTGTAACACCTTGAATACCCCTCCTCGATACACCAACAATAGCAACATCTCACTGCAACACTTCCCACAACTCCACACCCTCGATACCCTCCTGCACTTAGCTGTGCAGTACCCAACCATAGCTGCAATAGCAGCAGCAACACCACCAAGTTCACACTACCCTAAACACCTGTACACAGGCACTGGCACAGTTTTGTCCGAGCTAAACCCACTTAGATACCTAGACACACACATACACACACACACACACACACACACACGACTGTAACCAAACTGTGCACATCACAGTATGCACACCACACTCATAGATAGTTACACCTACTTACACATGTCAACCTCATTATATATATACATATGTATAACTCTTTAATAGATATACTAAGATACATAAGCATAGATATATCTATACATATGAATATATATATAACTTATATATAATACTAATACTCACTAGACACACACACTCACCCACACTAAATCACAAACACTAGGTATGCACACTTGAATATCACATACAAGCTTGTGATACTCTTGTGATACTCACTCAAATTACTCCCAAACACTCTCCAACTCTTGCAACACATCCAATATATCAAATACACTATGAAATAATGATGAATGATCCACTAGGTATTCCATCAAACACTTGGTGTGTCACATCAGAGTTTTTCTCCAATGGACACAAATCTCAATGTAGCTTCCACCATAGGCCACCTATGGACCTAGTTCTTCTTTCTATGGGTAGTCCTAAGCCAAGGAAGGGTTCTCATAGGTTATAATACCATTCTTGAATTGAAATAACAAAGAAAATATGATTTTACCTATTGGGAGATGGATTCCCAATGTGGCTCCTTAAAATGGCACAAGAAAGAGAAATAAATACCAACTCCTAGCAAGAATCCTCTTTCTCTAGCCTCTTGCAATCTTTAAGCTTCTAGCTCTCATTGGAGATAAAAATGAGAGAGATTGTGATTGGTTAGGAAAAATTTGGTAGAGGGAATGAAGGAACCTTGAGGAAGAAATAAATAAGGGAGAAAATAAATGAAGTGAAAGAAATTAATGGAGGCTCTCCCCCTCTTATTAGGGCAGGCCACCATAGGTTTAGAGTTTGTTTGGTTCAAAATATCTAAAATGTCCTCCAAGTTGTCAAGAAGAGTTATTTAATAAAGGGGTTTAACTAAGAGAGTTTCTAATTTAATTACAAGGGGTTATTGACTTATTCCCTCTTCTATAACTAGTCAACCATGACTAAACCAAAGGGGTTGCATTAATGGTCATGACAAGTCTAGTCGGGTTCACTTAGGTTCAATAAGAATTAGTCTAACTAAGGGGTTAACATACAACCATTATCTATATCAAATATATATATACATACAACTATACCAGTTATTATAAAATAAAGATATATCAATAATAAATAATATAAAATAACAAAAATACCCCTATCCTGGAAAGTGGTAATAAAAATCCTACACTCCTTAGAAAAATTTTGCCCTCAAAATTTAAGAAAGAACCAGCACTAACACAAGCAATCACATCAAGGAAGAAAATACCTCACGGCTCAAAAAGATAAGGGTATCGCTCGCGCATCTCGGCTTCCCTCTCCCAGGTAGACTCTTCTGGAGAGTGATGCCACCATGCGACGCGTTCCACGGGAATCATCTGGTTTCGCAACACCTTCTTCCTGCGATCCATAATCTCTACTAGCTACTTTAGATAACTGAGAGTCTGACCCAATAAGGCCCTCTCACCAACATTATCCCAAGATAAAGGAGTACGACATCTTCGTCCATACAATGCCTCAAATGGTGATATCTCAATACTGGCCTGGTAACTGTTATTGTAAGAAAACTCAACCAGGTAGAGATAATCCTCCCAAAAACCTCTGAAGTTTATAACACAAGTGCGTAGAATATCTTCGAGAGTCTGAATAGTCCTTTCCGAATTTTCGTCCGTCTGGGGTGATATGTCGTATTGAACTTGTGTTGGATGCCCAAGCAAGCCTGCAAACTCCTCCATAAGTAGGATACGAAGCTATTATCTTGATCCGAGACTATGATCACAAGGATCCAGTATAATTTGACAGTCTGCCGCACATATATCTCCGCCAGCTTCTTCGCAGATGTACCTACATTGAACGAGAAAAAGTGGGCCAATTTGGTCAACCTATCTACGATGACTCAAATCTTGTCTTTCCCTCCTGGAGATCGCGGAAGCCCTGAAACAAAATCCATGGTAACATGCTCCCACTTCCACTGTAGAATGGGTAAGGGCTGAAGTAAACTGCTTGGCCTCTGCCTATCCGCTTTTACCTGCTGGTACACTAAGCAATTGGTTACGAAGCGCGCCACCTCCCATTTTATACCATACCACCACCCTCAGATCCCTATATATCTTGTTGGCACCTAGATGCATAGAGTAATGAGAGCGGTGTACCTCCTGTAGAATCTTCTCGTGATACTCTCCACTCTGCACACACAACCTAGTACTATGCCACAAGAAAACATCCTCAGTAATGGTGAAGTCATCAAATAACTCGGCCTGAACTTGTGTCCTGATGCTACTCAGAGTCATATCATCATACTGCATAGCTCTGATCCTATCCATCAGCTCTGAATGTATCTGTAATCCCTACTTTTGCATCTCGATACCAGGAACTATCACCTCAATACCCAAGTGTAAAATCCCTTCCTAGAAAATCGTAAATACCCTTTTACTTATTTATTATTAATTAAATTGTAGTAATTAGGTCTAAATAGGAGAAATAGATTTTAATAATTTTTATGTTAGGTGTTCGGGCACTTAGATGACTTGTGGGACCATCAGGAATTTTTTGGATTTTATTCCATGTAGGAGACCCCTTGAGCAGTTGCTAGCCTAACGATGTGCAATACCCTATTATATAAATTTTCTTATGTGTGAATATATATATATATATACAAATATATATATGTGTATATATATATTTAATGAAAGAAAGCAAAAGAAAAATTATTAAAGTAAGTTACTATTCATAGTAATATAATAATAATAATAACATAACTAACTATTACATTCCTTCAATTCCCTAGCAACTTGCTGCAAGCTTATTCCCTTAGCCCTTGAGTGCAAATTCAGCAAACCCTTCAGCGCCTAAGTCCCCGCCCGTTTACTTCCTTCAGCCCCTTTGTTTCACCCGCGGTCCAACCCGCTCCTTCCCCTCTCTCCCTTAATATATATATATATATATATATATATATATATATATATATATATATATATATATATATATATATATATATATTAGCATCCCAAAAACCCTAACCTAAACTCCAGACTTCCTCTTTCCATCTAGAGCTGTCACCGCAGCCAGAGAAGCCCCACCAAGCCATCCAACCATCCCGTCGACGCCGACATCGCGAACTGCAGTTTCCCACTCGAGGCACCTTCGCTCCGGCGTGATTTCCCGTCGACTCGCTCGACCAAACGCTGTTCTGTTTTCATAGGTATGATCATCCCTTAACCCTCTCCAATATTTGTTTTATAGTCAACATCGGAAAACGTGTGTCCCTAGGTGAAAAACAGCGCCCAAGTTGGCCCGGACTTACCTAATTCTGAAATCGCAGAAACTTGCGATGACCCCCCATATTGTCGAGTTCGTATCTCCCACCACAGAGATCCGAATTCGATGATTCTTTTTGATACCTGTAGATTACATGACCTAGTTTATTTTCTGTATAATAACCTTGTGCTATTAGTCGCTGTGGACACAATTATATTCGTCACAAAACTGCGTGCACCCACTTTTTTTGGTTTTCCAAAAGTTGGAGATCGGAGCGCGCTCCGCCAAACGGGACCGCCCCGCCGTGTGCCAAGTGTACCGAATGGTGCACACAGCATAATCGGACATGTGAAAATTCGTGGGGACTGATTCGGACGCATGTGCGCGCCGGAATCAGGCCGTATCCGCGGACACATTTCGTGTCGCCACTTTTGTGGAACTCGCGAGTATTTTGTGCACGCTTGTCAGATTGTGACGAAACTTGTGCCACTGGACTCGTGGTAACGCGCTGGTCCTGTGACCCAACTTTCACGCAATTCTGAGACGGTTGACCAGATCGCCAATTGGCGGGCCCCATAGTTGACTTTTTGGACCAAACTTTGTTCGGCTCATCGGAATCTAAATTTGGACATACCGTTGAGTTCGTATTGACATCTAGAGTTGTTTGACCTATAGTTTATCCCATTTAGAGACTGTTACCCTTGGCACGCTTTTCGGTGCAAAGTGGGCCACATGTGGACCCCACTTTTACTCAAAATTACGGTTTTGCCCCTGTGTCCAAATTGGACGAAAGGGAAGTGCTTTCTAGCTATTTTGCTTATTTTGGGAATGTTGGTGATATCTATTTCAGCATCCGGGGACATTGTTCTGAGGCCATAGCTTCTGGTCCTGTGTATTGGACATCTGGACGGGACATTTTGCAGTTTCTTACCAGGCAAGTATACCTTGCCATTGTACTGTTATTTATATTCCATATGTTGCATGCATCTTTATTTTCTGTCCTTAGTTCATATATTTTAATTGTTATATAAAATGCTCGCGACGGTAACGTCGCGATAGGTTTTTATTTATGTATTGCATTGACCTTGTTCATGAGACTATCCCATTATCATGTAGCACCATTAGGTTTCATTTGACTGTGACACATATTTTTACATGAGTTGTGAGTCTCATATAGATCACGGACGCATGTATTGACTGATCATCGGTACGTGTGAGACGTGCGTTAGGGATAACTGCTGTTAAAAACTTTGCATGCTAGTAGACTTGACAGTTATTAGAGGTCCATGGACATAGCCTATTGTAGTACGGTGGTCCCATCCTTGTCCTTGTTTGGTTGCAGGATTGGGCTAGGGTACTAAGAATTGGCCATGAACCAAATCGTGTCATGGATGTGACATGCTTAGAGCATGGGGTGGAGAGAACAACAAGTACCGCATTTGAGCTCCTTTACACTTTTTCTTCTGTAACCCGGAAGCTCCGCTGGAGATACGGGCGGTGATGACCCCTTTACTACTTGGCGGGCCTCTGCCGTTCAAAAGACGACATGCCTTTGAGGCCCCTGGTTCTCCGAGAGAGTCATGCCAATCCCAGTTCTCAGCCAGATAGCTCACTTGTTAGAAAGTTGTTCTCAAACTGCATTCACATAGATGGTTAGGCAATCCATTGGATATTTATTTCAGTACTTTATTGGCATGTGTTTAAGTATACTTGTTATGTCCCTCTGAGGACCTGGTCCGCTGCCAGGTGTACCTGTTCTTGAGTATTTGCAGGAGCACAGATTTGGAAGAATATAGATGCTCCGTGGATGTCTTCTCTTCGAGCCGTGATTGGTAGCTGGTACTTATATTGTTTGAGTGAGTTGTACTTATATTGTATTTACGTTTCCCTTTGAGTTAGTAGTGGATTTGTTTTCACCCAACTATCATCTTTAGATACTTCTTGTTGAGATCTAGTTTCATAGATACTGGTTATTTATTTCTATATGATTCTGGTGGATGAGATTTAGATTTTACCCTGTGACTTGTATTATATTTTTACCACTTGTGGATTTGATATTCATAATACAGCGTACGTATGGATTTGGTTTCCATATATTGGAGTTGCCATATCCATACGGCTGGCATGCTTACGTGTCCTAGTCCTACGTATTTTTGGGACTGGGGCGTGACACCAAGCTCTCAAGGTCGGCCAATAAATGTCTATCGGATGTCAAGAATATTGCCATAGGATACCTTTTCAAGGCATCAGCGACTATGTTTGGCCTTCCCTAGATGGTACTGCAATAATATATCCAAGTCCTTCATTAACTCCAACCACCGCCATTATCTCATGTTTAACTCTTTCTGTGTGAATATGTACTACAAGATCTTGTGATCTGTGAAGATCTCTACACGCTCTTCGTTCAGATAGTGTTTCCACAGCTTTAGAATAAAAATTACTACTGCCAACTCCAGATCGTGGATAGGATAGTTATTCTCATAAGGACGTAATTTCCTAGAAGCATAGGCAATCACCTTCTCATTCTACAGAAGAATGTAACCCAAACCCTTTCCTGAAGTATCACTATAAATAGGGAATCAACCTGACCCCGATGGCAACATCAATATTGGAGCTGTCGTTAACCTCTTCTTCATCTCATAAAAAGTGGTCTGACACTCCTCTGACCACACAAACTCTACGTCCTTCCTGGTCAGCCTAGTTATCGGCCCTGCAATCCTGAAGAAGTCTTGTACAAACCTCCTGTAGTATCCTACCAGACCTAAAAAGCTCTTGATATCTGCCACTGAACTCGGAGTAGCCCATGACTTTATCGCCAAAATCTTTTTCGGGTCAACTGAGATCCCATCACCTGTCACCATATGACCCAGGAATTCAACCTTGTCAAGGAAGAACTCACACTTTGAAAGCTTTCCATAAAGCTTCTCCTTCCTAAGAGTCTCCAAAACTATCCTCAGGTGCTCCTCGTTCTCCTCTGGCATCTTCGAATACACGAGGATATCATCGATGAACACTACCACAAACTTATTAAGGTACTGGTGGAATATCTTGTTCACCAAGTTCATGAATACCACCGAGGCATTAGTCAACCCAAACGATATCACCATGAACTCAAACTGGCCATACCGAGTCCAAAAAGCTATCTTTGAAATATCCTCATTTTTTATTTTTACCTGGTGGTAGCCTGACCTTAAGTCTATCCTCGAGAATACCTTAACTCCGCTCAACTAATCGAAGAGATCATCTATCCTCGGCAGCGGGTATTTGTTCTTGATAATGAGTTTGTTTAGAGCCCTGTAGTCGATACACATGCGTACCGACCCATCTTATTCGATACAAACAATACCGGAGCACACAATGGTGATAAACTGGATCTGATGAATCCCTTGTCCTACAACTCATCCACCTGGTTCTTCAACTCTACCAGTTCATTGTTGTTGATCCTATAGACATGCAGTAATATTGGCTCTGCATATGGAACCAAGTCTATAGATAACTCAATGTCCCTATCTGGCGGCAACCCCGGTAACTCCTTTGGAAAAAAATATCCAAGAACTTCGTAATCAAATGATGCGACAACTCCTTCTCTTCCACCAAAGCTCCACAGATGATACCCTCGCTCTACTCCGCTGCTCCTCTAGCTCTCCCGGTGATCGAAACAAAACTCTGTCTCTACGATAATCTATACTAGCATGGTGCCTACTCAACCAATCCATCTCGAGTATAATGTCGTAACTCGGAAGTGGCATTACAAGTAGGCACATACTCAGATCTTGGCCTCCCAGTGTAACTCTTTGATCCTTTTAAACATCACTGACCAGAATGATGCCACCCCCAGTCATGATCTTGCAAGTCCTAACCAAAGGTTCAGCCTCTAAATGGTGCTTAAGATTAAAAGACACACATACAAAACTATGGGAAGCACCAAAATCAAATAAAACTAATGCTAGAATTGAATCAAGAAGAAATGAACCTGCGATGACATCTTAGACTGGCTCCGTCTCCTCAACAGTCATGGCGAATGCTCGCCCTTGTGGTGCTCCGCTCTGCTGGTGGTGCTGCGTAAATCGCTACTGCTAGGTCGGGAGTAGAGGTCCCCTCTGCTGTGCTGCAGGTGCTGCTAATGCTCTAACTGGTGTTCTCTGAGAAGGAGCTCCAACCTGACCTAAACGAGTTGGTGCCAAAAGGCAGTCTCTCAACTGGTGCCCCGATGCTCTATAAAATAAACACACTCCCAACCTCTTCCCGCAGATGTCCCATCCGCGTCCTAGCTTCTTACAGAAAGAACAGATAAGAGCTTGCTGATGATTCCTCTGGGGATGCTGATGTGTCTGTTGGAATGGCGCCCTAACTGGCGCTGGGAACTGCTGACATCGAGCCTAGAAGGCCTGCTGCTACTGGAACTAGGGTCGCTTCGCTGGACCCGCACCGCTACTAGCTCCCCCTGATACATCCCTCATCCTCTTGGACTTGAGCTCCAAGTTATCCTCTGCTCTCTGGGTATCTACTAATATCTCCTCGAATGTTGTAGTACGATGACCCCTGGTATGCGATTTGACCTCCCTGACCAAACTCTTTCGGAACTTTCTCGCTCTCACTAGGGGTTCTACCCATCCAAAAATCTGTCCAATCGACAAAACTCAGCGGCGTACTCGTCCACCGACATACTCCCTTGGACAAGATCCTAGAACTGGCTCTCCAGGGCACTCAGAGCCACATTTAGAAAAAACTTTTCTATAAAAGTACCTTGAAAACTTCCTAAGTTAAACCTAATGCCGCAATCTTCGAATCTGTGTGATACCATATAAGGGCTATGTCGAACGTCTGGCTGACAACCGCCTTAACCTGTAAGCTGGTCAGGATCTACGCCAATCGCAATATCCTCTCGATATCCTCTACCCAGTCATCTTCATTTAGTATCCCTTCCATGCCCTTGAAATCCTTAGGCAGCATCCTCTTAAAATCAACAATAGTGCCTGACCTCGGCTGCTGTGGAGCGGGATAAGGCAAAATAGTCTGCGGCTAAAGAAGAGCTACCTTCTCTACGGCTTCTCGCGCTAACTGGTGGGCATTTTTGATGCCCTAGAACAGAACATCCGCCTGCCTCTCCTGCACTGCCATAATCTCCCAGAATATGGCGAACATCTGTGTCGCATCAGCTGGCATGAGTGGTGGGGGTGGAAGACCCTCCGATCATGTTGGAGCAACCCTCTGAACTGCTGTAGAAGAAGGAGGATAACCCTCCACAGCGGCTGGGACAACCCTCTGAACAGGCGGGGAAGGAGGCCCCAGAAAACAGCTGAGGTCGGCACTACAAAAAAATAACCTTTCTTGACGGTCTATTTATTGACGTATGGTCAAAACCGTCAAGAGAACCTATTTTCTTGACAATTTTTTCCATACGTAATAAAAATACCTTTTTGTGAGTATTATTGATGGTTTTACACTGACCGTTAAGGAAACCTAGTTTATTCTTGAGGGTTTAAAAATACCATCAATAAAATCTTGATTTTTGTTGACGATTGTTTCATAACCGTCATCTAATATAAGGCGAGAAAATTTTTACGTATAATTTCGTGTGCCATTTAGGTAAATTTTCATAATTTTTTCTTTTATTCTCCCAAGCCCTCTCCCCCTCTATTCCTTAACAACTTTTTCTCTTCTTCATCTCTATTCTTGAGGCCAATTCCCTTTCATTCTCCTCCTTGAGGACCACTACCACCGCCAATGCTCGATGCCTGATGTTTGTGACTACAAAAGTCTTCAGAACTCTACCTCTTCTCCTCTCCCTTCCTAAGTTTCCCGAAACCCTAACTCTTTTTATGATCCCTGGCGAGAAATCGAGCTCCGACGCCTTCACTTTTCGGCAATTTTGAGTTCGAGCAGTGAGCTCTGTTCTCGAGCACTCCTCGCGCGGTGGTGAGCTCCATTCTTGAGCACTCCTCCTGCGGCGGTGAGCTCCACCACGCTACCTCTCCTTTAGCAAACTCCATCAGCCTTCGATCTTGAGGGTTTACTGGTAATTTCGAAATCAAAAACCCTAATTCTAAATCTCTATAAAAGTACACCTAACCTTTTCCCTATCCTCATATTTTAATTTAGGGTTTGTTTAAAAATTTTGTCAACAATCTTTTATCAATTGTTTTCCAGTTTTATTTCAATTAAGCCTATGATGATATTATTAAAATTGGAATTACCGTCTGATATTGGTTAACAATCAATTGTGATATCACAATCTGGCTGTTATTTGACGCTTTGCGTCAAATAGTTCATAAGATTTGCAAAATAATTGATGGTCGTTGTGTAATGTTATAATCCCTATTTTGATACTCTCTTAACTTTAAACTCTAATGTTAGAGGACCGTTTGCTGTAATGTTGACCTGTTTATCTTTTTTGCCCACAAAGTGTCTACTATAATGCTTTTGAAATATCAGTTAAACAAAGATATGTAGGTTACTACTATAATCTTTTTAATCATTATGTAGTGTTTGCTATAGCAATTTTATAGTATCAGTTAAACAATATTTTCTTTAAGCTCATAGAATCATGATAAAGTTTATTCCAGTATACTTGCCCCCAAAAAATTGGGATAGAGATTTTTGTTTGTTGTAGTTCATGTGGTTGAAGCCGAACATCGGGATTTGTACGAGGCTGGTGAGGTCTCCAAGGGATTTGTACGACAAATTGTCATCTCACATTTCAGAATACAATGTATCCTTCAGACAAGAAAAATGGTCCATTGCTTCTACTACTAATACTAACACCTAATTATAAATCATACAAATAGTGGCTTTTGGTAGTTGACCAACTGTATATATGCTACTGAAGGATACATTGCAGCAACAAATGAGAGGCTACTTTATGTTCAAAACTCTCAATGCCATCTTCTGAATCTTTTTCCATGGATCAAGTGTGAGCTTTTGATTTTTGAATAATTTTGTTTTGATTGCAGGTTATAATAGCAACATGAACCAGTAGACTGGCTTATAGGCACATCCCATCTACCCCCCTCCCGCATCCCGTGTTCTGCACTTACGTAAAGCTTGTTACATCTTGGTTCTCGAGAGAAACCAACTTTCAAGGCACTATAACAATGTCTTCTACTGTGATTATCTTGACGATAACAAAATATTGCTCCTTGTTGTTGTATAGATCCTTTAATTAATGGAAACTCATTTGTCCATTTCTTTTTTTTTATTGTTGATTAAAAAATATTAGTTTGATTATGTTTTGATCATATAGATTAAGGTTTGCTTTGGCTTTGGGTATTACACTGCTGATCTTGTTGTGACCTATTAGCAATTCGATCGCTTCTTCCTTCGTCGAACCATCAATGTGAGTATGCTTCTTTTATTTGATTGTTGATGTTTTGAATAGAAAAAAGTAGTCTTTACATCAATTTTGTGTCATGGACTTGTGTTGGGTCGTGGTTGACCCTGAACTAAAGGAAAATCAATTTTTGTTATGGACATTCTTGCAACACTTTGAAACCAGCCTCTATCAATGGGTAGGAGGGCTATGGCTGAATTAGTACTTGAACCTGAAGAAATTTTCATCAAAGCTTGTACTGAAGCTCGATCAACACTGACTATTGCTCATAGGTATAAGTTTCTTCCTAATTGAGATTAATTTGGTTTAAAATATGCTCAATTTGTATAAAAATGATAACTTTGTTGTGGATAGCCTTTCAATTGTGATGAATTTTGTGGGCATGGAGAAATGATTGCACCTTTAGAGTGAGAGTAGGAAAAGATCTTATATATTGGTAGAACTTTAACATAGGAGGCTCATTTTGGTTTAAAACTATTCATTTTGTAGAGAAATCATGAATTTTAATTTGTATAGCCTTTCAATTATGCTGAATTTTATATGCTGAATTTTATGGGCATCGAGAAAAAATTAAAATTTTAGAGTGGGAATGATTTTATTTTGAATATGATGGTAGATCTTGAGCACTAAAAAACTAAATTTGGTAATGCTAGTGTTGATACACAAAAGTCCAACTCATGGTCAATATATTCAGTTCGACTTGAGCTTAAGATAGTGTGCTGCTCGGGGCCCATGTTGGACTCGAGCTTGAGCATAGTTTTTAAGGTTGAGGTCAAAGGTGAGTTTGGGTTATTTTCAGGACATAAACTAGCGGAGCTTGAACATAGAAAAATTGAATGCAGCCCTATATGTTGGGTTGTCTAGGCTTGTAAGTTCCATCAAGTAGTGGATGTTACATTAGTGAAAGTTCATTCCTTGTGACTATAGAATTAGACAGTTTCATAGTTTGAGTTTAATTCAAGCATGATGAGAATTAGGCTTAGTCTATCTTTGCAGGGATTAAAAAATAATTTCCCAGGTTGTAAATAGCTAAAATGGGGTATTATTCGACTACAACTCGAAGAAGAGAGTTTTAGTTGGACGTGTTTCATTAATTACAATTAATGAGACACATGGTACTTCTTCCCATCATATTTGCACCTGCACATTTTTCGTGCACATGACAAAGTTGGATATTTTTGTGTGCGTCTTTGTATCTCATTTAGTAAGTAAATAAAATCTTACATTAGTGTGGGGAATCCTTATTTAATGTTGGTACCATCATGGTGACAATTGTCAATGATGCAAAAAATAGCTATACTTTTAAAATGACATGTCTCCTATTTATTGAACTTAAAAATTAAAATGTTGGTTAGTCGAGAGTTAGTTCACATGTTGTATGAAGTTTTTATCTGAAAGGATACTTTCTGGCAACGACATGCTAAAAAAATGTTCAAGTCTTATTATTATTCCAAGTTCTTTTTTCAATAAATTATTTGATTTCTAAGATTTTGTAGATGGATAGCCAACTTAATAACAACAGCTTATCAGGTCAGATTCCAGTATCATTAACCAACATTTATGCTCTACAAGTTTTGTAAGTTGCCTCTCTCTTTCATGTAGTGCCTATTTTGCTTTCCTTTATTTCCGCCTCTTGATATTTTGGTGAAATAATCTATGCTAATCAACATACATGGATCTTTCAAATAACCACCTTTCAGGAGGAGTTCCATCAAATTGATTATTTTCATTATTCACCCCCATCAATGGCTTTTCATATGTATTTTTTGAAAACTATGCCAACTGTATAATTTTGTTGAGGAAGTTTGTACTAACTTTATGAGCTCATTTGCAATTTTGCAAACAACCCTCTTTTATGTGGTCCTGAAACAATAACACATTGTCTAGGCGCTCCTCAATTTTTATACTTCTTTTTTTTCATACATATCTTTCAGGTTTCATGTTTATAATATTGACGTTAGATACCACACACAAGTTACGGTATGCCCTCTGTTCCTGCCTTTGCTCGTATTCTTTTACACACTTCACTTAGTAAGAAGCAATCTCACTTGGCCAGAAAATAAACTAGTAGTATTACTTTTGGTGGATTTTGTTTATTCTCTTTATCTTTATTCATAATGTTCTTACTCATGGGAAGATGAGGGTTTGTGTGATTTTTGAGCACATATTTTAGGCTTAACATATAAATTTGCAAATTGTCCATCAAATTCTTACTTTCACTATATATCAGAAGTTGCATGTGTATTACTGCATCTCTCATCCATGGTTAGGTTGGTAGTATAGCTTCTAACTGGGGATCTTCTATCTACACTAGATGTTCACTGATATTCAATATCCTATACTCCTATGACACTTATATCCACACACACACACACACACACATGAATCTCCTCAACACTAACACATGCACCACACACATGAATCTACTGTTGCAATTGCTTATGCCCACTGTTGGTTTACACTACCTGCAACAAGCCCAAACTCGCCTAAGCATCCCATTCTAGTGACTGTATTTGCAGTTACCTTGCCCCTCTACTGCAGGTGCCTCTAGTCCCACAACAACAACAATATGCTGCCACAGCAGCAGTTGCTAACCGGACCACAGTTTAAGGGATTACCCCAACCAATAACAGGTACCTTCACACCAAGCCTACACTCAAGCAGTTAATGTGCAACTGTACCCCCAAATCAGTGCACCTGCACTCAGACTTCACCTCTCTATTATGCACCTCCACACCATTTTGTGCACAACCCGATCCCCAAACATTTCCCACCCGGGAACACCCTGCTGCAGACCAACCTTGTAGACATCCAAAATCTGAGCCCCTATGCATGCACACCTTCACATCCTCTTCACATACAACACACCCATAAACCTCACTGCACAGTGAGTTCAAAATAGACCACATCAACACTTCCCCCATACATAATCCCACTAACACTTCACAATAATCTTATGTTAACAAGTATTAACACAAACATGCAAACACCACATAGGCATTAAGATACTATGATACACAAAATCATATCCTCTTCAGACACAACACACCTATACTCAAAACACATACCACCTTGATACACTAGTCCAATAACCAAGAATCACCACCTATATTTGAATTATGATATCTAAATAGTTAAACCAACTAAATATAATATAATTAATGAAGAATGAGCACCAATTGGGAAACCCCCCCCCCCAAAATGACCAAACTATCAATACGTACTATGACGTATCATGATACGGCCTACACGTATCAAATTATGGACACATAACCCCTAATAATATGCGAATCAAACTCTAAAACTATAATAACAGTTTTACCCCTCAAGATAAGGGATAAAGGTGTGTATTACTTCTTTCAAGTTTCAACCAAATAAGGGATGTACTCAATTATGATAGAAACATTCAAGAAATTTATAGGACAACTAAACCAAACCAAGAAAAAGTCATGACCATTACTCATTAAATATATCACTCAAAACATCTCTGAGTTGAGGACCTTATCTTCCTGAGTTTAATGACCCCATGAAACCTTTAGTTTTATGGTTTCATAGGAACAATCGATACCATATTGTCATATTGCCAAGCACATCCTAATTTCTAAGTCAGACAAGAGTTAACGGCCAGGCATAAATGACGTGTAGAATAATTGATAAATAAGCATATCATAAACTATTATGGTGTAAATCATACAAACTATAAGGCTATAAAATCTAAATAATATTATAGTATATATTAGCATACCATCCTGTGTTAGTTCCTTATAATATCTTCCTTTAGATTGTTTATCATATCAGATTAGCTCATAGTATCTTCCAAATAATGGAAGCATTATCTGAAGTTTCAATCATCAAAAGTAACGCTAAAGATATTTATCATATTAGATTAGCTCATTAAAAATAAATTAGAACATAAGTGAAAGAATAAATAGAAAGAATATTCACAGTTATTACATGATAAATTAGGTTTTAAAACCAAGCTTGAAAAGTTGGCATTGTGGTAAAAGGGAAGATAAAAATAATGATATCAGACTTCAGATATTTCCATTCTAAAAAAGAGAGCACATAACTAATTGTACTAATGCTCACATCTAGAAAATAATAGAGTTACATTTTTATTTGAAACAGAGAAAGTAAACACAAGGATCCATAAAAAATAAACAACAATTTGGGCTTGTTATTCAAGTGTTCTAAAAGTCCCATAAAAGTTTCTGTCGAAGTCAAATATAATATAAATTTTAAAATTCTATAAGTTACAGGAACTAAGTTCTTAGGAAATAGCTCAAGTCTTTTTACAAGAAACCCATGTGTTCCAACAAAATTTTACTTGATTATGCATTTTATTTTGTATTTAAAAGGTTAGGAGCCATCATTACTGAATCTCCCACTAAGGGCAACATGAATAGAAGATACCTATACCACGTTCTTATAAATAGGATCCTCAAATTAAAGAAGTAATAAGTTAAGTGGAAGCGAGGTAAGAATAAGCCCATGTACGTCTAATTATTTTTGAAGTTCTCCACCTTCCTCAAGCATCTAGCATAGAATACTATATGCAACATGTAACCTTTTCAGTCTCACTCCACAATCCTAAGAATTTCACAAACGATTGGAAATGCAAGATTATTTCAGTTTCTCCCTTTCGAAATGACTAAATGATGGTTTTGAAGCAGAATCATGTTCAAATTTTGGATATTCCTTTTAATTTATTATCAAGACATCTACTTATGGAAATCCTAGCTATTCTTAACATGATATCTGGGAACCTTATTGCTATGTACTGAAACAAGCATGGAAAATAGGTGTACTAAATGATTAGCTAGGGTTGTGTCAAGTTACACAAGGATCATAGTGATCCCAAAAGGTTCAAAAATAGAACTAAATTCGGGTTTAGTTCAAACTTGATGGTATACCGAATGCTACCTTGAACTCAGTTTTGAGCTTATGTATCTACCAAATTCTTGATCATGTATCTTAACACAAATTTCTTATTACATACTCCTTAATTGAGCATACTTTCATGTATAGTGTAACATGTATCAGTTTTTGTGTTTATTAGTACGGCTAATATTTAACATGATACATATTCAAACTACATGCTTACATGGGTGGTACATGGGTTCAGTAGCAGGTTTGTGAATATAAGATAATTTTTGTATACATCTATTAGTACTTTTCTTATAGATAAATATATTCATGCAACAGGGTCCAGTGAGGCTTCAGTTCACCTCCGGTGTGCTAGTTCAGGAAAATTTTGAAACTATGAAGGTATAAACTTAATTCTGGGTGTAATTGCAAGTTCAATTTTTTTACACAATTTGATGTTGCACATTGTAGCTGTATTAAGAACTGTGATCTCCACGATCTTCTCTTATTTTCTTGTTTCTTGTTCAACAAGCTCATTAATTTGTAACTTGTGCTCTTGTTCTCTCAGGAACAACATCGAAAATTAAGACTGTTGTGATGGGATACGTTGTTATCGGTTGAGCTTTGGGTTCAGATATTTTGTTATATAGATAGACAATGTGCCATATATATATAGGTTTTGGATTTTTAAGATATTATAGAAAAACCTTATATTTGGTTTATTTGTATATGTGAATCAAAGCCTGCATTTCCACTACTTCCATATCCCAACATTTGAAGGGTGAGAAGGTTTCTTCCGTCCCAGTGGAGGCCTCCGTCAGGGCTTAACAGCGCCTCAGTTGTTCCAGGTCCCAGTGAAGCCGATCTGCCCCTGCGCTCTGTCTTGTTGTCGATGCCACGGGATTCGAGATAGCTTGAAAGCGGAGCGGAGGATGCTGGAGATAAGAAGAAGGGACATCACATCTCTCGACGGTTTCCGGAATACAAACGCATATTTGTTAATATAAAAAATATGAGTATTATTGTTCTTTGATGTTTGTGATATGATATGTATTATGTTGATATTATACGTTTGTTCGATAATAGGCAAAAGGAAGCATATAATATATAATTATAAACAAAATTTTGGTTAGACAAAAAATAACTTCTCTTGATGGGTTTTAAACATCAAGAAAGTTTTTTTTTACAATTTTTTTGTATCAAGAAATGGTTTTCTTGACGTTTATTACCCGTCATCTAGGCCACAGTCAAGAAAAGTTTCTATCTACCTTGACAGTTTTTTTCTATGTTTTCTTGATGGCTAAAAACCGTCAAGAAAGTTTTATTACTTAACGGTTTAAAACCGTCAATATAAGAAAACCAGAAATCGTCAAGAAAACTTGGGACTTTTTTTGACTGTCGCCTAGATGACGGATCCAGAACCGTCAAGAAAACCCTTTCTTGACGGAGAAAAACCGTCAAAAAAAACCATTTTTCTTATAGTGCCCCCACCTGAACTGGTGAGCCAGCCCTCTGAACTTGTGGAGGTAGAACAATATCTCCTGCTGCTCGGACAGAGGGTCGAGAAGTCTTCGACCTCTCCGAAGCTGCTGCTGAATACTGTGACCTGGTCTTCAGTGGCATCCTGAAGACAGATCAAAATAAAGGAAATCAATAAGCATAAGATACGATATCATCAAAGAAGGACAGTAATATTCAAGGAAAGCAAATATTTAGAATGAATGAGAATTAGCAAAAATTTAATGGATTGGAAAATTTTCCTAGTTTTGTTTGAGTATTCTCTCATCATATATCCTAAGTTATATATCTTATAGTAGGCTTGTAGTAGTACTCTAAGTCTGAGCCCTACTACTTGGACCTGTATGGACTACCACTAAAATGTGTCACAACCCGCACCTAAAAAATGGTCATCGGTCGTGGGTATGTCCAGCCTACACCGCAGTATCGACGGTAGAATGCTGTAAAGGTCCACAAAAGAATCTAACAAACTCACGCAAGAGTATACATATAATCCGTCAATGGTAACTCAACTCCATAAGGAGGACAAGATGAATATATATAGCCTCAATAATCATTCACAAGGAACTAAAGGCAGATAATGGCACGATATCATAAAGAGAAGGAAAATAATAAGTCATAATAATATCCAAGTCTAGAATCTAGCAATAAATATAAATGGTCTCAATTATAAATAACATGCCAATATCTAAGCTTGAGACATATCCAGTACAAAAAGTATATACTAGCTAAGGGTCTGCTATAGCTAGGTGTGCCTCCTCGACAGTTATTACCAGATTATCCTGGCCTAAATATGGTACCTCAACTGAATCTCCATCCTGCGGGCCGTAGTATGTAGGACACCAGTCCTCTAAATAGTCGTCTGGAAAAATATATTCAGTCAGGATTGGAGCAAAGTACAAAACTCTGAAAGCAGTTTCATATACATGGTAGAGAATATATAACAGCAATAGAAAAATATACAAGATGCACAAGTAAGTAGAAAATAGAAATACAGCTGAACTAGGCATATAAACACGAAGGATAACTGGAAAAGAAAATACAGGCAAGATGGTATGAACTGCAATAAGATAACTTTAACACGAAAACTAATGATACTACTAAGTGCTTTAGAGTACAAGTTTGTTATGTGATCTGTTTGGGTTGCACATGAATGTACTAAGGTAACTCAATTATACGTGTCTTGTATAATTGGCAGGCATACGAATATACTAAAGGGTTTGATCACAAAATTGACTCCTACTCCCCCCTCCCCAACTAATATTCATGGATCCAATCATGACACGTTATGCACACGAATATAATATGAGCACACGGATATAGTATGAGCACATGGGGCCTACGAATAGACACGAGCCCAAGGAGCACACGATCTATACGATAAGATACAAGTATAAGGAATGCCCGATGCACATGTCAATAAATAATATCTCCTGATTTGAGCCATACAATACCAGCCCGTATAACAACGTGTCAGAATCAAGTAATACAGATCTAAAACATGTAATATATACACTATCAAGTACTAAAAAATAACAAAGAGATGTACTCGCCTGAGGTCCTGAGCAAATGATACGAAAGGGTGTCTGAACTTGTGTCACACAGACCTATATATGAAATATCATGTCATTTAGTGTAATAAAGGGATAAACAAGCTAAAATGCACTAAATATGATTTTCTAGGCCATTTCTAGGTCACACTAGTCCAACTAGGTCAAACTAGATCTTTACCCTCATTCTAGGTCCAAACCTAGCTTCTAGGGTGGTTACTAAGGTAACTAGTTGTTACTAGGTCATACTAGTCATTAACTTGCTAAAAAAGTTACACTAGCTAACACTATATGATACTAGCAAATACACTATGTTTGATATCACATATATATATATACACTAATATAAATCAATAACTGGATATCCTAACTATATCCAATACCTTACTAAGCTTATTACTTAACCAATTTACTTTGCCCCGTAACCATTCCTAGTACTTTGGTTTATGTCAATTGCCTTGATACTTGGTATCATAGCCTATCTATGATACTTGATACTACATACTCTAAGATATCTTAATCCTATCTCTCATACTTACACCCACATATCTATTGCATATACCTTCAACTAAACTTTTTCTCCCATAAAACATACCTCTGCTACCCATCGTGTACCCAGCATTCTTGGTACTGATACTTTTGCTATGGTTTGGGATGTCTAAGCTAATACTGGATATATCAATTACTCTAGTATATCTAATACCTAGCAGTTAACTTAACACTTAATACTAAACTTAATATCTAATATCTTATATTTATAAACCTTGATGTTGCTTACCCCCATGCCCATAACTTTATCTCCCCCTCAATGCCTATTTTTATTGTTGCCGTTGTATCCTTATGTTGTTGTTACTGATGTTGCAACGTATAGAAGTGCACTAAGGAATTGTGCCTGCTGATGCTCCTCACAATCCAAGGCACACCCCCAATCAGACCTGGGCATTCCTATCCCCAAGCAGTGTTCTACCCTACTCTTACACTACTTGCAGATAATTGCAGCATTCCACATCACCAACCCCAAACACGTTCAGCTTTGTTTCTCCCCCAATCAACTACATACTCCTTCACTGATACTAGAGTATCAATTTTCCTCCCTTTCTCCTAATGTGCAACTGACTGTGCACAACACAGTCACACACTCAACCATTGACTCCACTATTAACACACTTACACATAATTGTATACTTAACACTCCTTACAGTTATATCTAAGTCATACCTCAGCATACAACTGCTGCTGCAACACCTTGAACACACCCTCGATACACCAACAGTAGCAGTACCTCACAGCAACACTCCCCACAACTCCACCTGCACTCCACACCCTCGATACCCTCCTGCACCTAGCTGTGCAGTACCCAACCATAGCTGCAATAGCAGCAACAACACCACCAAGATTACACTAGCCTAAATACCTGCATACGGGCACTGGCACCGTTGTGCCCAAGCTCAACCCACTTAGCTACCTGAACACACATACACGACTGTAACTAAATTATGCACAACAAAGTATGCACACCACACTCATAGATAGTTATACTCACTCACACATGTCAATACCATTACATATATACATATGTATAACTCTTTAATACATATACTAAGATACATAAGCATAGATATCTCTCTCTCTATATATATATATATAATACAAATACTCACTAGACACACACACTCACCCATACTAAATCATAAACACTAGGTGCACACTTGAGTATCACTTACAAGCTTGTGATACTCTTGTGATACTCACTCAAATAACTCTCAAACACTCTCCAACTCTTTCAACACATCCAATATAGCAAATACACTATGAAATAATGAGGAATGACTCACTAGGCAATCCATCAAACACTTGGTGTGCCACCTCAAAGTTTTTCCCAAATGGACACAAAACTAAATATAGCTTCCACCATAGGCCTCCATGGAGCTAGTTCTTCTTCCGATGGGTAGTCCTAAGCCAAGAAAGGGTTCCTATGGATATATGACACCATTCTATAATTAAAATAACAAGAAAAATATGATTTTACCTATTGAGAGATGGATTCCCAATGTGGCTCCTTCAAATGGTACAAAAATGAGAAATAAATACCAACTTCTAGCAAGACTCATCTTTCTCTTGCCTCTTGCAATCTTCAATATTCTAGCTCTCCTTGGGGATAAAAATAAGATGGATTATGATTGGTTTGGAAAATTTTGGTGGAGGGAATGAAGGAACCTTGGGGAAGAAATAAACGAGGGAGAAAATAAATGAAGTGGAAGGAATTAATGGAGGCTCTCCCCCTCTTATTAGGGCTGACCACCTTAGGTTTAGGGTTGGTTTGGTTCAAAATATCTAAAATGTCCTCCAAGTTAACATGAAGAGTTATTTAATAAAAGGGTTTAACTAAGAGGGTTTCTAATTTAATTACAAGGGGTTATTGACTCATTCCCCCTTCTATAACTAGTCAACCATGACTAAACCAAAGGGGTTGCACTAATGGTCATGACAAGTCTAGTCAGGTTCACTTAGGTTCAATAATAATTAGTCTAACTAAGGGACTAACATACAACCATCATCTATATTAAATATATATACATACTACTATACCAATTATTATAAAATAAAGATATATCAATAATAAATAATACAAAATGATAAAAATATACCTATCCTGAAAAGTGGTAGTGACAATACTCACCGTAGACCTCGGGAAAATCTTAATGTTTAAAGCTGAAAAATAATTATCCAATTAGGATTAGAGTAAGTACAATAATAATACTAAGCTACATAATATAATATACATGCATGCGAGAGCAAAAATAGAGAACATGTGAACAATATGCATGGTAAGATGACAAAAGGAGTACTAGTACTATATACTAATAATAAGTAATCTATGGTGGGAACAAGAAAATAGATCAAACAATATCAATAACTATGACCACGCAACGTTCAACATGTGGTTAGGTTAGGAATCAGATAGTCAATACGTGAGGTGTATTTACTGAATAAACTCTGTCAGACAATCTCTAGACCAAATAAACTTTGGGCTATATTTGTTGGGTACCACATGTCTACTAGTTGTATTCCCCCACCCGACTACCTACAAGTACATGCTCTGAATGAAGTTGAACATTAACAACATGAAAAATAGTAAACAAGAAGACGTGAACATGTACATATGCCATAGTAATTCTAAGTCTCGTGCACAAAATAGAAACAGAGACAACTAAGAAAAATACATGCAACATAAATAAAGGCAACATAGGTCATAGTAATACTTGTATGTTCCTAAAGGTGGTGTAGTCACAAACTCAAGACGAGGTAAACCCAATCTACTACTTATCCCATCATGCTATCATCTCATGAAACACCATCATATACTTAACACAAATTAGACTAATAATCCCACTTACAAATGACTATACTTAACTAGTAGTTGACCTAATTAATTATTTAACAAATTATGAATAAAAATCATTTTAAATCCTATTTTTATTACATCATAATCTGATTTAAGGATTATATACAAATTTTTGACTAAATAAAGTTACGTTTGCAATTTGGAGATTCGTGGTATGCAAATCAAGGCGTACCACTGACCAAAAAGTCAACAGGCCCTAACATGATATTTGAGCCCAATAACCTATATATTTTAATGCTACGAGAGTGATGGATTCAACAATTTGCACAAGTCTATAATTGGTTAGGAGTTATGGTCATTACAGTTTATAAATCAAATTTTAGTAGATTGCCTAATCATCTATAAATTCTTCGAAATAAACATAATATTAAATAAAACTAAAACAACCTGAAAAATTCCTATGTTTTAGATCTTTGAGTTATATTTCTGAAAAATAAACGGGTCATCAAAACATATTCAGGATCTTCTGAAATCTTGAAAATAGCGTGCATGTATGTTTTTTGGATGACTGATACTCAAAAACAGTTACAAGAACTCAAGGTTCGAATTAGTGAAAATAAATTAGAGATATAGAAAGGTTACCTCAATAAGGTTCTAATAAAAAAGGAGTCGCTCACAAAGCCTTCGTGAAGTCGATGAACAAGTAGAACAATCCTCCCTCCAAATGTCTCTCTCTCTCTCTCTCTCTCTCTCTCTCTCTCTCTCTCTCTCTCTCTCTCTCTCTCTCCTTCTCTCTTTCCTAGAAAATAATTGATAGAAACAAATTAGGTTTAACCTATATATATATTATATATATCCTACGACAAAAAAGGTGAGGGGCTCTGTAACTCTTTAAATTTTTTTTATATAAATATTTAAAGTTGAATTATTGTTAATATTAATATTTATATAGAATTTCTTAATTATTTAGTGCCAACCAAATTAATTTTTATTATTTTGTATATAATTGTGGTTCCACACAAGCCTAGCAACTTGCTAGCTTGGAGCTAGTATGCACCATGCATGGTGCATGGTACTATTCATAATTTGTGAGCTTATTTTGACTCAACCTAGAGCCAACCCTCAAAACCAACTTAAAACCTAATTAAGTGGTCAAGTAGAACACCAAACACCCTCTCTAAACTCATAAAATACTAAACACCAAATACCATACACCAAAATCTATTTTTAGAAGAATAATTCAGCTTATAATCATTTATAACTACAACCCCTTTACCTCCCTCTCATGACCAAAATCCCCTACCTTTTTCTCTCCCCACTAGGAATTTGTAACCCCCAACTTCTTCTCTCGCCATTAGGCTTGACATAACCCCCATCTCTTCACCTCCCATATTCAAACCACCTGAAGAACATTTCTTCTTAACCCCCTTTCTCATATTTTCTCTTTACAATCCATCTCCAAAATCGTTCTCCATTTTTTTCCACACCTCCATCTATCCTGTCCTACCCAGGCTGAATATGAATTCATCAACACCCCTACCAATCCGGCCATATATCCCTCCACAGTAAGTATCTTTCTCAAAAATTTAGTATTCTTATTTATCTCCCTGTTTCTCTCACTTTCTCTTCATAAACCTTTCATCAAAACTTACTCTAAGTTTCTCAAAACAGTCCCGCCATCAGAGGTGTCCAGGCTAAATTCGAATTCATCATAACTACTTCTCAGACCACCCCACCACCTCCAGAGCCTCCAAACCATCACTACGGTACCCAAATCTCCTTAACCTATCATCCTACCATCTTCTATAGTCACCACAAACCTATAACAAACTACACAAGCATAACAAGGAGCTACAAGGAGGATAAGTCAAATCTAGAATTATTTCGAAGAAGCTGCAATTCGAGGCACTTTTAACATATTCTTACAAAGAGGTTAGTGATCAAAACTCTTATCCTTGAATCCCCTTAGAATTCTTAAACAATACTCTTTAGGTTCTATAAATATTTTATCAACTTGTTATATATACTTTGCATCTACACTAGAAAATCTGATACCAACATAGTTTTTACCCGTTGTGAGCACCAACTTGTAATTCTTAATATATTCATAAAATAACTTTAAAATAAATTATTTTTTATTTATACTTAATTTTACATATTTTCCAAATTATAAATTATTTGTTTTAGAATTAGGATTGGTAGAAATTTATAAGGGTAACAGTGTTGAGCATGTGTAAACACTAGATTAATGTAACTAGTTTATATTTTTATCATTAGAATGACTAATTTTTATGTTAAGAAAGTAATTATATATTATATTTTGGTTAATTTCATAATTTTAATTAAAATTTTTAAGGGTGTTATGCATAAGAATTCATGAAGAGTTTGTATTGGAAAGATGTGCTAAAAACTAGTCTATACCGACTATTTAATTTTATTATTTTGTAATACATATAATAATAAGATAAATAGAGAAAATTATAAATTTTTACTTTAACTTCTAGAACTTATAATCATGTTTTTGGATTTGGAACATTTGTATATTTTGGAAACAAATTTGCTTTATAATTGTACAGTTACTAGTACTAAATAAACTAGTGTTTGGTTGTTATTGATTTAAGATAGAATTAAGAGTGCTTAAATAAGGGTTAAGGGTAGATTTGGTTAGTTAGACATTATCTAATTGTGGAACCTAAGTTGTACCCTCTTTTGTACACAGTGAGAGGACACGGGATATTATCTCTTCTTCCTATCTTGGACAAGGCAAGTACACTACATCTTTTACTAAACTGAACATGAACTATAAATTTGTATGTTGAACATTCAAGACATGTTTTCTTCTTATTACCATTTGCATTTACTTTCCAAAAATAAGTTATATTTAATTTTCATAATTCGTTTTACTTTACACCAGTTGCCTTTACTTTTCACAGTTGCGTCTCTACTTATTCATGTTTTCTTTTGTGCATGAGATTGGGAAAAAGAATAGTTAAATACGTGATCAAAGCCCATAGTGTAATATGAGTGGATAACTTAATTCACATGGCACACCTACAAATTTTGTCAGATCGACTATATGCCATATTAGTTGCATTTATTTTTACCATCCCATCATTCGATCATGTATTTACTATCTTTTCAGTTGTATTTATTATTACCAGTTCTTTACCTACATCCCTATTTGATAGTTCTATGTTACAGCGTACGTAAATTATAGGGTTGTAGTTTATTCCTTTCCTGATTGGATCATTGCAGGTAAATTGACTGAGGAGGAGTTGCTTTGTAGCTCATACTGTGGATCTGCTCCTAAGACTCTAGCTCAATTCCCAGAGGATGTCCCTGCTAAGGAATACCCTATAGCTTAGCTTACATTTAATATTTGATTTTGGTTTGTAATAAATAGTTAACATTCATTTTGTTGGATTTGTATCCAGTTACTCTTGCTTTGGGAATGTAACTAAAATAACATCTTGGACTTATTCTAGTTTATCTCGATATAGATGCTGTGATTATTATGATTCAATATATTATAATGATAATTGAAGGTTTAGAACAGCTTACTATACGGTGTCTCACTGCGTAGGCTGGATGTATCTGACTCGTATCCGAATATTCGGAAGCGGGTCATGACATATTTTTAGTGGTGGCCCATGCAAGTTAGCCTAATAACACTTAGGACATATAGTATTAATTAGGGGACTTGTTAGATTAAGAAGAATCATCACAGCATATGACCGGTAGTATATATACTTTGGATTAATATTTTAGTTTTTCTGCCTAGATAGATTACTTATTTGTTTCCTTGCATACCAGAGAATTACTACTTCGTGAGCTTCTAAGGGTAAGGCTTCTTCTGCTCGTCTTGGACCACAAAGGGATGTACAATTTACCCCACCACCTGTCATCCCTGGTGTCCCTTCTATCCTTCCATCCATTGATTCTATCATCCAGACTCCCCATACTCAACCTACACCTACTCTTCCACCTGCATCAGGCCTTATCCCAGCATAGGCTACTATCACCTTAGACGGGAACCAACCTCTTAGTTTATTTTAGGGGTTCCTGGTGACCCACCAGGAGCAGACTGCCCTGCTTAGACAAAGCCTAGAGCGTACAGCTACCCCACCACCACCTAGAGAGCCTGAGTCCCAAGTCGGGACCGTGCAAGACTTTATAAAGCTGGGACCGAAGGAGTTTGCGGGAACCGAAGGCATCATCTATGCCAATGAATGGTTAGATATTGTAGAGAGAAAGATCAGCGAAGCTAGACTGCCCGACGACCTTAAAGTCGAGGCAGTAGGGTTTGTGCTGACAGACCTAGCTGCTACCTGATTCAAGAATGAACCAACTTTGACCACAGGGGAAGTCACCTCGGAGCAGTTCAATCAAGAGGAAGTTCTTCTTTGCTATGGCCCGGGAGGCACTGGGATGTCAGTTCCAGAACCTAGAGCAAAGGAACCGCTCAGTTGAGGAGTACGCTGCAGAGTTCAGTCATCTTAGCCGTTTTGTCCCCAGCTTAGTTGCAGACCCTGAGGAGATGGCGAGTAGGTTCTGCTACAGACTTGCTCTAGAGATTAGCGTCCTACTGATGGCCAGTGGAGCTATGAACTACTATCAGAGCATGGAGTTAGCACGAAGTTTAGAGGCTCATCTGATGGCCTGTAACAAGAGGTTGTATGCTAGCACCAGCCAATATGGGAGCCCTGCCAAGTGCCCTATATTCCAGTAGACTATATGTACATCAGCAGTAGCAGCTTATTCACCCACCTACACCCCAATATTAGTAGTATCGTCCACCGATCAGAGCTCCAGCACCACAGCAGTAGAGACATGCTCCCATAATTTGTGCATTTTGTAAGAGGCCTGGAAATGCAGCTGATATCTGCCGAAAGAAACTCGGGCAATGTCTTGCCTATGGATCTTCTGCACATCAGCTCTAGGAATGTCCATTAGCCTACCCCAGAGGAGGAGCACCACCGGGACATGCTGCACCTCAACATAGAGCACCGCTTCCGACTCAGCAGTAGAGGTTTGAACAGCAGAGAGCAGCTCAAGGGAGAGTCTATGTTATGGCTATTGATTCACCAGAGAAAGTACCCGAGATAGTACCGGAGCTATAGCAGGAGCTAGTAGCTGCCGTCATCACATGTCTTATTTTACTACGTTCTTATCCAGCTACTGCATTATTTGATTCCGGTGCTTCACATAGTTTTCTATTGCTTGAGTTTGTACATAGACATAATCTTATCACTAGACCCACTAAGAGAATTGGTAGAGTCATGACTGGAGGGGAATAGTATCCATTAGTGATATGTATAGCTGCCCTATCATTATAGCTGGGAGAGAGTTTAGGTCACAATTTTTTGTAATACCTCTTCTCGGGTACGATATTGTATTAGGAATGGACTGTCTTAGTGACTCACATGCAATCATAGATTATTTCGGGGGCAGTATATTGTTCAGTCCCCCAGGTAAGGAGGATTTTAGAGTGAGAAGAGCTATGTCAGATATTATGGGCGAGACCAACTTTGCTGCTACAGTTGAAGAGCAAGTACATCCCCATCCTATCATCATGGAATTCATGGATGTCTTTCCAGAAGATCTTCCAAGTCTTCCGCCTAACAGAGATGTGGAGTTCTCTATAGATCTAATTCTGGGATCAAAATCGATATCTTAGAGTTGCTATAGAGTGAATTCCAAAGAATCCAAGGAGATAAAGGACCAGATTGACGAGTTGCTGAGTAAGGGCTTCATCAGATCCGAAGTGTCGCCATGGGGAGCGCTAGTTCTTTTTATACCAAAAAAAGATGGCACAGTTTGGATGTACATTGACTATAGGGACTTGAACAGTGTTACTATTAAGAATAGATATCCATTGCCTCGGATAGACAATTTATTCGATCAGTTGAGCGGGAGCGGGACAAAGGTGTTCTCGAAGATAGATCTGAGATTGGGATATCATCAGGTGAAGGTGAGGGCTGAAGACATTCCGAAGACTACATTCAACACAAGAAGACTACATTCAACACAAGATACGGGCAGTATGAGTTCCTAGTTATGCCTTTCTGACTCATAAATGCACCTGCCATCTTTTTGAACCTTATGAACAAGATTTTCCATGAGTATCTGGATAAGTTTGTCGTAGTATTCATTGATGACATACTTATTTATTCAAAGACTCTGGGGGAATATGTTGAGCACTTATGAATAGTATTAGGGATTCTAAGGAAGGAGAAGTTGTACGACAAGCTATCCAAGTACAAGTTCTTCTTAGAATAAGTGGAGTTTCTTGGTCATGTAGTTACAGGAAAGGGTATTGCTGTGGATCTGAAGAAAATGGTAGCAGTCGAGATGTGGACCACTCCAAAATCAGTTGCTAAAATCAGGAGTTTTCTGGGCTTAGTTGGCTACTACCGAAAGTTCGTGAAGGACTTTGCAAAAGTAGCTGAGCCTATGACCAAGCTAACACGGAAGAATGAGGAGTACATCTGGACAAAGGAGTGCCAGAAAGCATTTAAGGAGCTGAAGAAAATATTGACGACCGCACCAGTGTTGGCATTACCTTCGGGTAGCAGAGGATTTTTTATCTACAGTGATGCCTCAGGGAAGGGGTTGGGATGCGTTCTCCAACAGAATGGGAAAGTAATTGCTTATGCATCTAGGCAATTATGAACTCATGAGAAGAACTACCCTACTCACGACTTGGAGCTAGCAGCAGTAATATTCGCTCTGAAGCTGTTGAAACATTATTTATATGGAGAGCGTGTGGAAATCTTCACAGACCACAAGGGCTTGAAGTATGTGTTTACCCAGAAGGAGCTGAATATGAGGCAACGGATATGGCTGGAGCTGATGAAGGATTTTGACATTGACCTCCATTATCACCCTGGAAAGGCTAATGTTGTTGAGGATGCACTTAGCAGATACCCAGATGCAAGACTTCTAGATGATTTGAGTATAGCTGATGATGGATCATTGAGGCATGGCACCAGACTGTGTGTACGGAAGGCAGTTTGAGAGAGAAGATTATGCAGGAAGCTTACCAGTTAAAGTATTCCATACATCCCAATGCCAATAAGATATACAAGGATATGCGAGAACATATCTGGTGGTACGGCATGAAGAGGGACATTGCCATATTCATTTCTTAATGCCTTATCTGCAAACAAGTGAAGGCAGAGAGATAAAGTCTGGCTGGATTGCTACAGCCTTTACCCATTTCGGAGTGGAAATGGGAACACATCATAATGGACTTCATCTTGGGACTTCCTCGTTCCCAAGGAGGGAATAATGCCATTTGGGTCATAGTCGATAGACTGACCAAATCAGCTCATTTTATTTCCTTCAAAGTAGGACTTTCCACTGAGAAGTTGGCAAAACTGTATATGAGACATATAGTGCGGATTCATGGAGTCCCAGTAAGCATAGTGTCTGACAGAGACAGCCGATTCACTTTGTACCTTTGGAAGAGTCTGCAGGAAGGACTTGGTACTCAGTTAAAGTTCAGTACTGCATACCATCCTCAGACATATAGGCAGTCTGAAAGGACGATAAAGACTTTGGAGGATATGCCGCGAACTTGTGTATTGGATTTCGGTGGATCATGGGAGGATTATCTGTACTTGGTAAAGTTCTCATACAACAACAGCTATCAAGCTAGCATTGGGATGACACCGTTCGAGGCACTTTATGGATGACGATGTAGGACACCGCTCTCTTGGGACGATATTGGAGAGAGAGTCATGCTTGGACCAGAGATGATCACAGAGGCAGCAGATAAGGTCAAGATGATCAGAGACAGACTTAGGGTTGTCCAAGACAGGTAAAAACATTAGGTCGATAGCAGTTGAAGACCCTTGGAGTTTACTGATGGCGATATGGTGTTTGTAAAAATATTTCCTACTCGAAGGACGATTAGATTTGGTCGAAGGGGGAAGCTGAGTCCCAGATATATTATACCCTTCACTATAATTAGTAGAGTTGGAGAGGTAGCTTACAGAGTTGCATTGCCACCAAACTTGGATGTCGTCCACAATGTCTTCCATGTTTATCAGCTGAGGAGGTATATTCCAGACCCCAGTCACGTCTTGGATCACTCATAACTGGAGGTTGGACCTAGTCTCACCTGCTCGGAGCAGCCCGTGGAGATACTGGATCGAAGGGGGAAGAGGTTGAGAAACAATGTTATACCCTTGGTCTGAGTTGTATCAAGGCATCACTCTCCGGGAGAGTCGACTTGGGAGAGAGAGGATAAGATGAGGAAGGAATATCCTTACCTTTTTTAGGTATGATTGTTGTACCTTACCTTTGGAAATTTTGAGGACAATTTTTTTCAAGGAGGGAAGTTTTGTAACTCTTTAAATTTTTTTATATAAATATTTAAAGTTGAATTATTGTTAATATTAATATTTATATAAAATTTCTTAATTATTTAGTGCCAACCAATTTTTTTTTATTTTGTGTATATTTGTGGTTCCACACAAGCCTAGCAACTTGCTAGCTTAGAGCTAGTATGCACCATGCATGGTGTATGGTACTATTCATACTTTGTGAGCTTATTTTGACTCAACCTAGAGCCAACCATCAAAACCAACTTACAACCTAACTTGGTGGTCAAGTAGAACACCAAATACCCTCTCTAAACTCACAAAATATCAAACACCATACAGCAAAACCTATTTTTTAGAAGAATAATTCAGCCTATAATTATTTGTAACCACAACCCCTTCACCTCCCTCTCATGACCAAAATCCCCTATATTTTTCTCTCTCCACTAGGAGTTTGTAACCCCCCAACTTCTCATCTCCCTATTAGGGTGGCCATAACCCCCATCTCTTTATCTCCCACATTCAAACCACTTGAAGAATATTTTTTTCTAACCCTCTTTCTCACATTTTCTCTTTACAAACCATCTCCAAAATCTTTTCCATTTCCCTCCACACCTCTATCTATCCTGCTCTACTCAGGCTGAATCCGAATTCAGAAATAACCCCACCAATCCGGCCATATATTCCTCCATAATAAGTATCTTTCTCTCATATTTAGTTTGCTTATTTATCTCCCTGTTCCTCGCACTTTCTCTTCACAAACCTTCCATCAAAACTTACTCTATGTTTCTCAAAATAGTCCCTCCATCAGAGATGTCCAGGCTGAATCTGAAGTCAGCATAACTACTTCTCTGACCACCCCACCACCTCCACAGCCTCCAAACCACCACCAAAGCACCCAAATATCCTTACCCTACCATCTTACCATCTTCTATAGTCACCAAAACCCCTAGAATAAACTATACAAGCATCACAAGGAGCTACAAGGAAGATAAGTCAAATCTAAAATTGTTTCAAAGAAGCTGCGATTCGAGGCACTTTTAACATATTCTTCTAAAGATGTTAGTGATCAAAACTCTTCTCCTTGAACCCCCTTAGATGTCCTAAACAATACTCTTTAGTTTCTATAAAGATTTATTAACTTGTTATATATACTTTACATGCTACACTAGGAAATCCGACGCCAACCTAGTTTTTACCCGTAGTGAGCATCAACTTGTAATTCTTAATATATTCATAAAATAACTTTTAAATAAATTATTTTTGATTTATACATAATTTTACATATTTTTCCAGATTATAAATTATTTGTTTTAGAATTAAGATTGGTAGAAATTTATAAGGGTAATAGTGTTGAGCATGTGTACATACTAGATTAATGTAACTAGTTTATATTTTTATCATTAGAAGGACTAATTTTTATGTTAAGAAAGTAATTATATATTATATTTTGGTTATTTTCAAAATTTTATTTACAGTTTTTAAGGGTGTTATGCATAAGAATTCATGAAGAGTTTGCATGGGAAAGATGTGCTAAAAACTAGTCTATACCGACTAGCTTAATTTTATTATTTTATAATACATAAAATAGTAAGATAAATAGAGAAAATTATAAATTTTTATTTAATTTTCAGAAATTATAATCATGTTTTTGGAGTTGGAACATTTGTATATTTTGGAAACAAATTTAGTTTATAATTGTACAGTTACTAGTACTAAATAAACTAGTATTTCGTTGTTATTGATTTAAGATAGAATTAAGAGTGCTTAATTAAGGGTTAAGGGTAGATTTGGTTAGTTAGACATTATCTAATTGTGGAACCTAAGATGTACCCTCTTTTGCCCACAGTGAGAGGACCCGAGATATTATCTATTCTTAGCTCTATACCCTATCTTGGAGAAGGCAAGTACACTACATCTTTTACTAAATTGAATATGAACTATAACTTAGTATGTTGAACATTAAAGACATGTTTTCTTCTTATTACCAGTTGTATTTACTTTCCAAAATAAGTTATATTTAATTTTCGTAATTTGCTTTACTTTACACCAGTTGCCTTTACTTTTAACAGTCATATCTCTACTTATTCATATTTTCTTTTGTGCATGAGATTGGGGAAAAGAATAGTTAAATATGTGATCAAAGTCCATAGTGTAATATGAGTGGATATCTTAATTCATATGGCACACCTGTGAATTTTTTCGGATCGGCTATATGCCATATCAGTTGCATTTATTTTTACCGTCCTATCAACCGATCATGTATTTACTATCTTTTTAGTTGTATTGAGTTTTTACTTGAGCATGTTGCAGTCTATTTTGTTGCACCTTCCTTTATTACCAGTTCTTTACATACATCCCTATTTGATAGTTTTATGTTACAGCGTACGTAAATTATAGGGTTGTACTTTGCTCCTTTCCTGATTGGATCATTGCAGGTGAATTGATTGAGGAGAAGTTGCTTTGCAACTCATACTATGGATCTGCTCCTAAGACGCTAGCTCACATCCTAGAGGATATCCCTGCTAAGGAATACCCTATAACTTACCTTACATTTAGTATTTGATTTTGGTTTGTAATAAATAGTTAACATTCTTTTTGCTGGATTTGTCTCCAGTTACTCTTGCTTTGGAAATGTAACTAAAATGACATCTTGAACTTATTCTAGTTTATCTCGATATAGATGTTGTGATTATGATGATTCAATATATTATAATGATAATTGAAGGTTTATAACAACTTACTACGCGGTGTCTCACAGCGTAGGCTAGATGTGTCTGACTCATATCCGAATATTCAGGAGCGGGTCATGACAGGCTCATCTCGCCATATGGTGCCATCTAGGCCCTCCCCGCCCAAATCAAAAATCACATAAATAAGACGGTTCAAACTCGGCTAAGGAGTCTGACTCCGGCTCAGACTTGCTTAGCTAGGGGCCCATATGGGTCTTCACCCAAGGGCGGTTCGGGCTGATAGGTAGGGCCTGCCTACGCATCCTTAATGGCTGACGCATGGGACCTAGAGATCCAGGTGGGGATGATTGGGTATTACGTATAATTAATATCAGGTGATTTAATTAATCCAAGAAATTATTTTAGTAATGTTTTATCCTAAATAACAGAAAATAAATACTTAGAATTATAATAAAAATCCACAAAATTTTTGGAAAATATAAAATGGAATTATACGCCTACGATAAATAAATGGGGTCAAAATATGGCCATATTCTACTAAAATAAATCCTAGAAGGTTGTTGATAATTTATTTTTCCTAAGAATAATTACTAAATTTTCCTAAATTTTTTAATAACCTCCTATAATTGTTAAAATTATATTTTAGACTGCTGGGAAGGATTGGGTCTCACATCTAGACCTTGGCTCATGAAAGGATCACTGCAAAGGCTTTTTAGATCCTATTGGTCATATATTTTCCTCTAAATAAAATACGAAATAATTAATAAATTACTATACACTCCACTTAGCCTTCAAATACCACCTAGTTTTATTTACTAGCCTAAAATTCATATTTTTATCCTTAGTTTTCCTAGTTATTCATTATAGAGTATAATATGGTACCCAATTATTCTCGTTCATCACAAATAAATTCTCACTTATAATGTTTCTTGTAGCCTTCTATGCTTAAAATAAAAAAAAACTAAGACATTTCTAAATTACTCTTTTGGGAAGTGTATGCCATAGGTAATGATCATGTTGCGTAGTTGAGGGAAGCTCTTGCTATTTTCGAGCTTATTTTATTTAGGCTTGGCTATTTCGAGATTTTTGCTCCACTATAGGTTTAGATTTTGATAATAACAATTAAGATACTTTTGTAAATATGGATAATTCACCATATTTGGTTGATAATTTTTGGTATTACCATAATTGTTTGATATCATATCTTTTGACATTTATACATGGAGAGGGTTGGGTTGATGATGAGTCCCATTTTGAATGAATGGTCATGATTGATCATGAGGAAATTATTTATACATGGAGAGGGTTGGGTTGACTAGTCAAATTTTTGGGCTTCTCCATTTGGTTGAACCAATAGGGTGTTGACACCTAATGCAACATTTGCAAATTAGCCCCCTTAAATTTGGGTATTTGCACAGACACATAAAATGATGAAAAATTGATGGGAGAAATTGGTGTTTGGTGTTTTGTAGGGTAAGGGGGTATTGTGTGTTTGGTATAGGCTTAATTAATAGGATACTTGGATTAAATTGGGTTAAAATAAGATTAGTCAAAGTTGGTATCCCCAATTTAATTAGAACAAATGCAAGCGGTGTTCTAATATTAATTAGGAGTACATGGGGCCAAAATTAGGTTGGGACACAAATATCATTAGTGAAGAAGACTCAGAACAGAATATTATCCTAATTTGGGTTGCACAAAAAATGGGTCGAGATTGTCTCCAATTTCGATTGGAACGCACAACGATAAAAAGTTAGATTTTATTTAGAATTTAAATAACGTCCGCGATGAATATTGTACGGCTAAAATGAAGCATAAAAGAGCATAATTACGAGTTACAAAAGGTCAGAATGGAAGGCGGGCACGTCTAGGGCAAGGTTGTAAAATTTGTTGGAAGACAAAAGTTAGGGTAGCGCTCCAAATATCAAAGCAACGGTAAGGCGCAACAATTAAATAAAATTACGGTAAAATTATAACCTCAAATAATTAAGTTCTAAATAATACAAATTAATTCCATAACCCTACAATTCGGTCAGGTGTTCATCTAGTGGGCTTCTAGGTCAAGTCTACCAGCTCAAACATTAATGAACACTGTATATATATATATAATATTATAAATATAAATCTCATGCAATTTATTTAAATTAAATACACGCAATATTATATATATATATAAAGTCAAAAATACCCCTATTTTTGGAATGTGGTAGTGACAGAACAAGAGATAAAATTAAATAGAGAGACTCTCAATAATATCGTGGTTTCCTAAGGAAAGGTGGGATGCTAATCTCTGTGTTCGAGGTATGATCAAGGGAAATGTTATATTCATTCCTCTAGGCTTCCTAATGTACTGTCTGCTAATATCAAGACAATGATCTAAATTTATAGTTCTCTAATACTATCTCACTTATGAAAGTTAGGTTTAGTCCTAATATTCAATCTTGAATTTCTATTGGTTCCTTAATACTAGGGACAAACAATATGGTCAAAGTTCTTACTAACTCTAGCAGTGTCTATACTACTCTAAAGTCCTTCATAAATATATCAAGGGATAATGGTCAATTAATCTAAGATAAGGAATGCTAGGGTTCATTAGGTATGCTAAACTTAGTGATGTGTCAATACTCTAGTTGTATTCTTAATAGGAATGTTATCCTAATTATCATCCTAACAACAAGGATTCCTATATTCTAGCAGAGGCTATACTCAAGGAACTATTACGGAAGCATATGAATCAAGCAGGATACAATTATTTAAATAGAACAGATTGGGAAGAAGATGAGTCATAGTCAATTATGGATGAGATCCTATACTCTAATCCAATTTGCAGGCTTGCTCGGTACAATAACGTAACCGAGACAATATACTCTCGACCTGCATGGGCCACCACTAAAAACATGTCACGTCCCAGTCCCAAAATACGTAGGACTAGGAACACGTAAGCATGCCAGCCGCATGTATATGGCAACTCCAATATATGGAAACCATAACACATACGTACGCTGTATTATGAACAATAATTCACAAGTGGTATAAACTATCATAAGTCATAGGGCATAACTCTAAATCTCATCCATAAAAATTATAAAGAAATAAATAACCAATAACAATGTAACTAAATCTCAATATGAAGTATCAAAGGATGATAGTTGGGTGGAAACAAATCTACTGCCAAACTAGAATATAAAATAAATAAAATAATACATCAACTAATAATCACGAGGCTCGAAGAGTAGGCCTCCTCAAAATATAAGTAGCAAGTCCGGATCTGCGCTCCTACGAATACTCATGAACATCTACACCTGAAAAGGGACCAGGTCCTCAGAGGGACATAACAATATACATAGAAGCATGCCAATAAAGTACTGAAAATAAATATCTAATGGGTCGCCTAACCATCTATGTGAATGCAGTTGAGAACAAATTTTCAACAAGTGGGCTATCTGGCCATAAATGGGATTGGCATGATTCTCTCGGAGAATCAGGGGCCTACAAAGCATGTTGTCTTTTGAACGCCAGAGGCCGCTAGTAATATAGGGGTCATCACCGCCATATATCTCCAGCAGAGCGTACGGGTTACAGAAAAGAAAGTGCAAAGGAGCACAAACGTCTTATTTGTTGTTCTTCCTACCCCATGCTCTAAGAATGTCATATCCATGACACAATAATACCTCTAATAACTGCCAAGTCTCCTAGCATGCAAAGTTTCTATTGAAAGTTATTTTCTATCGCACGTTCCATACGTACAGGAGGCCAGATCTGTCACGCAAGTCCGTGTCCTACATGAGACTCACACTCGTGTAACAGCTGTGTCACGGCCAATAAAACCTAAGAATGCCTCATGATAATGGGGTGGTCTCATAAACTAGGTCAATGCATATACATAATAAAAATAGAATACGACGACACCTTCGTTGCACCCAAGTTTCCTTGGACGCGCAGTTTAGATAGCAGTGAAAATATATGAACTAATAAGATGCATACAACATATGGAATATAAATTATAGTACAATGGCAAGGTATACTTGCCTGGCAAGAAAGCTACGGAGTGCCAATAACCTGTTCCTGAAGTCTCGCAGAACAATCCGATAGTTCTATATACATATAATATAACACAATACAATATCAGCCAATACACTAGCACATACACATCTATAATACACTGGACCCAGAGGGTACGCTAGGGGTGACACTGGTCATCTAGCAGGGTCAAATGCGCGTCTAATTACGCGGGTGCCCTATCTTAAATGCTGTATCAAAATCAGACAGTCAACTAACATGTTTTTAAGCTAGTACGTCAGTGTATACAAGGCAGACAATTCCCTAATATTCAGGTCACAAGGTCAAGGTAGATATGCGGGAAAAATCCACAGTGTCCTAGGGTCTCACAGCAATATATTATAGTCATAATTATTATTATTATTTAATTACTTATACAATACATATATATATATACAAATATGAACATTATATACATACGCGTACGTATAAGCATACGGGTCCTACGGTCATATGTTAATACAAGGTATCCACCACTAACACTTATGGTTACTGAACATCTATAATACAGTCATGCCTAGTACTAGCATTAATTACCACATAAGGTATATGCACTAATTAATTATCCTACACACACGCACACTAGTCTTTAGGTGAACCGACACGGTCTGAACTAAACTGAACCCTGAAGCAACACTAATCATAAGAACACATAAAATGAAAGGAGAGGGACATGTTTGAACCTCGGGGTTAGTGCGCACGAGCACGAGGATCGAGGGTCATCTTTGGCGAGGGTGACTGGTCCAGGATGACGACGATGATACCGGTGTTGATGATGATGACGAAGGTAATAATAATGGTGATGGTTAAGGTGATGATGATTATGATGATGGTGAAGATTATGATGATGATGATTAATGGTGATGATGATGATGATTAATGGTGATGATGTAGGTTATGAAGGGGATGATGATGATAAGGATTGGTGATGATGGGGATGATGATGATAATGGCGATAAAAACCAGGCGTGGTGATGATGATGATGAGGTGGATGGCCGGAGACTGCTGGAGTTCGACGGGGAGTGGTGGTTCAGGCGGAGGAAGGAGGACATGGATGGAGGATTTTGCCGTGATGTGAAGTCGGGGTCGGCGTCGTATGCTCCGACGAGGAGGAGAAAGAAGAAAATGGTGGCGGTACTTAGTCGAGATGGAAGGAGAATGGGTGGTTGCTGGTGGCGTGGTTGTTGCTCCGGTCGTCAATGGCAGAGGGCTCGAGGTGTCGTGGTGGTGGACGAAGGGGAGTAGAGGACGGGAAACAGGGAGCAGGAAGGAGCAGATGAGGTCGTGAACGATGATGGGAGCAGTGGCGGAGGGTTCAGGCGAGGCTTCCGACGGGTTGCAGGCGGCTCAGGTCAGCGGGTACAGCATTCAGCGGGTCAAGATTAGGACAGGCAAGCGGGGCTGCTCGGGTGGGCGTTCAGCGGGGTCGGGCAGATCGGCTCAGGCGGTTGGCGGCGGGAGGATGTGATGGGGGTGATGATGAAAGGCGGTTGGGGTTCTGCTCCGGCGAGACTCCCGTGGGTTGAAGGGGAAGAAGGAGAGCACAGGAGACGGGGATGTCGGCTATGTGTTTAGGTTGAAGGGATGAAAAGAAGAAAAAATATATGAAGAGAATATATATATGCATGTGGAAATAGGGTTGGGGGTTGACCTAGGAAATTGGGTTGGTCAACATCCTACTTGGGATGGGCTTGGCTTTATATGTAGGAATTGGAGGGCTAGGATTTGCATTGTTTGAAATGCATGGCTAGGATTAGATGAGGGGTGATGGTGATTGCTACACACTACAAAAATCATGGAGAAAATTCTCATGACCAAATAATGAAGAAAAAAAATAGGTTTCTTCATGTATTGTCCAATGGTGTGGACACCTAAATGCATTTTTGCATAAAAGTACCAAATAATTAGAAAATTGCACAAAGATGAAAATTGGATTAAATTAATTAAAATTAATGCAAATGGTGTTCTTGAATTAATTAGAAGTACATGGGGCTAAAACTAGATGGGACACAAGTATCATGAACGTAGAAGACTCAGAATAGAATATTATCATAATTTGGATTGTACAAAATGGGTCAAGATTGTGTCTCCAATTTTGATTGGAACGCACAAGGATACAAAGTTGAATTTATTTAGAATTAAATATAAACGTCTGTGACGAATGTTGTGCGACTAAAATGTAGCACAAGGGAGCATAATTATAAGTAACACAAAGGTCAGAATAAAAGACTAGCATGTCTAGGACAAAGGTATAAAATTTGTAGGAAGACAATGGCTAGTGTAGTGCTCCAATTATAAAAGCAACGGTAAGGTGCACTAAGTGATATAAATATTACAAATTCATCTAAAATACCGTGTTATATTTCTAATTGGATTCAAACTAGCCCTAGTCTCTCTATCTAAGCCAAGTAGACCTAATTTTGGGTGAGGGGATTTATAATACCAATTTGGGCCCAACTTGGAATCGAGAAACCTGTTGTATTGTAAACCGACATACCGACAGTATACTCGTGTATACCGACAGTATACCGATTTGTTGGAATCAAAAAGCTGATGTATTTTTTCTATCTCTAGACTAGCATTCCGATGACATATTGGTGTATACCGACGGTATATTGGTGTATACCGACGGTATACCGATAATGTACTCTTTTTCATATATTTTATTTTTTATCGTATTTTCTATGGTTTTCTTGCATGGCATATACTTTTTGTATGACTACTTGTGACTAGTAGTGCCTAGACTTGACATTGGTGTACCATGATTTATGTGACCAGTATCTTGTATAGCTAAGGGATAATTTATACCCTAGATATATTTGCCATGATTTACGTAACCAGTCTTTTATATAGCTAAGGGGTGATTTACACCCTAGATACATTTGCCATAATTTACGTAACCAGTCTCTTGTATAGTTAGGGGATGATTTAAATCCTAGATGCATTTGACCAGGTGACCTCGTATGTTAGAGGATCGATTTATACTCTATACACTCGTGATAGTGACTTGTAGCAGTGCACTTATGGTCATTATATATGACATACGTGATAGTGACTCGTAGCAGTGCACTCATGGTCATAGTATATGACATGCATGATAGTGACTCTAGCAGTGCACTCGTGTTCATTGTCCCTTACATACGTGACAGTAACTCGTAGTAGTGCACTCGTGATACTTGACCAGTATATTATCTGTTGTGGCTTGTTATAGCACATGTTAGTCGTGTCTATAACCGCGTGGTTGTATTATTTTCTTACCATGTGCATATTTTTGTTAAAATATCGTCCGATCTTGCATATCCCTACGGGGAGAATCATGTCTAGGATGGATTTTGTGGAATGCCATACCTGAAATCCTGATATAAAATGATAAGGATTAACTAGATTGAATAACTAGATCATTGGGAGAAAAGAATCTCTAGGTTGCATGCAGTTCAGTTGTCTAGCCACCTTGCTTCATATGGACTTGTTGCTCTCCATCGTAAGGGGCACATTTCTAGCTCACCATCGAGTGGGACATTATGTCTATGTAGACGACTATTGGCTCGCTGTTGTGCGGATCATACTAGGCTCGTCGTTGTGTGATGCCACTTTTCTATGATGCAGGCTTTGAGGCTAGGCAGTCCACTATATATATATATATATATATATATTAGCTTAGTTATGGTTGGGATTAACTTGGATACTCTACAGGGCATGTGACCAATAGAGAGGTTCTCAAGATTGCATTTGTTAGTAATTAGATTTTGTGATAATCCTAGTTAGCTAATGATAGCAAGCCATAGACATTGCTTGGCCGTGCTTTACTGATTGTTACTATTGCTTGTCTAGTGCCATTTCTTTTCTCGTATTATTACATTACCGGTAAGTGACTAGAGACTAGGTACGACTCAGAAAAAGAATCATAATCTTGTTCCTTGTTTGGTTTAAGGGTTATGGTTCCTATTTCGAGGAGTTCTCGAATCTTCTTGTTTCTTGCCGACTTATCTTTTTTTTTATGGCTATTATCACCTACGTGTTTACTCTTTTCCTGGTTATTGTTAATTACATGTTTATTGCTTTTACCTGTCCATGATCTCGTGCATGCCACCGGTTCTAGTTTACTTGGCATGACTTGTACCTATTCACGTGCTCGGTTTTACTTTTCATATCAGCAATTTATTTTCATATTTCACGATGCCTATATATACTGGTGGTTATATATTGCTTTAGTACTATATTGTAGCTTTGTGATGCATACTGGTTTTAGATCATAGTTTTGGCCTCTTTTGTGGTACTTGCTATTTGGGGTCTGACCCTATTGGTTTTTCTTAGTCCGATCCGGTAGCGGAGCCAGAGAATCTTTCGTACCTTTCTGTGGATGGTGACCACTAGGAGCAGCAGGCCGATTGAGTGGATTTCTATCTTGTTCACCCACTTGTTGTACATATTCTTTTGTGGCACTTAGTCCCGAGCACTTGTTTAGCTCGTATGTTGTACCTGATACATCGCCTACTGGGCTTGACATGATTAGCATACTATAGACTATAGCTAGAGTTGATCATGTATAACTATTACTCTTACTAATTATTCATTTTGTATTACTAGCTTCATGATTATCTATATATATATGGTTTTGGACGATTTACTATGTTGCTTCTGATGATCATATATCTTGTATATTATGGGTTCCTGCTTGTGATTGAGATACTAGTATTGCTTGACCTAGGATTGACTGTTGGCTTGTAGTATTAACCCCCATGTCTATTCACAGCTGTGACCGTATCTCGGGGTATTGGAGTACTCTGGTATACGTAGCTGGCTTTGTCTGTCCATACTCTCCAATATTCTGGTTCTGGGGCGTGATAGTTTTCATGAAGAAATTTGAGAATAGATTTTCTATATATGTGGATGATATAAACCTAATTGGGTCTCCTACAGAATTGGCGAAAACTGTAAACTATTTGAAGAAAGAATTTGAATTGAAAGACTTGGAAAAGACAAAACTTTATTTTGGTTTGCAAATAGAATGAAGTTATAGTGGAATATTAGTGCATCAATTCTGATATATTGAAAGAATTTTGAAATGATTCAGAATGGACAAAGCACATCCATTAAGTACACATATGGTTGTACGCAGTTTAGATTTGGATAAAGATCCATTCCGACCAAGGGGATAAGATTAAAAAGTTCTTGGTCGTGAACCATATTTAAGTGCTATCGGAGCACTATTATATCTATCACAATGCATAACTCTGTTAATTTATTATCTGGATATAGTTTTGCACCTACTCTTAGACATTTGAATATTAAGATATCTTTGTTTGAGATTATTTTATTCCTGTGATTCCACTAACAATTCTCATCTAGTTGGTTATGCAAGCGCAGGTTATCTTTTTGACCCTCATAAGGGTTGCTCCCAAACATGTTATATGTTTATTAATAACCATGCAGCTATATCTTGGCTATCAACAAAGCAAGGTTCAGTAGTAATTTTCTCTAACCATACAGAATTAATTGCACTCCATGAAGCAACAAGAGAAAGTGTGCGGTTGAGATCGATCATTCATCATATAAGAGTAAATTTTTAACTATCCACAATTACAAATGAGTCAACAACAATATTCGAAGACAATACAGCTTGCATTGCCCAAGTCAGAGAGAGATTCATCAAAGGAGATCGAACCAACCACCTTCCACCAAAGTTATTTTATGCATATGAGCTCCAAAGGATGAAAGTGAACAAAGTCAAGCAAATAAGATCAAATAAAAAATTAGCCAATTTGTTCACCAAGGCACTACCAAAGACCACATTTCAGAAGTTGGTACACGGAATAGGCATGCGACAACTTAATCATCAGACCAACTAGTTGTTTACAGATCCATTATATCGAGAGGGGGGGAGGGTATAGCTTGTAAAGAATTTTTTTGAATTCTGCGCATTGTACTCTTTTTTCTTAACTAAGATTTGTTTTACTGGATTTTTCTTAGTAATGTTTTAATGGGGCAACAAATGTGCATACACCACCGACTAATTAAAGGTGAATATCCGAGAGCTTTGTAAATATGGATAATTTACCATATTTGGTTGATATCTTTTGGCATTACCATAATTGCTTGATATCATATCTTTTGACATTTATTCTCTTAATTTCCATCATTAAATGTCAACCTCAATTGTAAGTCTATATAAAGGGCTCATCTCTAGTTAATTTATATGGTGAACGAAGAAATAATTTCCTCCATTCCCTCTACTTTATAATAGATACAATTATGTGTATTTTGTATTAACATGATTATAACAAAATGGCGGAGACCTATGAGAAAAAGGAAGATATAAGTCAAATTATTAACATAGCCATAAGAATAAGAGAAAATCATAGTTATTCAAGCAAGCAGTCAAGATACGATCAAGACTAAATCTAGTTGCTCTCAAGATACAAAAATTCAATTTTATAAAAGGTAAGTTACCCTAGCTAGAAGGACGCAACTCAAGTAGGTAAAGTCATATTGAAAGCTCAATCTTAGCCTTAGGATATGCTTGAAATTGAAACCTAAAATACTAAGCCATTCCTCTGGAAATTCATTTTGAAACATGTCAACATTATCCTAGGCAGCGAATGTGCGACGATACAATGACAGTATACTTAAAATTGCTATTTTGTTCTAGCAAGGTTTGTTTCTTTTATGAGCACTTAATGGCATGCCAACGGTATATTGACAGTATACTTAGAAAAGCCAAATCCTTCTAACAAGTTTCGTATCCTTAGTGAGCACCAAATGTCAATCCAACAGTACATCGTTGTTGTGTCGTTATGCCGTTTAGCCTTATTTATGTGTAATCTCACTCTGCAATGGCTAGAAATATAGTCAATACTATGCAGAAAGGTATGTTTGCAGTATACCGTTATGTACATTAATGGTACGTAAGATTTATTTGTGTGTTTTTGATATATAGGGATTGTTCCTTCCTTCAAACTTAATCCTTCGAGCCAAAAGATTACAATTTTTTTACTCATAAAACTCTCACCAGCTATCAAGAGCTATTCAAATGCCATTACATATTGTGATAAAGTAAAAACTGAGTTATAATTGAGATCTTCACTTCTTGTTAGAAGATCATCCATCCTTCTTGAAATAGGTTGAAGTCCACAAATCTTTGTATTAAACTGACTACGACAAAAAAAATTGAGAGCACCTTAGAGGAGAGTTGTTAGTATTGTATTGTAGGACAACTTATACCTATTACAATTTTTTGAAAATCTATTCAGCAACAACTCCCCTCTAAGGTGCTCTCAATTATATGGATGGATGATCTTCTTACAACAAGTGAAGATCTTCTTTATTTGATATCATGATAATGTATATATATGGATTATTTCCATAGTGAAGATATTCCAGAATGCATGTTAGTATTGTAGGACAACTTGTACCTATTACATGGAGTTAAGAGTTTATGTGGTACGTAGCTGCCTGTCCATAGTTACGTGTCCAATCTTCCAAGTATGTAAAAAAGAAGAGCTCAATAATAATAATTAATAAAAAAAAAGGGAAAGAACAGAGAGAAGAAACTCCTATTTCAGATACTAGTACCTTCCATGGCTTGGAAAAAAAACTGACCAGCCCAAATGGTGTGAGAACCATCAACGTGGGGGAACCAGAGGGCCACTTCACCCTGGTCCACCCCACGAGAGTACCCAAAATTCCGACGAGGACACCTCCATCACCAACCACGTGTCACCACCATCACCCACCCAATCTTCTCCTGCTCCCCCTCCCTCCACGCCTCCCCATCAGGGCCGTCCACCTTCACTAACAAATAATGTCAACCGTCAGATCAGATTCATCCCTCCCCCACCTGTGGTTATTCCTTCTCCCGCCAGTATAATAATACTCGCAGCTCACTTCCTCACCATCAACAAACAAAAAAGAAAAAGTTTCGATTTTATTTTTTGTGGCATGGGAGTGACCGCAGTCCAGAGCTCAGCGTCACGGACCGCCCCGGTTGGGCCGGGCGGCCGGAGATCGCGCCACGCAGGCCGGCCCATGCCCGCCGTCGTCGCCTTCAAGAGCGACCGGGCCGCCGGCAGGTGCACCACCTCGGCGGAGGTTCGGCTGTCTGCCACCTTGCCGGTGGCGGACCAGCCCAAGAAGAAGGCCGTCCCAGCGACGAAGAAGACCCAGAAGAAGACGACGAAGAAACAAGAAGTTCTTGAGAATGACTTGGACTACAACGAGATGGCGGCGGTGCTGGAGAACATATACAAGCTCAGCCCGGACACCGACGCGGAGGACGTGGTGGTGGTGAGGGGGAGGAAGAGGAAGAGGAGGAGGCTGAGCATGGAGAAGAGGGTTGCGATGAAGAGGAGAAGTGGTGGTCGTAGGAGAGGAGAGGAGGATGGGGTTGATGTGGAGAGGCTGGTGAGGGACTACTCGGCATCGACCGATGTGGTCAGCTTGGATTGGAGGAGGATGAAGATGCCTCCGGTGCTCGGATCGTCGGAGCAGTTGCACCTCTTCAAGCTCATGCAACCAATGAAGGTCCAACACTCTCACAATTATATGTACTAGTATATATATGCACGTGATTTGCACATATCTTGGAGTGATTTTGATGAGTAGGTTTAACTCTGTTGCTTTTAATTATATAGGTTAAGAGTTCAACCCTTCAAATTCCTTTGTAATAGCTTAGAAGACTTTGCAAGTAGCATGAACTCTTCGATTTTTGTAGGTATTATTTTTAATTAGTAAATATATTGAAGGGTATTTTTGGAAAGAAAACTTTTACGGTGAAGCTTACTTTCCTCACTATAGTAGAATAGACTAGTATATATGTACTTGCGTTGACGTATTAATTTATGGATTATTATTAGAAAAACTAAAATACTAATGTAATTATTATAATATTTATTAACGCTACTTAGAAAAAATATAAGACATCCCCTTAACAATTCTAAATTTATTATTATTATTATTATTATTATTATTATTATTATTATATATTATTTATATGTAAAACTAATTAGGAAGACCAAATGACAGTTTTTGTAATTACCTAGCTGCCTTTATTAACTTTAATAAACAATTTTAACTAATAAATATATGCAAGGGTATATATGGAAATAAAAGCTTCACGGTAAAGCTGAATTTTTCTCATTATATATAGAAGAAGAAGGTAAATATTATAGATTAGAAGAGAATGTCACTTACATAGTGAATCTAAAATCTCGTGACTAGGTCAGAGATTATACCCAAATTGGCCCATCCTACAATCGCAACACCAAGACATCGGACCGAAGACCTTGCACCATCACCGCAACCGCACCTGGGCTGCACCGCATCCATCTCGCTTAATTCTCCCACAAGAGAATTAAAGCGCTACTCCCGTTGCTCGAACTAGCAACCTCTGCGAGGGGGGGGTGAGATATGCCTCACTCTAACCATTTGAGCTAGAGGGCCTTGGTTTATATATATTATTAAGTTATAAGGACTTATTTAGTCCAACATCGGATAAGAAATTAGGAGGAGATTAGCCTCCTCCTATATATATGTACTCCCTCCTGAATAATAAATCATCAATTATTTTTTTCTACATGGTATCATAGCTAAAATTATGAAGCTCTTTCTTCACATTAAAAAAATTTCCTTTTTTTCGCCACCACTCTTTTTCCTTTTTTTCGCCATCGCCCTTCTTCTTCGACGTCGATGTCCCCATACGGATGTCGTCGAACCCTTCAGAAAGCAGGGTACGCTGTCGAAACCTGCGGAAAGCAGGGTATGTTGCTGCCAACCTTGCCCTCGTTGTACGCTGGCATAGGCGAGTTATTCGTTGGATCGTGGATAATCAGAGAGGAACTCTTGTGTGATCCTCTGATTTTGATCTCAACGTGGATTCTGAAATTAGAGAATATACTTTCTGGGAAGTTTTGCATAGATTTCTATTTCTAGCCTGGGTTTTGAAATTAAAGAGCATTCTTCCTGGAAAGTTTTACATAGATATCTATTTATAGCCTTTGTTTCGGCGAGTTCTACCCATTGTGCACCTCTCATGCAGCATGAACTTGGAGGTGTACAAATAGATAAAAATAGTCGTGATCGCGTGTAGGCGCACGACCTGTGGTTAAGTTGCGTTTGATCTCTTTCCTGTGTTGGGTTTGCGATAAGTGCAACTGTGAAGATGGGAACAACCGTGATTAGTCAGGAGTTGAAGGAGATACTAGAGGGGTAACTAGGGTGTTTCAAGCCAAATTAGAGTAGACCTAATCCAATAGGGCAGTCGTGCCCGCACCAGAACCATTGCAGGTGATGAAGAAGATAGAGTTTCTATCGAATGACATCAAACTTGAGGAGACGAGAAACTACCTAAGTTGGTCTAAAAGGGCGTTGCTGAACCTTCAGACCAAGGGACTTGAAAAATATGTGAAGGAAGAGTGCACTGAGCCAGAGAATAAGAAGAGTGCTGAGTGGAGCACATGGAGTCACCTTAATTCTCTGGTGGTTTCTTGGCTGCTGACTTCTGTCTATCCATCCATAGATGAGATGGTGGAGTCGATCTGCAGTGCAGCTGATGTCTGGAAGACATTAGCTGGGATGTACTCTGGAGCTAGGAGTATCATGATGATGATGGAAGTTGAGAAGAAGATTGATGTTACCACACATGGGGAGAAGACAGTACTCCAGTATGCAGCGGAGCTACGTCACTTATGGGCAAGCTTGGACCACTATGATCCGCTATCATTGCAGAACCCGGCAGATGTTCTCCTTGGGAAGCAGTATTTTGAGCGTAGACGTGTGGCTCGTTTTCTCAAGGGCTTGAATTCGCAGTTTGAGGCTAGGAGGGCAGCAATGTGTCATCTGCCTTCTCTTCCATCCCTAGATGAGGCTGTTGCATCGATGGATCAAGAGGAGACAAGACAGAAGGTGATGAAAGGTGAGACCTCACCTGCTGTCCGCTCAGCATTGGTGGTTCCTAGTAGCGATGACAAGGAGTGCTATAATTGCAGAAAAAGGTACCTTAGCTACAACTTTCCTCAATCCCGCAATTCTAGTCGTGGTCGAGGAGGCAAGGGACAAAGAGGTGGACGTGCAGGTCAAGGAGGCAGGGGACGTGAAGGCTGAGGAGTTGCTCACCTAGCTGTGGCAGAGGAGTCCCAGAATGGAGCTGAGATGACAGAGCTGGAGGAACTACGTCAGTTTAAGCTTCAGGTTGAGAGTTCTAAGGGCAAGGGACAGACCACTCAGGATCTGGATGACACTACCTACCTTGGTAACTTTACTGGTTACGCTCATATGGGCAAAGGTATCCCGGTTCAGACACTTGCATTCACTAAATCTTATGCTGGTTGGATCACAGACTCAAGTGCATCTAGGCATATCACAGGTGCATCTAGTGAGTTTGCATTATATTATCCGAGTAAACATATGTATCATGAGACAGTTCAGACTACTGATGGGACATCCCAACCCATCAGAGGTACTGGCTCGATCAATTGTACTTCATCTGTTACCCTTCCATCTGTATTGCATGTTCCTTCATTTCGGTCAACTTACTTTCTGTTAGCTCTTTTATTGATCAATTGAATTTTATTGTCCTTTTTGATCTGGGTATGTGTTCTTTTTTGGAGAAGGACACGGGGAAGAGGCTTGGGACTGGCATCGGGCGTTATGGCCTTTGGTGCCTGGATAGTGTGGCTGCAATGCTTGCTGCTACTGTTAGTGGAGGGCCAGAGGCAGAAGAAATGCTTCAACATTGCAGATTGGGGCATTTATCTTTTGATTGTTTGAAGAAGTTAGAACCTGAGATAATGAATAAAGTAGACAAAAATGGTTATTTTGTAATGCTTGTGAACTTGGAAAGCATACAGGTTCTACTTATAAAATGGTTGGTCTTCGAAATTTTGAGCGATTTGCACTTGTTCATTATGATGTTTGGGGACCGTGTCATACTACATCTATCAGTGGATTTAGATGGTTTGTTACTTTCATTGATTGCTACTCACGTATGACCTGGATCTACATATTAAAGCAGAAATCTGAGGTGTACAAATGTTTTCAAGACTTCTCGGCGTTGTGAAGACCCAATTTGGAGTACATATGAAGATTCTTCGAACAGATAATGGGACCGAGTACACTAACAAGGAGTTTACTACTTTCGTCTCTATTCAGAATTTTTTTCATCAAACAACTTGCCCAGACACTCCTACTCAGAATGGGGTAGCTGAACGCAAGAACATGGATCTGCTAGAAGTGGCACGTTCATTGATGCTGCCGATGAATGTGCCTAAGTTCTTGTGGAGTGAGACTATTATGACAGCAGCTTATGTAATCAACATGATGCCTTCAAGAGTATTAGGGATGAAGACACCAAGTGAGATGCTCTTGGGCTCTAATATTTTTATTGTTCCACTATGAGTGTTTGGATGCATATGTTTTGTGAAAGATCATAGATTGATGGTGAGCAAGCTGGATCCATAAGCAGTTAAATGTATCTTTGTAGGCTACTCATCAAGTTAGAAAGGATACAAATGTTTGTGTCCTACTGAAAGAATATTTGTCAGTATAGACGTACCATCCGGGAGTTTGAACCATTTTATAGGGAGAAGACGGATTTAAGTATTTTGTTCGAGGATGACTCTACTGATGCTAGTAGAGAGGGGGAGAATAAGAGTGGCATCGTAGTTGGTATGATTCTATGTCCTTTTGAGTCATCGATGAGTGATGGTGTCTCAGGAGGGAGCCGACAGTAAGGGGGAGCTGGGAGTATATAGGGAGCATGAGCAGCATGAGCACCAGCAGCAGCATGAGGAGCAAGAGCCGCCTCCTGTGCCGATGCCAGTACCTACAAATACTGATGTCCCAAGTCACTCTTCTCCAGGTCCTTCTTCAGCCTTTCCACCTGAGTCACCTGATAACAATTCCTCCCCTGATACTTCTAATACTCATGTCTTGCTTCGTAGAACTTCTAGAGTCAATGCTGGAAAACCTCCAGCTAAGTTTGGCAGTTGTGATACTGACATTGCACATTACGTTTCATATGCATCTATTCCACCTGCATATAAGTCCTTCCTTACATCATTGCATTCAGTGGTTGTACCTAACAACTGACAGGTAGCTAAGCAAGATCCTAGGTGGTTGAGTGCCATACAGGAGGAACTTCAGGCCTTGAAGAAGAACGACAGATGAGAGGTGGTACCACTGCCAGCTGGAAAGGGTTCTGTTGGATGTAAATGGGTTTATACTGTTAAGCAGACTCCAGAGGGCAAGATTGAAAGGTACAAGGCCAGATTGGTTGCTAAAGGCTACAACCAAACTTATGGTATCGACTATGACGAGACCTTTACTCCAGTAGCAAAGATGAACACTGTGCGAGTGTTGGTGTCATGTGCTGCCAACTTCAATTGGCAACTACATCAGCTAGATGTTAAGAACACATTTTTTGCATGGGAATCTCCAAGAGGAGGTGTATATGGAGATTCCACCAGGCTTTGCTACTTCATAGGCAACTGGGAAGGTATGCAAATTGATGAAGTCTTTGTATGGGCTATAATAGTCTCCGAGAGCATGGTTTGATAAATTTAGGCTAACAATCTGTGATATGGGATATAGGCAGTGCAATGGAGATCATACTGTGTTTTACAGACACTCAAAGACTCGTATTACTGTTCTTGCAGTCTATGTTGATGATATTATAATTACTGGAGACGATACTGAGGAGATCCTACGGCTGAAGAAAAGCCTTGGAGAGGAATTTGAAATCAAGGATTTGGGGCAGTTGAAGTACTTCCTCGGAATTGAAATTGTAAGGTCGCGAAAGGTATAGTGCTTTCTCAGCGAAAGTATGCTCTGAACCTTCTTTCAGAAACAAGGATGCTGGGTTGCAGGGTTGCTTCTACTACTATCGAGCAGAATCACAAGTTGTGTGCCGAGGGTGGTAATCCGGTGAGTAAGGAGCAATATCAAAGATTAGTTGGTCGGCTTATATATCTATGCCATACGAGACCTGATATTACTCATGTAGTGAGTGTGGTGAGTAGATATATGCATGATCCCATAGAGCAGCATATGGAGGTAGTTCACAGAATTCTCAGATATATTAAAGGAAGCCTAGGAAAGAGATTATGGTTCAGAAGTTCTAGACATCTGAGAGTTGAAGGCTACTGTGATGCCGATTGGGCGGGTTGTATGAACGATCGCAGGTCCACTACAGGTTACTTGTTTTTGTTGGAGGCAATCTTGTAACTTGGCGTAGCAAGAATCAAGATGTAGTGGCTAGGTCTACAGCTGAGACCGTGTACAGGGCTATGACAGTTAGCCTATGCTAGATGATGTGGGTGAAGATCTTGTTGTCTGAGATGCGTTTGTTTAGAAGAGACTCTGCAACTTTGGTGTAACGACAAATCAGTAATTGATTTTGCAAACAATCTAGTTCAGCATGATCGCACAAAATATGTGGAGATTGATCGGTTCTTCATCAATGAACAGATTGATCGGTTCTTCATCAATGAACAACTTAATAAAGGAGTTTTGACTTTGAGCTATGTGAAATCAGGGGAGCAATTAGCTGATTGTTTAACTAAAGGTTTAGATCCTAGAGAGTTTGATATCTTTTGTAACAAGATGGGGATAGTTGATATCTGTTGCCTATCTTGAGGGGGAGTGTTGAGTTATGAGGACTTATTTAGTCCCACATTGGATAGGAAATAAGTAGGAGGCTAGCCTCCTCCTATATATATGTACTCCCTCCTGAATAATAAATCATCAATTATATATATATATATATATATATATATATATATATATATATATATATAAAATTTTTGAATTATGTCATGCAAGGTTAAGGCCTAACCTTGTTGGACACATTGGACACGACGCACACTACAGAATACGCTAGGACACGCCACATATTGTTATATGTGTCTGCGACATAGGTCCTAAAACGTTGATCTTTATGACTAGACCTTGCATTTTGATTCTTGGAACGGTTTATACAGTATTGTAAGAGATGCTGTATTGATTTCACAATAACAAACTTGGTTACTAGAGTATTCACTCCTTGAAAGTAGCAAATGCAACTACTGGGAGTTTATAGGGTGAGGTATTGGTGGGTTACTGGATGATCTTGTAGTCAAATTGCTAGTGATTGGAGTGAGGATGGCCTCACCATCGGGCTTACAGAGGATCCTAGGTTTGCACATTCACTATGGTCAAATTTTTTTATCGCTTAGTTGTTCAATGCTTGCCAGAATGTAACTTTGACGGGTCTAGATTTGACGTAAGTGATAAGAGAGGGAAGGCAAAGATGATTGGAACTTATGTAGGCATAATTTTAGTAGGATAAAAGGCATTGTCTCGGAAGAGAATACTAGACAAATTGAGGCCTGTGATTGGTCAGGGATGTATCAAACTGATCACAGCTGGGATGGAGTGTTCATCTGACATGCTATTTCGTTCAAGAATAAGGATCGATTCAAGAATTGGCAAGCTTGTGGGTCACTGATAGCCCAGCATTCTACATCAGAGATCGATATGAAAACGAGCCTTCATCTACCATCTGAAGAGAGAGAAAGCAACCACTCTTTAGATGAATAAGGGGTTTCCATTGTACAAATAGATTGCAATTACCTCTGTAACTTAAATAAGGATGGGATTGATGGAATTTTCATTTACTTACAACTTCTAGTCTCTATTGTAGGTAGATATATTTTACTTTGTATGTGATTTTTCTGTGTATTACTGTTCCATTCTATTTTTTTAAAGGAAAAGGGTGGGACTTTTCATGTTGTGTCAATAATGAAAATTTTGGTTATTGTGTCGTTACGACTTGATAACCTCTCCTGGTTCTTTATATTTCAGGCAATATTAGAGGTGAAGGAGAACTTGGAAATGGATCTAACTAGAGAACCTACCGATGGTGAACTAGCAGATGCAATGAATATGAGTGTCCCACTAGTAAGAAGACATATAGAAGTTGGTCAGGCAGCAAGAAACAAGCTAATTAAGGTATCCACACTTTACACAGCATATCTAATTGGCTCATAATGTATATCAGCCTGGTTCTAAACTGATTGCATCACTAGTTGTTTCTTCGTCTTCCATTTTCTTTTCATTTGAGATAAGGCTTCATCTACCATCCTTGTCCGGGGCTACTAGCACCAAGGCACCCTCCCATTTTTATTTGCCCGGGCTAGGTTCCTCCCCTCCCTTACCAGTGCTCCCACTGGACCACTGTCTCGGTGGTGTGTGCTAGGTGTCTAGTTGGTTAGTGCATACTTTATAACTGACTAATCTAAGCAGAACTAGACTCATATACGGTTATGTTTCATCTCATAGTACTGTCATACCTCTTTCTTGTGGGGCTAGACTTATCTCCTAGCATCCATTTTGAAGACTTGATATTTAAAATATCATGCACAACTTAGGGGAAAGTTTGGATGATTTTATTTAATTATATGATGACAATCTATCTTCTACAAGGTGTTTGTTTTTGCAAAGTTTTCAGTAAATGTTGTGCATTCCCATTTATAATTCATGTAAAAGAGCATTCTACAAGGTAGTTTCCTTAACAATATCTATTGTAAACCCCGTTGTTCTAAAATTCTTAAATGTGGAAAGTGATAACATCTATTAACAAGAAATTTTGTGTTATAACGATTTGCAATAAAAACAATTGCAGCACAATCTTCGGCTTGTATTGTTTGTAATCAACAAGTACTATCGAGAATTTGCTAGTGGTGAGAAGTTCAATGACCTTTGCCAAGCTGGAGCGAAGGGTTTGATTACAGCCATCAACCGGTTTGAACCAAAGCGTGGCTTTCGTTTATCGACATATGGTATCTTCTGGATTCGGCATTCTATAACTCGGTCTTTGACAATCTCAAGCTTAACACGCATCTCGTTTGGTATTGAAGAGGTATGATAGCCTTACATTCTACTCTACAACTTTCTTGTACTAGTATATATGCACGTGCGTTTCACGTATTTCAACTCTTTTTATTAACTTTTTTTTTTCTGCTTGGGAAGAGCAAAAGACACTATAAGAGAAAATTACATTTTACTTTAAAATAAGTTCAGCATGTAATTACCTAACTACCCTCATTAAATTTAATGAACAATTTTAATTAGTAAAGTTATGTAAGGACATTTTTGGAAGAAAAGATTCATGATGAAACCAACTTTTCTTATTATATAGTAGTATAGATAACACATTCTTAATCCTCTTATACTATGTAAATACGGACACAAAATCATGTTATCCGTATATAGTAACAATTTTCTTTTTGTAAATGACTATAATACCATATTACAAAACAAGATTATCTTTGTTACTAAGGTCACATTTGGTCTACGATAATGCACGAGAGTCATAAAGAGACAATTCGGTTTAAATAAAATTGGCATAAGTAATTGAGGATGCTAAAATTCATGCTATGTTACCCATTCAAGTAAGATAATAGTTCTGTTTTCGTTAAAACTGATGTAGAAGAACTCTTATGGCTACACCCTTCCCTTTTTAATTTTTTCAGAAATGATTTTTTCATAGATGCGCTTCTTAAATAAATAAATTTGACAATTATCAGGAAAATAATGTCTTTGAGATCCCTAACCTGTTCTAACGAGTAACTCCAGTTATTCTGTACTGACAAATCCATTTCAGAAGTCTGATTTTCGATTGTGGAAGCATGATTCTGGAATATTTCATATATTCTCCTAAATTGTTTATATTTTGTACCCTTCTTTTGGTGACATATTGAAGATCCCTACTTTTATCTGTCTAAACTCCGTAGGTGACATATTCTAGATCCCAAGGGTATCGGATATTAGCTTGCCACCAAGCTAATGCAACTTTAGTCAAGTTTATAAATGCAGTTTTCTGACGCAGCTTGATAGCGGAACGAGCTTACCTTCGTGCCTGACAATGGCCAAGTCGATCGGTGATGACGATAACTGGACCACTGTTGCTTGGTGAGAGCGAAGTGGTGCCGCAAATACTCCGACGGATGGCCTGATGAGGGGTCCGCACGAAGGTTGCTTGAAAACCTCAAGAGGGGGGGTCCGAACAGTCGAGTCCACGATCAAGAAAAGCAGAGAATAAATCTCAGAACTCAAAGAAGAATTTTATTGATGAAAAGATTGTTTTTCAACTGGATACAAGAGGTGTCTATTTTTAGGACTTTTATGACAACCTAATCATGATCAAATACAAATTCTAATTCGAATCAAATATTATAAAAACTAAATATAGTGACTTTCCTAATAAGAGATAGTCAAAATAAGAGACCTAAAAGAATAGGTTCTTAACAACTCTATGATAAAAAAAGATAAAACTAAAAAAGAAAAGAAAAAATTCTAGAAGGATTCGAAATTGGAATCCATGCTACATCAGTCTTTTCTGTTTCAAGAGAACTCGTCCTTGAGTTCTTAAAATAAAGCGGTTCGCTAAAAGAAAAATTACTCATAAAGATCTGCAACAATGATGGTTAGGAAGATCTACACGTCTTCATCCATTATATCACTGGCATAACGATAGTGCTGAAGTTGCAGATGAATTGCTGAAAGAAGTTGGCAAGACCATGGAAGCTTTGATCTTTAGTCATTGTCTTTAAAGTAGTCCAGTTACGAATTGCTCGAATCTTCTCTTTGTTGGGTCCAGTCTGAATTGGTAAAAGCAAATTTTGGAGCCCAAATATGATAAACGATTTCATTTGATGTAATTTAAAAATCTACATTAATTTGATTAGATTTCAAATTTATATCAAATATTTAATTTGACCATATTCGGACGTCCATAATTGGTGTTTCCTATTTTAGATAATGAATTTCTTATTTAGGAATTCCTATGACCTAAACAAAAGTTTCTCATCCTATTTATAAAAGTGAGGGTGGAGGCACAAAGAATATAGCATAAAAGGTAAAAGGTGAAGATTCACGGTGCTCATCTACAGAGAATCTAAGAAAAAGTTCGTGCTTTGCTCTTAGGGATCATCATCCAAGACATAAGGAAAAGGAGATCTGATCGAGGAGTCGCCGTCTTCGTTCAAGAAAATTGCTATGGGGTTTGGTGAGTTATTTCAATTATAATCTCTTTATTTTCTTCTTGAGTGTGGTGAGAGGGTTGAACCTATTAGGACAATGTTTTCAACATTGGTTTTGTGAATATTATAATTTTATCTGAGTTATATAGATTGGGATTTGTCCATATGACATAGTCACGAACATATACGTTGTCTTTATCTGTGTTTGGTGTTCGTGAGACAAAGGTTGGTTATCTTCGGTGGGTTGGCCTAAGTTTCCGTTGCGGTCTATCCCAAATACGGTATCAGAGCGCTTACAAGACGTGTTCGATCCCAACATTTGGTATTAGAGCTCTTGGTTCTGGTCTGATAGTCTGATACCAACATCTGGTATCAGAGGTCTCAGGTTCATGAGAGAAAATGTGCAACCATGTCTATGGAGCAGATGAACACACGTATGATCACCTTCACAGGAGGGAACTAGGCGATTTGGAAGCCAAGGATGGAGGATCTACTCGGATGCAAGGACTTGTATAGTCCGTTGGAGGGCGACAACGCCAAGCCATTGGACAAAGCTGCTGAAGACTGGAAACGACCGGATCAGAAGGCCGTTGGATTCATCCGCCAATGGCTGGACGATTCGGTATTTCACCACGTGTCCATGGAGAGTTCGACAAAATCATTGTGGGAGAAGATGCATTCGCTGTACGAAAGGAAGACGATGGGCAACAAGGCGTTTCTTATTCGCCAACTCGTCAACTCGAAGTACACGGAGGGTGTCCTGGTTGCACAACATCTGAACGAGGTTCAGGGTATTATCAATCAGCTATCTGTGATAAAGATTGTTATTAATGACGAGCTTCAGGTCCTTCTGCTTTTGAGTTCTCTACCGGAAAGCTGGGAGATATTGGTGGTGTCGGTGAGCAACTCTGCTCCGGATGGAGTTGTCACGATGGAGGCAGTTAAAAGTAGTTTGTTGAATAAGAAGGTCCGGCTTAAGCAAGTTGAATCGTCGTAGAAGTCCGCTCTGGTGGCTTCCTACGGGAAGGGAAGACTCAAGTCACAGACGAAAACATGGAAGAGTTATTGGGATCTTGTGACTGTGGACCGCAAAGAGGGGTGCTATCACTGTGGGATAAGGGGTCATATCAAGAGGAACTACATGAAGCTCAAAGCTGAGAAGGCCAAAGGCAAGGACGATCAGAAGGATCTCACGGCTATGGGAGATATCGTCACAACAACCGACGCAGATGAACCTTGTGACATGTGTTATGATGTTGATTGGGTCATGGACACATGGACGTCGTATCATTTCATTCCACATAGAAGGATCTTCACGTGAGAATACGACGACATGTTTGGACGTGTGAAGATGGAAAACAAGGGGACGGCTGCAATTGTAGGCATCGATGATATGCATTTGACAACGTAACTTGGTGAGAAGCTCGTTCTTAAGGATGTGTGACATGTACCGAGTTTGCGCTACAACTTGATTTTGATAGGGAGGCTGGTTGATAATGGTTGTCGCAGTTTATTTTGGGACATATTGAATGTTTACGAAAGGTTTCCAACATCTGGCTCAAGGAGATTTATGTTGTGTCATGTATAGGCTCAAGCCGCTGAGTTGTACAGGCAGACCATAGACATCGGATGGAGACTCGAGAGATATTCGACATGAGTCAATGGATCATCGGGAACTTGCTTTGGGAGGTCTTTGAGATACTTTGAGGGATACGGAGGATTCGGTTCGTCGAGACAAAGCGAAGGATGGTGATGAGTCAAAGATTGAGGGTTAGTCTATCGGTCCCATGACAGCTGGTCGGTCTCTAGGTGGGAGTTGTTCCACGGATCCGTTTTGGCGACGGGTAGTTTGCCAAAACTTTGCGGAGTGATATCAGTTTCAGCAGTCCAAAGCCAGGGAGGAGATCAAGGTTTGCAGCAAACTCAATCTGAGGCATGTACATCTCCATTCACACAGTTCCTGGGGAGCTGTGGGTCATCGACGGCGTGCACAGTGCATGATGTTCTGTTCGAGAATGCATGTGTACGGGGAGCTTCAGTGTCGGACACGAAGGTGTGGACCGGTTCATGAGTCCGAATCTCGAGGGAACCACACCGTCCGCTTGGTTGGGCCAACCAAGGGTAAAGAAGTTCGTTGAAACGGTAGTACGTTCCGGTGAAAGACGAAACTCGGGGACAGGCAGCCAAGACTCACGGTGAGGCTGATCGTCAGAGACTTCAGTTTTGGCCATGTCATTGATGTTGGAAGGATCCCATTGGTGCAGGATGTGCTACGCATGGCAGCTAGAGTCGACGTGACGATCAAGGAGCTGGAGACGAAGTATGATGCAAAGCAGCTCGGGGGATCGGAGATCGGTGGCATGAGGGAGCAGGAACTATGTCGCGGGACGACATACATGGAGTCCAATTGAGGAGCCATGGGGTCAACACACTCTCATCAGACTACTGAAGGAAGAGTTTCTTGGGTCCAGTCTGAATTAGTAAGAGCAAAATTTAGAGCCCAAATATGGTAAAAGATTTGATTTGATTTGAAAATCTACATTAATTTTATTAGATTTCAAATTTGTATAAAATATTTAATTTAACTATATTAGGACGTCCATAATTGGTGTTTCCTATTTTAGATAATAAGTTTTCTATTTGGGAATTCCTATGACCAAAACTAGGGTTTCTAATCCTATTTATATGGGCGAGGGTGAAGTAAAAAAAAATATAGCACAAAAGGTGGAGATTCGTGGTGCTCGTCCACAAGAAATCTAAGAGAAAGTCCGTGCTTTGCTCTTAGGGATCGCAATCCAAGACAGAAGGAAGAGGATATATGTTCGATGAGTCGTCGGCTTCGTTCAGGGAAATTGCTACCGGGTTTGGTGAGTGATTTCAATTATAATATCTTTCTTTTCTTCTTGAGTGTGGTAAGGGGGTTGAACCTATTAAGGTAAGGGTTCAACATTAGTTTTGTCAATCTTATAATTTCACCTGAATTATATAGATTAAAATTTGTCCAGGTGACGTAGTCACCGCCATATACGTTGTCTTTATCTGTGCTTAGTGTTCGTTAGATAGGGGTTGGTTATCTCAAGTGGGTTGATCTAAGTTTTCGCTGCGATCAGTCTCAAACACGGTATCGGAGCGCTTGCAGGGTGTGTCCGATTACAACACTCTTCATTAAAACTAAGGCCATCGGCGCTATTCACAAATTCTAAGAAGATGAATTGGTTGGTAAGAAAGTTTTATTTCTTGAGTTTGACAAAGTTTTTTTAATTTGGAGAAGATTAAGAACTTCCCTGAGGTACTTCAGATGATCAACTTGGCTCTTGCTATAAATAAGGATATCGTCAAATTAGACGAATACAAACTTTCTTGTTAATGGCTTCAAAACATGATTCTGGAGGCGCAGGAAGGTGCTTGGTGCATTCAAAAGTCCAAAAGGCAAAAAGAGCCATTCTTAGAGTCCTTCTCAGATCTTGAAAATAGTCTTCCATTCATCAATAGGTCAGATCCGAATCTGATGGTAGCTGATGATGATGCGATTGATAGCCCGACTGTTGATGCACATACGCCGCGAGCCATCCTTCTTTGTCACAAGCTCATGTCCATGAGCTTTTGTCTCTAAGAAGGTATTTATGTAGATAACATGCAAAGAAAGATGTGGCCTTGAAGCTGTCTGAAGAAAACGCATATTTGTAGAACTTTTCGCAGCATCTCGAAAATTCAGGGACCGATTATCAAACTTAGACGATGTATCTGATGGATCAGTGCGAGGCTTGTGACGAGGAGGTCTGCCATTGGCATTGTGAGCTATCGATATTGGTGAATTTTTCAATGCTCCGTCGAAGGATAGACTCTTGCTGAGTTGTTTTAGTACACTCGAGAGAAGAGAATAATGAACCTGATGATGATGTAAATGATGTCTTGGTTGACTCCATTGAAATTCTCTGTTTGTCATGTAAACGTTTTTTGATATTTCTTTTCAGAATTATCTGTGGAGATCCTGCACCATGTTCTTGACCGTCATCTTCGGGAATGATCTCTTCTTCTCTTGGGGGTTCTTCTTGAGGGGCTGAAGAATTCATCTTAGTAGCGTCAGTATTGGTTTCACTGAAGATTATCGTATCCTCTTCAATTAATTCTGTTTCTTGATTAGAAATTGTCAACTTCATCTTTTCTCGAGGGGTTGAAGATTTCAGTTCAGTATATGTAATGGGTGAATCCGACTTTGATATGTTCTTCTCAATCTCGTCATCTTCATAGTCAACAAAGACAACTTGTGTTCTTAGAGGAAAGTTGTTGTGGGAACGCTCGAGCCTCTTTTGTAGTTGTGGACTGGTCTTAGGAATATCATTCGGTGCTAATGGATGGAGAGTGAGGCGTCGCCCATCTTGAAGGAAGGAATATGTGTTGTCTTTTCTCCGGTACGTAACATTTTTGTCAAATTGTCACGGCCGACCGAGGATGATATGACAAGAGTCCATGTCGACAATATCGAACAAGACTTCATCTTTGTAGGTCTTTTCGATAGAGAAGGATATGCGAAAAACTTCAGAGACGACCATGTTGTGGTCCTGTTGAATCCATGCAATCTTAAATGGAGCCGGATGTACTTCTTTGGCTAGTCCCATCTTCTCTACCATTCCTCTTGAAACAATGTTCTCTGTACACCCATTGTCAATGATGATGTCATATAGCTTGTCTTTGACCTTACATCGGGTTCGGAAGACATTATGGCGCTGGGACGGTTCTTCAATCTTTTGGGCTAGCAGTAGCTACCTGACGACACACACTAGTTGTTCGCCATCATCTTTGGGCATGACGGGTTTTGCCATTGTTGTTTTGCAAAAGAAAATTTTCAAAAAAAATTGGAATCCTCGATCTGTGGTGCTTTGATACCACTTGACATAACATGATAGCGGAACGGACTTACCTTCGTTCCTGGCAATGGCCAAGTCGATCGATGACGATAACTAGACTACCGTTGCTTGGTGAGAGCGATGCGGTGCAGCAAAAACTCCGATGGATGGTCTGGTGAGCGGTCCGCACGGAGGTTGCTTGAAAACCTCAAACGAGGGACTTCTGAATCTAGGGAACAGTCGAGTCCACGACCAAGAAAAACAGAGAACAAATCTCAGAACTCAAAGAAGAATTTTATTGATTAAAAAGTTGTTTTCAACTGGATACAAAAGATGTCTATTTATAGGACTTTTATGACAACCTAATCCAAGTCAAACACAAATTCTAATCCTAATCAAATATTATAAAAACTAAATATAGAGACTTTCCTAATAAGAGACTTTTCTAATAAGAGAAAGAGTCAAAATAAGAGTACTAAAAGAAATAGGATTCTTAACAACCTATCATAAAAAAAGATAAAACTAAAAAAGGAAAGAAAAAGAAAAAGAAATCCTGTAAGGATTCGGAATTAGAATCCACGCTACATCATTTTCTATGTTGCATAATACATGTTGTGCCTAATTCCTCAACATGCCTGTTCAATTAAACTTTGTCTGGCTGGGATTCGAACTCACGCTAACTCCTCCCCTCCTCTACCAGTGGTAACACTGGACCACCCCTTGAAGGTGTCGGCATGTTTTCTTACTGTCTACAATATCTTGGAATTTTCCTCGGAGATGGATGTGATCATGTATATCAGATACTGAAACAATTGCTATATATGTTTGTCTTTTAGATAATCCATATGCTAACATGGCTCATCCTTGTGTGGGTTTGAGTTAGATTTGTCCTTCCAGTAAAATGCTGAACAGCCCTTTGCATAAGCACTGAATATATTTGTTACAATTTTTTTTTATTTTTCTGTTCATGTGTCTTAATGTCATAAAGTACTTGTATTTAATTTCTCATATTATATCAACAGGTCAGACAAGATATTCAGAAGGCCAAATTAGAGTTGATGTTTGAGCTTAAGAGATTACCAACGGAGGAAGAGATCATAGCCAGGGTAGGGATCTCGCCAGAGAGATACTATGATGTCATGAAGGCCTCAAAATCAATATCTTCACTCAATGCAAGGCATGCTGTCACTCAAGAAGAATTCATCAACGGAATAACTGATATTGATGGTGGAGGTGACAAAAGTAGACAGCCTACACTTCTCCGGCTTGCTCTTGATGATGTGGTAAATACCTACTTTAGCAGCTTTCAAAATATCTCCACATATTAATATGAGAATTTTTCATCAGTAGAAGCCACAAATACTTCTTGATCGATGTGATTGGATTTCTATGAATGTTTTTCCATTTATTACAACAACAATGTTTTTATTCCAAATTTATGGGTTGGCTATTTGATTCCTCTTCTTCCATTCACTTCGAAGGGTCGTCTCCTATGTAACATTTGCAAATACCATATCCTATTCATTATTTGAATACCAAATGTTCCCGGCTTTTCAGTTAATATTGGAGACTCATTTTAGTTTGTGAATTAGATCATAAGAAATAGTTTGTTGATTGCTTCTTCGTGTTCGCCTTCAAGTTTCAACACTCGAGTAGTTATATACGCGAGCAAAACCAACTTTTCCACCTAGGCTGTCATAAACTATTTAACATCAATCAAATAAAAAGATATTCTATGTATTAAATCCTTTTCGTTGTACCGAAATGGAGGTCTGATTTGAAGGACCAGGTACAACGTCACATTTGACACCAGAGGAACATCAGATCACAACCTACAGAGACAAATAAACGAGGAGGATAGTCAAGCAGAGATGAAAGACGAGAGCTTATCTAAAACATGTTTTTTGGCAACGAGAATGAAGTTCAAGTAGACTCGTCATTATGTCATGCATATAACTTATATTTGTTGATATCATGTTTAAGAATTGAAATAATAATATTTTTATATTAATTTAAAGAATTTCAAATGATATAATCAGCTGCTTCACAAAGAATTCATGTTAGGATAACAGGATTGTCGATCAGCCTGATTTCTTTATGATGTGACAGTTTAGTACCAGAATTATATTTTCAGAAATTTACTAGGAACTCTTTTCAATGTCTTTACGTTACTTTTATCCTCCTGACATTAGCAATATGTTTGGTTTACTCTATACTATTACATTAATGCTTCCCTTTCTGAGAGAGTGATCTCTACAAAGAATTTCTTCAGCATTTTGATATACTTTTCATCCCATTCAGCTAGAGAATCTTTTACTTTTGATGGGATGTGAATCATGTTCAAAGCTAATCTAATTATATCAAGCTAGAAATTCAGTGTCCTATGTTCCATTCTGTCTGCAGCTAGATTCATTAAAGCCTAAGGAGAGCTTGGTCATCAGGCAGAGATATGGCCTCGATGGCAAAGGCGATAGGACTTTGGGCGAGATTGCAGGCAACCTCAATATATCCCGGGAGATGGTCCGAAAGCACGAGTTGAAGGCCTTGATGAAGCTCAAGAATCCAGCTCGACTCGATTACCTACGGAGATATCTCTGACACGTCACTACCATATGAGCCTTCAGAGTATAAAGGTGGTCTGTATCATAGTTAAAGTAGCACATACTTGTAATTAATCAAATACAGTGTCATTCATTTTGGGGAGCACACTTGCGACACCGAGTGTATCCTTGTGTAATATATACACATATATGTGAAGGCATAAGAGAGAGAGTGGTAGAATACTTGGTGAAACACTTTAATTTTCAAAATTTGAGAGATGTATACTCTTTATACTGATTCTCTCAGAGTTAGCATATATCTTGATGTTTCTTTATCTGAAAATTGTGTGGAGTAAATAGTGTGGTCGATATTCTTGTGGTATGTGTGCATCAAAGGCTCCGGGATACTTTGACATACTTTGAAATGGCATTATAACAGGGAATGAAAACAAATGTGCTGGGTATCTATGATGCTTGTTTCCTTGTTCGCGGATGGAGTTTTTGGAGTTCAACTGCAAATATAAATTATTTTTCTATAGCAATTTACTGATTTACTCGGTCGTGAATCTAGTAACCTGAAATTTGTTCATCTGCTGGTCCATGGGAAGATGGAGGGATAGTGTTGAAATTAGTTGATGATTTTATTGATTGTCTCATTGGCATTATATAGCCTTACAGTCATTAATACAATGATCTCAATCATTATGACAATAATCTCATAATGGAATATCCTGTGACATATTCTGGCATCCCAAATATGTCCTCAGGATATTCCCATGTGCATATACTATACTTAAATATGACACCCAACATACCATATCAACACTCTCCCTCAAGATGGGTGAAAGATATTCACTAAGCCCATCTTGTCACATCATCTAATCATGCTTACTGAGGCGAGTCCCTTGGTTAGTCCATCTGCTACTTGATCCCTGGTTGGAACATGACCAAGCTCCAGTAATCCACTATCCAGCTTCTCTTTGATGAAGAATCTATCAATCTCGATGTGTTTGGTCATGTCATGCTGTACTAGATTGTTGGCGATACTAATAGCTGACTGATTGTCACACCACAGCTTCATCTTGGCTCCTTGATCCAGTTTCAGCTCCACCAACATATTCTTTAACCATAGAAACTCTGTAACTCCCAAGGCCAAAGCTCTGTACTCTGCTTCAGCTGTCGATCTGGCCACCACAGACTGCTTCTTACTCCTCCAGGAGACCAAGTTACCTCCTACAAATATGCAATATCCCGAGGTAGACCTCCTGTCATCAGCACAGCTAGCCCAGTCAGAATCACAGTAGCCCTCGATGCTCACATGATTGTTCTTCCTGAATATTAGTCCCTTCCCGGGAGCACCTTTCAAGTACCTCAGAATCTGGTACACTGCATCCATATGACCCTTCCGTGGGTCATGCATGTAGCGGCTCACCACACTTACTGCAAAGCAGATATCAGGACGTGTGTGGCTCAAATAGATCAACTTGCCAACCAGTCTCTGGTATCTGTCCCGATCAACTAGTTCTCCAGCCTCAGCATCAATCTTGAACCTCTGATCTATTGGTGTCTCTGCAGGTTTGCACTCCAACATCCCAGTTTCTGTGAGAAGGTCCAGTGCATACTTCCTTTGAGAGAGAACAATCCCCTCTGCTTCTCAAGCAATCTCAATCCCAAGGAAGTACCGAAGAAGGCCGAGATCCTTCACTTCGAATTCCTTGCCAAGCTTTCCTTTGAGTTGGGCGATCTCCTGCTCATCATCTCCTGTGATAATCATATCGTCCACATACACCGCAAGCATGGTGATGTGGCCTCCACTCCGACGGAAGAACACAGTATGATCAACATTGATCTGCTGATATCCCATTCCTATCATCGCCCTTCTGAATCTGTCAAACCACGCTCGAGGAGGCTGCTTCAGTCCATAGAGGGACTTCTTCAACCTGCAGACCTTGCCTACTGTCTGATTGGTGCCAAATTCTTGTGGTATCTCCATGTACACCTCCTCCATTATATCTCTATGAAGAAACGCATTCTTCACATCCAGTTGGTGTAGCTTCCATCCACTATTCGCTGCCAGAGAAATCAGAGTCCTGACAGTGCTCATCTTTGCAACTGGTGCAAAGGTCTCGTCATAGTCGATGTCGTACGTCTGATTGTATACTAGTCGAGCTTTGTAGCGCTCAACCTGTCCATCTGGGTTCTGCTTCACGGTAAAGACCCACTTGCATCCAACTACTCTCTTCCCCTCTGGCAGTCTCACAAGCTCCCAAGTGTGGTTCTTCTCCAGAGCTCCCAACTCCTCGTGCATTGCCGCTTTCCACTTTGGATCGTTCTTGGCAACCTGCCAATTGTTAGGTACAGTAATACTATCCAAAGATGCTATAAATGCTCCATGAGAAGAAGGGATATGGTCATAAGAAACAAACTGAGCAATATCCCAACCATATCTGTTTGGAGGATTTCCTGCATTGCTGCGAGTGGTCCTCTGTACAGATAGTGGTGTGGAAGGAGTAAAAGTAGGAGGAATGATATCTTGTGAAGGAGGAGGTATCACCTGAAGGGGGTTGGTGTCGGTGCCTCAGGAGTTGGGACGAACGCAGGCAAGGGACTTGGCACTGGCACTGTCGGTACTGGTCCTGCAGTTTGCTTCTCTCTCCTGCTGTAGGTAAGTAACTCTCCCTGAGCCGTAGGCCTAACACCTTCACCTTCTTGTCCCTTCTCCGTGCCTCCATGCCAAACTTCTAAATCGGTTACCACCAAGTTCTCCATCTCCCCCTCTCGCCTAATACTGGCAGTATTAGGCGTGTTGTGTAAAGTTCCGTCCTGGTGGTAGTATGGCTCATGCTCCCGAAATGGACATCCATACTGACAAACTTCTTCTTCTCTACTGGACTCCAGCACACATACCCCTTCTGGGTCACCGAGTAGCCTACGAAGATGCATTTGACCGCTCTAGAGTCAAGTTTCCCAACTGATGGCCTGTTGTCCTTCACAAAACACACACACCCAAACACCTTCAGTGGGAGTATCCCACTATTATTGCCATGCAATACCTCACATGGGGACTTCCATCCGAGGACCTTCGAGGGCATCCTGTTGATGAGTTGGGCTGCTGTCAACACTGCATGCCCCCACAGACTCTGTGGGACATTCATGTCGATCATCATACTTCTTGCAACCTCCAGAAGTGTCTGTTTTTCCTTTCTGCAACTCTATTTTGTGCTGGTGTGTATGCACAGGTGGTTTGATGCTGTATTCCGTGTGCTGACAAGTATTCTGCAAGCATCCTGTTGGTATACTCCGTTCCATTGTCAGACCTCAATACCTTCACAACTGCTTTGTACTGAGTCTGGACATGCTTATGAAAATCCCAAAAACAAGCAGGTACATCATTATTATTTTTTATCAAATATAACCAGGTAACACGAGAGGCACACTCAATGAAAGAAACAAAGTACTTATAACCATTCATAGTGTTAGTAGCACATGGACCCCAGACATCAGAATGTACTACCTCAAAACCAAAAGTGCTCCTATGACCCGTGCCAACATATGAGCTCCTAGTAAGTTTTCCTAACTCGTACGCATCACATACTAATTTCTCTTTATTTGTTTTTGCATAAATCTCTGGATACAACTTACTTAGAGTATCAAAGGAAGAATGTCCCATCCTCCGATGATGGAGTATCAAGGTATCCTCAGTCCTCTGCTGCAGTCCTTCCATGCCAGCCTTCTCTGCCATAGATACCAATGCTGAGTCTAGTCCTTCTCGATCTAGGTACCACAGTCCCTCATGCCAAGTGCCAGTCCCAAGTCTTCGTCCTGTTCCTTTCTCCTGGAAGGTCACCTTAGGAATATCAAAAGAAACAATGCATTTAAGTTGGAGGATTATAGAACTAATGGACAAGAGACTGACTGGAAAGGATGGAGCATGTAAAATATTGGATAATCTTACTGAACCTGTACAATTAACAGTACCCTTACCGACCATTGGCTGGAAAGTGCCATCAGCTGTCTGAATGTTGCCTGCTGATGCTAGGAGAGTGTAGGAAGAAAACTCACTAGCATTCCCCGTCACATGCCGAGATGCTCCCGAGTCGATAATCCAGTCTGATGATTTAAGGGAAGAGATAGACGCAAGGGCAAGTGATTCGTCAGTACCTTCTGATGGATGGGCATACATGGCAGCGTTGCCCCTAACAAAGAAAGAGGTGGACATCTCCTCTGTTCTACTCCTCATGTCTCCCAGTGCCTGGTCCTCCAGAGTAAAGGTGCCATCAGCTTCTCCGTTCCCTTCTGATATCCGGAGGTTCGCCCGATAACCTCCTCGGCCGCCTCGTCTACCCCCTCGACCACGACCACGTCCTCCATTATATCCTTGTCCGCCAAACGTTTCTCGTCCACCACCTGAATCTCCCTCCCTAGGTGGTTTGGTAAAAGCATACCGATGATGACCCATCTCCCCACAGTTGTAGCACTGCCGGTTATGCTGCCAGGGCTCTCCCTTAGATCCTGTGTTACCTGAGCTTGTGATCGCTAGTGCTAACTTTGCTTCGGGGGGACCACCTGTCCCGGCTTGCAGCCTGATGCGTGTCTCCTCCTGGATCATGGCTGAGATAGCCTCCTCAAGGCTAGGGATCTTTGGTTGGGCTAGAAGTAGGGCCGTCCTCTGTGCGAAAGCTGCAGTCAGCCCTTTGAGGAACTTCATCGTCCTCTCCTGCAGACACACCTGTCTCTCCTTACACTTAGGGTCCCCGCAGCTCGCCCGATTTGAGGAGTGATCATAATCCAACCACAGACGTTCCAACTCCGTGGCATACTCCTGCACCGTCTTCTCTCCCTGTACGGTGTCATCAATCTCCCCCTTTATCTGGAAGACCCGTAAGTTGTTCCTCACACCATCATAGGTCCTTCTCAACTTCTCCCACACATCTTTAACCATCTCAATACCGTCTACTGTGGCGGCAATAGACTTGACTAAGGAGTTGAGAAGCCAGATGTAGATCACCATATGAGTGGACTTCCACTCATCGCGTCCTATCGAGCCCTCGTCCGGCTCTGTCGTCTCGCCCGTCAGGAACCCCTCCATATTTTTTCCTGCGAGGGTTCTTCTCACCCGCCGTGACCAACTCAGATAGGTGGCTGGTCCATCTAATTTCAGATCGATGGAGGGAAGCTTCAACTCCGGCGACGTTCGTGTTGTGTTCTCACCAGCCGACATCGTCAACAACTTCATCAACGTCGCCACCTCTGCAGAATCTAGCTTCTTGGTGATCTCCTCCATCGATGCGTCATCTATCCAATCACGTCATGTCCGCTCCACGACTCATATCCGTCCTCGTCGTCCGCTCCTAGATCCGAACATGTTTCCCCTTTTTTCAGATCTAGGCATCCCTATTAGGTGTTGTCTCGTGCTGGTGCGGAGGAGGCAGAAACACGCATGTCACAGCCGCCGTCGCAACAGCAGCAATCGCAGCAGCAGCAGCAGCAGTAGCCGCAGCAGTAGCGGGACGGGGCAGCAACAACGAAGGGCTGCCTGCGAAGGGCGGAGAAGGGAAGAAGGGGGGGCGTGGAAGAGTTCGGTGGAGGAGATCTAGAAAATCCTCCTGTGGGTTTGTGGAAGCTTGGTGACGGCTAGGGTTTGTGGAAACTTGGCTTTGATACCATGTTGAAATTAGTTGATGATTTTATTGATTGTCTCATTGGCATTATATAGCCTTATAGTCATTAATACAATGATCTCAATCATTATGAGAATAATCTCATAATGGAATATCCTGTGACATATTCTGGCATCCCAAATATGTCCTCAGGATATTTCCATGTGCTTATACTATACTTAAATATGACACCCAACATACCATATCAACAGATAGCTACTCGTCAACAACCCCCAGCCCATTCCTCGTGTCAGTAGTACTGATTGCAGCAGCTGCACATGCATTGTTGTTTGTTTGGCCGCAGCTATTCTTCTGGTATAACTCACATTTCTTGTTCAAATTCTTCTGGCGGCAACTATTCTTCTGGTGGTTAGTGGAGGGCACCCCGGTAGCAGCTATTCTTCTGGTATAACTCGTCAACTCAAAGTACACGGAGGGCATTCCGGTGGCACAATATCTGAACGAGGTTCAAGGTATCATCAATCAGCTGTCTATGATGAAGATGATTAAAGATGAGCTTCAGGTCCTGTTGCTTTTGAGTTCTCTACCCGAAAGCTAGAAGACGCTGGTGGTGTCTATGAGAAACTTCGGGCCAGATGGAGTTGTCATGAAAGAGACAGTCAAAAGTAGTAGTTGAACGAGGAAGTTGTTGGAGTGGGTGGGGTTCCCAACCTATGTGAAAAATACCCCGAAGTAGGATTGAGTATTCCTACATATAATAGGAATAACTCAATTTATTTGGATTGAATATTGCTAAATATAATAGGAATATCTCAATAGATTTGGATTGAATATTCCTACATATAATAGGAATATGTCAATGTATTTGGATTTGGATTTGATAATCCTATCTATACTAGGAATGCTAGTTGTGGGTTTGAGACTATATATAGGTGTCTCCTGGCCCTAAAGTATATCTCTCTCTCTAAAAAAAAAATAGCAACAAATAGAGAAAATGAGGCAAGAGTGCTCTTGCAACATTGGAGAGGAGAAAGAAGGATTGGAGGCCATTTCGAAGAAGGAGATCAGTTTCGGGTATTTCTCGTTGTCTTTCTTCTTTGTGGTTATAATCTATTTTCTGTTCCAAAAGAGTTATGGTGATCCGTTTGGATCAGTGAGAAGTTTGTAAGGAGTCGATGTATTTCTTATTCCATTAGTGGAGGCTTTTCAGGGTTGGACTCCGATCGTCCCGTGGTTTTTTTTGCAAGGGTTTTCCACGTCAAAAATCTCTGTGTCTGCGATTTATATTTGGCATTTTTGGTTTGTGCGGTTTGCTCGGTTCTCTCGCAGGTACTCTCTGGTTTGGAGAACGATTTTTGCACTTTTGTTCCCAACAAAGTGATATCAGAGCCAGGTTATGGAATTTCAGAAGGGTATCAGGAGTTGACAAGTAAACCAGGAAGGAGAGATGGACGCGAAGCCGGTGCGCATGATAAATCTGAACGGTACCAATTATCACTACTGGAGGAGCAAGATGAAGGATCTGCTATTTGTCAAGAAGCTGCATATGCCGGTATTTGCTTCCGAGAGGCCTAGTGACAAATTCGAAGAGGACTGGAATTTCGAGCATATACAGGTGTGTGGGTACATCAGAAAATTTGTTGACGAGAATGTGTACAACCACGTTGCCAAGATTGAGCACGCGAGGACACTGTGGGATAAGCTGGAATCTTTGTATGCGAAGAAGACCAGGGTAAATAAATTGTTCCTGATCCGGATGATGATGGGTCTGCGGTACAAAGATGGGGCGTCTATTACGGATCACCTGAGTGAGTTCCAGGGCATGGTTGACCAGCTATCTACGATGGGAGTCAAGTTCGACGACGAGGTTCAGGGACTATGGATGCTGCGTACATTGCCAGACTCGTGGGAGACCGTACGAGTGTCTATGATCGCTTCTGCTCCGGAAGGCGTGGTCAGTATGGAGTTTGCCAAGAGCGGGGTATTGAATGAAGAGATGCGGAGACATTCTCAGGGCACTTCATCCACATCCAACTCAGAGGCACTTGTTTTAGAGAGCCGCGGAAGGGGTAAAAGCAGGGGTCCAGGCGGTGGCAAAGACAAAAGTAGGGGAAGGTCCAAGGGTCGGTACGAGGACTCAGAGTGTTACCATTGTGGCAAGAAGGGCCACATCAAGCGAAACTGTTTTACTTGGATGAGAGAGAAGAAGGGCGACAAGGGGAAGCAAAGTGAGAACACTACATGGCGACAAGGGGAAGCAAAGTCTCGCACGAACGATCCAACGGTCCTATATATATATAATATAATATAATAACATCAGTCGTTACACTGGTACGCTCATAAATACAACTACACTGCATTTAGAAACTAATGCAAGTAGGGGTGATAACTGGTCAACTAGCCGGGTCGAGTGTGCGCGTAGTTAAAATGTACAAGTGTCATGTCCTCAAATACCGTGCACAACAAGACAGTTAACTACCAAATATGTTTATATATCCAAATCTCGTGTAATACTAACACATGTCCTAGCTAGGAGGTAGTGTGCACATAAGACAGTGAGTTACCAAAATACTTTAATATATATAGTACCTTAATATTTTACTTAGTATTATCTACTACTTATATTTTGTACTAATACACACCTACCTCACACTGAAACCCCAGGATACTCAACATTACCCAAAAACTAAAATTAGCTAGGATATCCAGGATCTCTACAAACATATAGGAATATGTGATACCCATAACTAATAACTTAATTTCCATGAGTATTTACTAACATCAATTACTATTTCATACATGCACACATACACTAGTTACTAGGGTTCACGAATACACAGTGTCATACAATAACACAACATGAAGGAAAAGATGACAAGTGCAAACCTAGGTGTGCTCGTCCGCGACCCATAGAGGTCTGTCTCCGGCGGTGGTGCTCCGGCCAACAGTAACTAGAGTGGCAGCAATAGGTGATGGTGGTGGAGATATTGATGGTATTGGTGATGGCTGCTGTTGGTGGCGACTGGTGGTGATAGACGGGGTGATGGTCGGAGATGGTGGTGTGATGGTGATGGTGATAACCGAGATGATGGTGGAAGCGATGGTGTGTTACTGTCAGGAAAGAGAAGTCGGGGAAGAAGATATAGTGGCTGGGGTATAGTGGTGATGGTTGATCCGGCGATGAGTGGTGGAGATGGTCGGCTGTTGGTGGTTGAGGAAGTTGGGGAAGAAAGATGTGGTGGCCGGGGTGTGGCGGTGACTGGTGGTGATGGTCGAAGGTGATGATGATGGTGATGATGGTGATCCGAGATGATGGTGGTGGTCATCGTGTAGGAGGAGGAAGGTCGCTGTGAGGGAGAGGCGGTTCTGTGGTGGCGGTGGTGCTCGGGGTGACTAGTTGGAGATGGCCGGGAAGGTCGGGTGTAAAGTCGGGGAAGAAGATGGTGATGGTGGAGATCGGCTGTGGGTGTGCTGTGAGGTCGTGAGTAATGGTAGTCGAGAGGAAGGAGGAAGGTCTCTGTGAGGGAGAGGCGGTTTTGGTGGCGGTGCTGCTCGGTGGTGGAAGGTCAGAGATGGCCGGGAAGGTCGGGGATGGTTGCTCTGGCGGGTGGAAGGGAAGAAGGTGATGGTGATTTTTAGGTTTCGGTTTTGTGAAGAAATGTGTTGGCTGTTGATAAAATGGAGAGAAATAGAATAGTTTATGTAGGAGACAGAGGGGGTAATAGCCTTGGGATTAGGGCCGGCTACAAGCTTCCTAGGGATGGGAAAAGTTTCTATATGAAGGAATGGAGGGTGGAGATTATGTAGGTTTTGAATGGAGGGCTAGGATGATGTAGGAGGAAAGTTTGTGTGTAGCACACTCAAAATGGAGGAAAAAAATCTATGTGTGACCGGTCAACAAATGGGGGGGGGGGGGTTCTTCATGGCTTGGCTCCAATGGGAGGTGGACACCTCATTGTATTTTTGCATAAACGCCCCTAACAATTGGGAAATTGCACAAACAATGGGGTTCGGGATTGGATGAGGAAAAATATCAATTTTTTTGTGATGTAGTGGATTAAAATGGTATGTGGTGTTTAGTATGAACCTTGAGGGTGTAAGTGGGGATTTGGGTTGGTGTTGGGTCTAGTTTTGGGTTAGGTTGGGTCATTGTACCAATTTAATTAAAATTAGTGTCAACGGTGTTCTTTAATTAATTGGAAGTGCATATGGTTAAAATTGGATGGGACACAAGTATCATGGACGTAGAAGACTCAGAATAGAATATTGTCATAATTTGGGTTGCACAAAATGGGTCGAGGTTGTGTCTCTAATTTTGATTGGAATGGACAATGATGCAAAGTTAGATTTATTTGGATTTAAAAATAAACGTTTGTAACTAATATTGTGCAATTAAAATGAAGCACAAGAGAGGGTATTTATGAGTTACACAAATATCAAAATGGAAGACTGGCACGTCTAGGACAAGGATGTAAAATTTAATAGAAGACAAAAGCTAGTGTAGCGCTCCAAATATCAAAGCAATGGTAAGGTACAACAATTAAATAAAATTACAGTAGTAAAAATATAACCCCAATAATTAATCCCGAATATTACTAATTTAATCCATAATCCAATATTTGGTCAGGGGTTTATCTAGTAGGTTTCTAGGTCTAGTCCACTAAACCATGCATTAATAAACACAATATAATATGTATATTACATATCATGCAATCTATTAATTACAACAAAATAAATATGGTAAATGACAATAAAGTCCCTATTCTAAAAATATGGTAGTGACAACGTATCTCACAACATGGCACTATTTGCTACATACACAACAGACGACTGTGGAGTGTTGAAGATGGGCAGTAGAGATGTGTTGAAGACGGTTGCCATTGGAGATGTGCATTTGAGGACAAAGACATGTGTAGTTTTTATTCTCAAAGATTTCTGTCATGTCCCTGATATCTGTTTCAACCTGGTGTCAGTTGAAAGGTTGGATGACGAGGGTTTCTTCAGTCTCTTTGGGAACAATCAGTGGAATATTTCTAGAGGTTCGATGGTGATTTCCAGAGGAAGCAAGAGGTCCGGACTCTACTATATGGAAGGGAGCGCACATGGGGCACATGAGGTTAACACAGCTACTGATGCGTCTACTAAGTTGTAGCATAGGTGGCTCAGCCATATCAGGAAGGGGATGAGCTACTTGGTGAACATGAAGGTGATTCCAGGGCTAAAGTCTACAAAGTTGGAGAAGTGCATGCACTGTTTGGCGGAGAAACAAAATATGGTGTCTTTCCAAAGTCACCCAAGTTCAAGGAAGCCGACGTTGCTCGAGTTGATTCACTCGGATGTCTGCAGTCCTATGAAGGTAAAATCTATTGGTGGTACTTCTTATTTTATAACATTTATTGATGACTATTCCAGGAAGGTTTGGGTCTATACCTTAAAGACCAAGGATTAGGTGCTGCCCACTTTCAAGGAGTTTCAGGCCTCTGTTAAAAGGGAGACGGGCAAGAAGCTGCTTTGTGTTCGGTTAGACAATAACGACGAGTATATCGGTCCCTTTGATGCTTATTGCAGAGAGCAAGGGATACGACACCAGAAGACTCCACCAAAGATACCGTAGCTCAATGGTGTAGCGGAGCGGATGAACATGACGCTAATGGAGAGGTTGCAGTGTTTGCTGTCAGAAGTAAACTTGCCAGACAGCTATTGGGGGGAGGCACTTTACACAACTGCTTATGTTATTAATTTATCTCCTAGTTCTCCTTTGTAGGATGATATTCCTGACAAAGTATGGTACGACAAAGAGCCATCATACAATCACCTGCGAGTGTTTGGTTGTAAGGCCTTCTTGCATATACCGAAGGACGAGAGATCCAAACTTGATCCAAAGATAAGGCGGTACGACTTTGTCGGCTACGGAGGGGATGAGTTTGGCTATAAACTCTACGATCCAGTGGAAAAAAAGTTCTACAGAAGCAGGGACGTGGTATTCGTCGAGGATCAGACCATGACCAACACTCAGGATTTTGAGATACCTTCTGAGGCTGAGGAATTGCCTGAGTTAGAGTCATTTTATTTCGAGCAGTTTCTAGAGGACATCGTAAAGGATCCAGTTATGGGGGAGCCAGTACATCTGTATATGGAGTTGCTCCCAACCATGATCATCAGCCTGCTGATGGTGGTCAGGATGACCCTCAAGAGGATGAGCATACCGAGGAGGCTGTTCCTGGAGGGGAGGAGACTGTAGATATACAACAAGCACCAGTGGTTCCATTGAGAAGGAGCGATAGAGAGCGTCGACCATCTACGAGATACTCACCGGGTGAGTATGTGCTACTGACTGACGGGGGAGAACCCAAAATTTTTGCAGAGGCTATGTAAGACGAACACAGGCAGGAGTGGATGGAGGCCATGCAGGAGGAGATGAGTTCCTTGGAGGCCAACTCTACTTATGATCTGGTACGATTGCCAAAGGGCAAGAAGGCTTTGAAGAATCGATGGGTGTTCAGAGTGAAGAAGACAGATGATGATACTCGCCCTCGATACAAAGCGAGGTTGGTAGTTAAAGGCTATGGTCAGCGGAAGGGCGTAGATTACAATGAGATCTTTTTTCCAGTCGTCAAGCAGTCGTCTATATGGGTGGTACTAGCATTGGCAGCCAGTTTTGACTTGGAGGTCAAGCAGATGGACGTGAAGACGACATTCCTCCATGGTGATCTTGAGGAGGAGTTGTACATGTAGCAGCCAGAGGGATTATGTGAGAAGGGCAAGTAACACTTGGTCTGCCAGTTGAGGAAGAGCTTGTATGGTCTGAAGCAGACTTTGAGGAATTTGTGAGGTACTTTGTGAGGTACAGGAAGTTTGAGTCATTTATGGGAGAGTATGATTATGCACGAACGATATCAGACCACTTTGTATTTGTAAGGTACTTTGCCGAGGATAATTTTATCATTTTACTGCTCTATGTTGATGACATGCTGTTGGTGGATCGAAATGCCACCAGGATAGCAGAGTTGAAGTGCCAACTGGGCGCGGCCTTCTCTATGAAGGATTTGGGTGCAGCGAAGACTATTCTTGGGATGGAGATCAACCGAGAGAGAGAGAGTCCAAGCTGCTACACTTGTCCCAAAAGAAGTACATTCATCGGGTACTTCAGCATTTCGGGATAGACGGGTCGAAGAAAGTGAATAACACGGCGATACATTTATACAAAACTTCTACCCCGAGCACACGCAATGGATCCGTAGACAGTCAAGTGAAATCCAATCCACCAAAAAATTTAATCTATGGACAACATCGTTGTGGTAAAGGTCGTAATACCACATAAATTATTACCGTAGGGCATAGAGTGGGAGGTCATAATCCTTTAACTTCACTAAGGAGCAGTGTCCATCTACCGAGAACGAGAAAGAAGATATGGAGTGGGTTCCATATGCCTCATCTGTGGGGAGTCTCATGTATGCTATGTTGTGTACGAAGCCAGACATCGCTCACGCAGTTGGCATAGTTAGCAGTTATACTTTCAATCCTAGAAGGGTACATTAGAGTTCGGTTAAGTGGATTCTACGATACCTTCAGGGCAATACCGATTGGAGACTTTCTTTTGGTGGTGGCGAGTTGAAGCTGGTTGATTATACCGATACTAATATGGCTGGAGATGTAGACATGAGACGATCGACTTCGGGCTATGTGATGATGTTTGCTGGTGGAGCGGTATCGTGGCAGTCGTGGTTGCAGAAGTGTGTTGCCTTGTCAACGACCGAGGAAGAGTATATTGCGACGACGGAGGCTTACAAAGAGTTATTGTGGATGAAAAAGCTATTGCAGGAAATGGAGCTAAAGCAAGAGTAGTACCCTTTGCTTTGCAATAGCCAGAGTGTAATTCATCTTGTGAAGAACCAGACATTTCATAGCCGGTCCAAGCACATTGATATCCGGTATCATTGGATACGGGATATGGTTAACAAAAAAGCAAGCGGCGCTTGAGAAGGTTCATACGGATGACAATAGAGCAGACATATTTACAAAGATTCTTCCAAGGAAAAGTTTGAGTACTGTAGGCGGATCATCGGGATGACGACCACCTCCACATAGTTGTGAGGGGGAAGATTTGTTGGAGTGGGTGGGATTCCCAACCTATGTAAAAAATACCCTAGAGTAGGATTGAGTATTCCTATATATAATAGGAATACCTTAATTTATTTAGATTGGATATTCCTAAATATAATAGGAATATCTTAATGGATTTGGATTGGATATTCCTACATATAATAGGAATATATTAATATATTTGGATTTGGATTGGATATTCCTATCTATAATAGGAATGCTAGTTGTGGGTTTGAGGCTATATATAGGTGTCTCTGGCACTAAAATATATCTCTCTCTAAAAAAATAAGCAAGAAGAAGAGAAAAGGAGGCAAGAGTGCCATTGCAACATTGGAGAGGAGAAAGAAGGATTGGAGGCCATTTCGAAGAAGGAGACCAGTTTCGGGTATTTCTCGTTGTCTTTCTTCTTCGTGGTTATAATCTATTTTCTGTTTCAAAAGAGTTGTGGTGATCCGTTTGATCGGTGAGAAGTTTGTAAGGAGTCGGTGTATTTCTTATTCCATTAGTGGAGGCTTTTTAGGGTTTGACTCCGATCGTCCCGTGGATTTTTTCGATAGGATTTTCTACGTCAAAAATCTTTGTGTGTGCGATTTGTGTTTGGCATTTTTGGTTTGTGCATTTTGCTCGGTTATCTCGCAGGTACTCTCTGGTTTGGGGAACGATTTCCGCACTTTCGTTCCCAACAAAGTAGTACAAGGAAGTCTAGCTTAAGAAGATAGAATCATCGTATGAGTCCTCTTTGGTTGCTTCTTACGGGAAGAGAAGACTTAGGTCACAAGCGTGGTCAGATGGAAGTTCTCAGAATCTTATGAGTGTGGACCACAATGAGGGCTACTATTATTGTGGAAAAATAGATAATTTTAAAAGGAACTGCATGAAGCTTAAAAATGAAAAGGCTAAAGGCAAGAATGATCAGTAGATTTTACGGCTATGAGAAATCTCATCATCGTAACAACCAACCTAGAGGAACCTTATGGCATGTGTTATAAAAATGATTGGGTCTTAGACATAAGGACATCGTATCATTCTACTCCATAGTGGAGGATCTTTACGTCATACCGAGACGACTAGTTTGGATGTGTGAAGATGGAAAACAAGGGGACGGCTGCAGTTGTGGGTATCGGTGATGTGCACTTGACAACAAAGCTTGACGAGAAACTCGTTCTCAAGGGAGTTCGACATGTACCGAGTTCACGCTACAACTTGGTTTCAGTAGAAAAGCTGGCAGATGATGGTTGTCGCAGTATATTTTAGGAAAAAGTTTGGAAGCTTACGAAGGGTTCATAACTGCAGGCTCAAGAAGATATATTTTATGGTATGTACAGACTCAAGCCACTAACATGTATAAATAGGCCACAGACATCAGATGAAGGCTCGAGGGATGTTTGATATGAGTCTATGGATCATCAAAAACTTCCTAAGAAGGGTCTTCGAGATGACTTGAGGAATACATAGGGTTTGGTTCATCGAAATAATGTGTCAAATGGAGATGAGTCAAAGGTTGATGGTCAGTCTGGTGGTCCCATGACAGCTGGTCGGTCTCTAGGTAGGGGTTGTTTTACGGATTTGATTTTGGTAATAGGTGGTTTGCCAAAGCTTCATGGAGCAACATTGGTTTTGGTAGTTCAAAGCCAGGAAGGAGATCAAGATGTGCAATAAGCTCAATCCGAGGTGGGTGTATCTCCATTTGTACAGTTACGGGGGAGCTTCAGTGTGAGATACGAAGTAGACTGGTTCAGGAGCTTAAAACTCGGAGGAACTGTACCGTCCACTTGGTTGGGCCATCCAAGGGTGAAGAAGCTCGATGGAACAGAAGCACGTTCCGGTGGAAACAGAAGTCGAAAACAGGCAGTCAAGATATACGATAAGCTAATCCTCAGGGACCTCGGTCTTGGCCGAGTTATTGATGTTGGCAGGATCCCAATTGTATAGGAGGTGCTACGTATGACAACTAGCGTCGACATGGTAGTTAAGAAGTTGAATACGAAGAAAGATGTACAACATTCTAGGGGATCAGAGATCAATGATGAGGGAGAGAAGGAGCTTTGTCGCGGGACAATATGAATGGAGTCCAAATGAGGAGCCATGGGGTCAATACCCCTCATCAGACTAGAGGGGAGTATGTTTGGTCCAGTTTGGATTCGGGCCCAAGTAAGCACTAATAAAATCTGTGTGATCAAATCAGGATGGCTAGGATTAGTGTAAAGATATTTCAGATTTTTTTTATGCCTTAAATTAGGTTTTCCCAGTTCGGATTCTCATGCCAACCACCCTCAACACACACACACAATATATATATATATATATATATATATATATATATATATATATATATATATATATATATATGAGAAAATTGTACTAACAACATTCATCTTAATATTTTTGCATAAAAGACATAAAGTTTGGTAAAATTTTAAACTGAGCATAAGATACTCCTAATTTAGGGCGTAAATTGGGTTTTCTTTTTTATGCCCGAATTTAGGGCATAAGTTCTTATTTTTTTATTTTTTTATTTTCCTACATTAAACTAGGTTAATGGTTAACGAATTTTGTATAAAAATAAAGTTTAGTAACTTACGCTTTAAAATAGGACATAAGTTAAGTTTTTATGCCCTACTTTTGGACTTTTATTCAATTTTTTTCAATTTTTCTAAAAAACCAATTAAACTGAAGTGGAAGGGATGGAGAGAGAAATGGGGTATCTTTCTTGCGGAGCAGATGTTTCTATCTCCACTTGTCGCTCCATCTCCTTCGTAGGCATAGTCCTCTCCTCCAAAAAACAACCCTCCCCCAAACCAAAACAAGATGACGACGACGAAGAAAAAGAAGAAGAAGACAATCATCGTGCCACCAGCAGCTTCTCTGACTCCTCCCTCCTCGGCCGCGGCAGCCATAGCTCTGTCTACCGCACCATCCTCTACCGCTCCTGCCCCTTCGCCATCAAGCACCCCTCCTGCCGCCACCTCAACCTTTGCTGCACCTCCAAGCTCGACAATGAGATCCTCATCCTCGCCTCCCTCCGCTCCCCCTGCCTTGTGAACCTCCTCAGCTTCACCACCAACCCTACCTTCTCTCAAGAATGCCTCATCGTCGTCGAGCTCATGCCCAACTGTACCCTCTTCGACCTCCTCCACATGCGCCCCTTCCCCTGGCACCGCCGCCTCCGACTTGCTCTCCAGACCTCCAAAGCCCTCCATACCCTCCACTCCTTCTCCCCTCCCATCATTCACCGTGATGTGAAGTCCGCCAACATCCTCATCGATATCTACTTCAATGCCTACAAAAAAACCTAAACTTACGCCCTATTTTTGGGAGTAAGTTACTATAATATGTTAAACTAGGTTTACATAGAAAAGGAGAAAAAAATTAAAAATAAGAACTTAGACCCTAAGTAAGGGCGTAAAAAAAAAAGAAAACTCAATTTACGTCCTAAACTAGGGTGCTCTTATGCTAAGTTTGAAAATTTTCTAAACTTTATGCCTTTTATGTAATAAACATTAAGTTGAATGCTCTCAGTACAATTTTTTGTATATATATATATATATATATATATATATATATATATATATTTGGAAAATTTGAGGAACAAGTCCACATAAATTTTAAGAGAAAGTCCGTACTTTGCTCTTAGGGATAGCCATTCGAGATAGTTGGAAGAGAAGATAAGTTATATATATATATATATATATATATATATATATATATATATATATATATATATATATATATTTGGAAAATTTGAGGAATAAGTCCACAGAAATTTTGAGAGAAAGTTCGTACTTTGGTCTTAGGGATAGCCATTAGAGATAGTTCGAAGAGAAGATATGTTCGGAGAATCGTCTTCTTCATTTAGGTTAATCACTATGTGGTTGGGTGAGTGATTTCAGCTGTCTCTCCTTCTTTCATCTTCAGTTTGGTGAGGAGTTGAACTTAAGGGCAAAGGGTTCAACATTTTTATTCAATCTTGTATCTTGTTGGAAGTTATATAGGTTGAGATTTGTCTAAGTGACATAGTCAAAAAAATACCGTGTTTGATCTATCTTGGTACTTTTGTTGGTTCGTTATCTTCAGGTGGGTTGTCATCTCTTTTGCGTCCGTATCTTTAGCCAGCTTCAATTCATGTTTCACCACGTTCCCAACAATTCGTGTGTCAGAGAAACTTGAAAAATTAAATACAACAGGCGAGCCTTGACTTGAGTTAGTATTAGACTATTTTGAGTCATATCAGGGCTACCGACATACCGCTAGTATACCGTTAGTAGTACCATAATTAGTCAAAAGTTTTCAGCATATTTTGTTGCTAAATTTTTTGTTCCTGCAGTATATTGTCGGTATATTAGTAGAATACTATCAGATATGGGACTGAGCATAAATTAGTTTTTTTTGATCATTTGATCAAGTCTAATAGCCCAAATTATCTTGGAAATAGAAAGAGGTATATAAGTTAATTCTTAAGCTATTTTGGAGGGATCTACAATTAAGAGAAGTGGTGAGATATCATATGTTAGGGTTTCAACTTTCAAGAAGACGAAGAAGATTGATTGTGAAAGCTTTGTAGTTTAATTCGAAGGAGATTATTCGGGGAGATCTACACCAATTCTTCTTCATGTTCTTGCTTTCGATATACCTCATAAATCTTCTTTGTAATATGTTCCCATCATTGAGTAGTTGTGGTAATCCAGTTGCATTGATATGAGAAGTTGGGGAATCCATATATTTATTTTATTCCATTAGTGGATATTTTTTTGGTTGGGCTCCGATCATTCTGTGATTTTCTCTCTAGGTTTTTCACGTAAGATATATGTGTTGTGATTGCCTATATGTTGCTATAATATGCTTGTCTGCATGATTCTATGCTTCACTTTAGTCTCATAGATATTTTCTAGTCAAAAATGGTATTTTTGTTGTGTTTTCGTATTCCTTTCCCAACAAAATAACCAAAGAAAAAAAAGGAGAACATACTGATTCTTTTAGGGGCTTTTTTATTTTGAAGAAAGTGGTACAAGTCATTTGCTTCTAATTAAATTTGGTGTTCCTATTTAGTTACTTCCAACTATAGCTATAGCATATATGACCTATCTACTTCCAAGTTTTGCATTGTAGTATCCATGCCCAACCTCTACCTCATTCATTCATTTACGACAAGCCAATATCATCCAATGCTAGAATCCAGGGACGACTACAAGGAACTCAGTTAGCTACGTATGCCAGAGTACTCCAGTACTTCGAGATACTATTACGACTGTAAATAGACATGGGGGTTAATACTATAATCCAACAGTCAATCCTAGGTCAAGCAATCCTAGTATCTCAATCACAAGCAAGAATCCACAATATACAAGATATATGATCATCAGAAGCAAGCTAGTAAAGCGAACAAAACCATGTATACATAGATGATTATGAAGCTAGTAATACAAAATGAAGAACTAGCAGGAGTATAAGTCATATATGATCAACTCTAGCTATAGTCTAGAATATGCTAATCATGTCATACCTATAGGTGATGTATGCTCGGGGCTAAATGCCTTAAAAGAATATATACAATATGTTGGAGAACAAAATAGAAATCCACTCAATCGGTCTGGTGCTCCGGGTGGTCATCATCTACGGAAAGATACGAAAGATCCTCTGGCTCTGCTACCGGATCTGGCCAAGCAAAACCAGTGGAGTCAGACCCCAAATAGCAAGTACCACAAAAGAGGCCAAACTATGAACTAAAATAAGCATACAATAAACCATAATATATTAAGAGTGAACATGTAACTCCGGGTCTATAATAATAAGGTATACCGGTAAATATAAAAATAAAACTGGAAATATGTAAAACTATATCATGTAAGGTAAATGGAAAATATGAACAATAAACTGGAGCATAAAAAATAACTGGACATGTAAACTAAACTGGAACATGATTAGTACAAGGTCATGAACATGGTATAAGCAGGAAAATATAAATAAAATGAGACAAGATATAGTACAAGAACAAGAACTATCATAATAGTAAATGGACTTCATCCAATTATTATGACCAATCAAGAAGTACTGCTTGATACTTTAACTAACTAGAGTGATCACAAATCATGCTTACTAACAAATGCAATACTGAGAAATTCCTATGGTTGCATGCCCTACAGACTGTCCAAGCCATCTGGACTGCTAGATCAAATAACTATAGTGGATATACGACCAACGCGACCAGAATCCTAATCTGGAGGCTCTACTCAATGGCGAGCTCATATATATACAACACAAACAGCGAGCTAAGTGGCTCCACACGACTGCGAGCAGTATAGTAATGAAAAGTAAAAAATAGGTACTGGTTGCTCCACTTAACGGTGTGCTAGAAATGTACCCCTCGACGGCGTACTACAAATCTATTCTGGCTGACTTCAAGATAACATGACTGCATGCAACATAAAAATTCTTCCCTCCCGATGCTCTAATCATTAAAGCTAGTAATTAATCCTTAACATTTTAGTTCAGGATTCTGGGTGTGACATTCTGTAGAATCTAACCTAGACATAATGCTCCCCTCAGGGATGAGTTAGACTTGACAATGATTTGATAGGCACAAAGAAAGACTAGACTGGAATACAACTAGACGATTATAGGCATGATAAGAGTGCGCTATAATAAGCCATAACAGATATTATATCGATCAGGTATCATGAATGCACTACTACGAGTCACTGTCAGGCATGTAATAGACAATTATTAGGAGTGCACTACGATGAGTCACTATCATGCATGTACTAGACAGGTATATAAAGGGTGGGAGTCCCCTAACTATACATAATGTCGGGTCTAGACAGATAAAGTATAATAAACATGTAAGGCAGTATGCGAATATGCACCATCCAAGAAGAACAAAGAAAAATATGATAAAAAACAAAGCATATAAAAAAGAGTACAAAACCAGTATACCATCGGTGTACTATAGTATACCATCATTATGTCGTCCAAGACACAACAAGAAAGGCAGGAAAATCAAGTTAGAAAAATTGGTATACCATCGGTATGCCAGTCAAGAACACAACAGGTTTTCGATTCCTATAAATCGGTATACCGTACGTACCGACCAGTATACCGTTGGTATGCCAATTTAGATCACATCAAGTTTTCTCGATTTCAAGTCAGGCCAAAATCGGTATACTGTCGGTACAAACCAGTATACCGTCGGTATGCTGGTTCCCGTAGGCAATTCTAGGAAAAGTCCAAGAAAAATCTGTTTTCGGGACCGAAATCACGTCCCAAAACTCAGCAAAAACTGGTTTAGCAAGATGTCAAGAATAAGGGTAAGTCTCATACAGCATATAGACTAGGTTTCATAAAAATCACTCCGGTTATCATTTTCGACACCGAGTTTCCTATCGGGTAAATAGCATGGTTTCTATAGAAAAAGTCAAAACTATGCTCAAACTAATTTCTGAAACATGCAAATGTTTGAAAATTACTAGAGAAACATATTTAACAAAACAAGTTTCATAAAAATCTAAGTATTCAATGTCAAGAAAATGAAAACGACAATAAAACAGTTTTGTTCAAAAGTTTGGCAAGATGTACTTACCTAAAGTCAAGCTCCCAGCCTAAACCTTCAACTTCACTACCAAGAAGAGTTCAAAAACTACACTCTTAGATCTCAAGACCAAGCTCCTAGCTCTCACGATAAATTGAGAAGAAATGAAGAAGAAAGAAAGAAAGAAAAGAGAGAGGAGAGAGAATATCAAGTCATATATATAGAGGAGGTGATTTAATCGTAATCGTCTGATCCGTCTCGACAGCGATCTAAATCACGATTCTAATCAATCTCGTCCATTCAATAAAAAACCAAGAAACCATTTGATAAAAGAAAGTATCCAATTCAAAAAATATCTAATAAAATATCTTAAAAATATCTCAAAAGCAAAATAAATATCTGCCGGACGGTATACCGTCGGTACAGTATAGTATACCGTCAGTATGCCAGTCAGGGAGTAAAGTTTCAATTTTGAAAAAAATCCAAGATTCTCCGAATCCAATAAAATACAATAAACAATATAAAATACGTATCCGTATACCAATACAGATACTGTGAGATGAGTCTCACAGAAATCGAAGATGGAACATCAAATCACTTGATCAAATCAGAAACATAAGGAGTAACCGAAACTAAAATCAATCAACGAAGGGCAACTCACCTTTGAATCGTCATCTGATTGATTGCATGGTCCTCTGATCGATTCAAACTGGTATTCCTAAGATTGAACAAAGCATTCATGAGCATGGATAATGGATCGATCGATCAGAACTAATAGAGAAGAAGGGATCAGACTCGCTGGTCGATGTTGCTCCATCATCTACTGCTCGGCGTAGATCGCTGGAACGCCGTCCGGATCATTGTTGTCACCAAGAAGAAGATGCCATGGCTAGGGTTTTGAGGTGGAGTGAATAAGAGAAAGGTGAGTTAGGATTCCAATAGGTCCTCGATCTTATTTATAGAGAGAGAATTTTCTAGACCTAGGCGATTAGAGAGTCGATTATGGTAGTTAGGGTTGTTTCAGTCGATTAAGCAGTTGGGGTTGGGAGCTTCCTAAAGCTTCTGAAGAAGAAGAAGAAGAATAAGAATAAGAATAAGAGGAAGGAGAAGAAGCTCCTCTGTTGGTCGTAACTGATTGACTGAAATATAAAGGAGAACAAAGGGTTTTTACATAGACAATTATTTTATTGCAAAATGAATTACCCTATTTGCAAAATAAATCTAGTCTTTTTGATTTTAATTTATTTTTATTTGTATACTCTATTTAATTACTCCTTTTATGTAATTATTCTAAAATCATTTATAATTTAGAAAAAAATATTACTAGATGGTTATAAAGTAAATTATACCTAAATATATTGGTTATCCTTAAATTGCTTATAAACAGTTGCAAGGATTTATGGAAGAATTTATTTTTTAAAAGTTGGAAAAGAGGAGTTACACCAATCCCTCACAATGTCTAAGCGATTTTTAGCACCTATAGAGGAGGGGATCAGTACATTGGGGAATGCTTTGGTGAACGGTCTTAACCCAACTCACTTAAACCAATATGGTAATCATGTGAGTACAAGTAAAATTATTATATGGACTTTCTACTTTCTCTAGGGTTAATTACAAGTTCATAAACATATATACATAAACAGAAATGTGTCACTTGACATATTGAATCTTACCCAAGGCCACCATACTTCCTTGCAAACAATATTATCACTCATAATATATAAATGTGTCATAAGTGTGTCCATGAATCAATTGTTAGGGTTCATAAAATATATATGTGTCGTGAGTTCGTCTCTATAAGTAACTTGTTAGGTCTTCAAACAAATTATCATTAGCATGCAGCCTAATTATATAACAATCATTGGTGACACACTATTTTTAACTATTGCTTATAAGAAGATTATCCTTTCGATCTAGGTAGCAAGCCTTATTGAAGGTTTTGAATTATCTGTGCTAGTATGTCAGCACAACTATCCTTGTTTCTATTAGATTGAATTGGTCTTGGTGCCCCCAAATACCGTCTGAGGAACTAAAGCTTGTACACACGTTGTCCATGACCATTCATACATATACAACTTAGCTATTAAAATATAATATACATGATAAATAAAACTTATAATAACAATGCAACACATTCTCTATTCTATTACCACATTTCTCGAGCCATTGCTCGTGATTTTATACTTCCCAATCTAGGAATTACCACACTTGTATACTTTTGAATCCAGGGATTTATATCTTGGCCACTCAATGGTCCAAAATATTTGTTAATAATTTTATTTCTCTGCAACAATGATACAATATTTTCGATGTCTAAAACAATAGCATAATATTCCATATATCTATAATAATAGTAAAATATTTCATATGCCTATAACAATAGTTTAATATTCCACGTCTCTATATAACAATTTAATATCAATAATATTACTCTATTTTATCTTGGTTCTTTTACTTAGTATTAACATCTCATGGAATATAGAAATAAAGAGTAATAAATTTCATTTTTATTAAGTATGAAGATGAATGAGAGAATGACACTCTGCGTTCACGATATATGTATTTATATGTGTGCTTTTTCATCTATCCTGTATTTTGTATCCCTGTATTCGGTATCGATATAGTATCCTAAATGTTTTGTTTGTAACCATATCAATTAGTCGACTTGTGTATCTTGTTATTAGATTTTTGGTGGTAGTTTGATGGTAGTACAGGCAGATCAATTATAGATAGATCGATAGGGTAAATGGATTAATTGACTTATGCAACTGTGTTTGGGTTTCTGGTTTTATACTAGATAATTATGCATGAGACTATCGTAAACTCATCGAATACCCATTGGCATTACCACGGACCTGTATTAGGTCTCTTAGCACCCTGTATTTGCCCAAATAGGAATTTACTCATTATGCCGGCATACCATTAATATAATAAGAAATACCTTCGGTATACCATATTTTCCATTAACAAAAGTTTTACTAACTTTATTTCAAACTTTTTATTATTTAAAGTACAACTTTTATACAAGAATATCAAAGTACAAGTAATAAGAAAGAATTATAAGAAAGTAGTAGCTATGGAGGTCTGATATACAGACGATCACTTTACTCCTTGGATTACCTAAGAAAATAGAACAGGAAAGTTGCTAAGTCTCGAATACTGGAGAAACTGAAAGAAAGAAGGCTCTAGCAAAAGATATAAAACTTTTCATTGTTCCGATACAAAAATTCAGTTGTGCTAACTTGGTTTTGTATATTAAAAATAAAAAAGTATAAAGAGTCCTTAAACAAGAAATCTAGGTACAATTAAGATTCTGGGGAGTGTGACGATGGAGATCAAGTAATACAACTGACTCCTTTACTCTGTTGATGGTCCGACGACGAAGGAACTTGCTAGGTCTCTGGATCACTGGCACGAAAGACAATAATTGGGCTCTTGAGTATGTTTTCTCTATGTCTCCTTATACGTCCTCCTGTCGGTATGTGAGAATGCATCATTGCTATTTATAGCCATCTACACTGGATGACTTATGCGCGCGCATATGCTTTGTGCGCTTGTCTGGTTGCTGCATAATCATCCTTAATAGGATGTGGTTAAAACCGCGAGCGCATGCCACAGTCAGGCTACCACGTGGCATTAATTGTGATATGTTATTGATGAGATCTCGGCTTGGAGACTGGGTTATTTTAACCCGTTGTGTGCATGACTTGGTAATCTTCGACACATGGTCAACATTGGTTGTTGTAGATCTTTTTGGTTGTAACAAAAAGATTTTGGCCACAGGGGGGCTACATAAAGGCTGATCGACCCATGAAAGTGAGGTCGTAGAGAGACCGGGCCGCATGGAGATCGGGCCTTATAGGATCTTTGTCCCACGAGGAGTGGGACACATGGAGTCGGGGCCGCATGCGAGCTCTGTCGTGAACATGTGGCACTACACGCCTGAAAAAGTCATTAATACGCTGACATGAGTTTTCGTATTTTAGTGTGTCGCCTTTCTCATGATTCATGAAGCGTTCGGGGCAATATATAAACCCCCTTAATTTAAATTTTCAAATTTGGTATATATTTTTATTTAATTATCTAGCAATTTTTTATTATATACTTATCTAATTAAAAAAGTAATTTTCTAAGTTAAATAGCTTGTATATTTATTATTTATTTAATACGCTCATAAATATATATTTGTTGATGTAAATTTTATTATAAAGTATAATAAATTTTCTAGAAATTATTTTTGTACAGATATATTTTTTAGGATTTTTTTTTATAATCTCATCTAGATATATCTGTATATAAATATATATTCATATAGTATTAATTAAAGTAAAAAGAAATAAAATGAGAAAAAAAAATACCTGATGAACAGTGCTGTGCACTGTTCATCTTCCCAGCCCGTGCTCCCCCCCCCCCCCCCGAACCCGCCTATGGGTGTTCAAACCCATATGGAACCCCCTTATTCACCTAATCATATCTTATCCAAAACCCAACCAATTTTGACCAAATCTCTTCCTATGAAATCTCTAATCGATCCTTCTCCGATTAAGCCTAATCTTGGTTCAAATCTTAATTTAAATTAAAGAGAAATTTGATTGAAAATTGGATTAAAATCTACCTATATATTTGAACTTTGAAACCTAAATCCTCCTTCCCACGGCTACACCCCATATCCGATTCATTTCTAACGAATCAAGAGGACTCCAGAGCCTCGTTGAACTTTCCTCGACCACCCTCGCTGTCTTCAGCCACCTCAAAAACCACCTGAGCAGCCGTTGGAATCCTACTGACCGCACAGATCCGAGCCCCAAGTACCCGACTTTGAGATATGGTTTCTCATCCATCTCTCAACCAATTATTATTTCGATTATTCTAATAGGTAGACAACATAACCATCTTTAGATCCTTTCAAATAGATTTTTATTAAACTATCCTTAACTTGGAAAAAATCGAAACCAAATCTCGAGAAAACTATTCTTCGAGAAGTATTAAAATAGGACAAATCAGTGCCAGACCCCATATTGGAAGGAAAATTTCTTCCAAACGAATAAACCAAATTTTAATTTTATTATTTTTATGGGAAGACAATATAATAGAGATTAAGAGGAAGTAATTATTTTGGCATGATACATATTAATTCTATGAGAAAATCTAGCTTAAAAATCACGAAAAACTTGTTTTTCAAAATCCAAAATTTTGTGATACAGAGTACGTCCCGTCAAACAGGACCACCTCGTTATATACCAGTTGCATCGAAAGACGCATATGGTATATCCGGAAGTGTGGGATTTTACAGAAGTTGATTTGGACGTGTGTGCGCGCCGGAATCAACCTGTATCCGTAAAAAGTCCTCCATATCTGTATTTTATAAATTTCCTTATTAGTTTGTGTGTGCTCGTTAGATCGCCACAAAACTTGCGTCCTTGGAATCGCATCGTCTGACTTGTCCTGTGATCCAAGTTTTGTTTGATTCTGAGTCAGTCAACGAATCTCTGTTTTGCGGGTCCCTCGATTTGACTTGACGAGCGATTTTTTGATCGGCTTAACGGAATCCAAAACTGGATATACCGTTGAGCTCTTATTGTCATTTAGAATTTGTTAGGCCTATAATTTAACTAATTTAGAGACCTTTATCTTGACATATTTTTGATGCAAAGTGGCCCACAAGTGGACCCCACTTTAGCCCAAAAATTACCTTATGGTCCCTGTGTCTAAATTAGACGAAAGTATAGTATTTTCTGACTATATTGCTTATTTTAGGAACGTTGATGATATTTCGTACATCTTTCTCTCTTAGTGCTACTATTGACTTGACGTGTTTGCAGCCAGGACATTGTCTAAACTCTGCTCGGACATTAGGAAAGATACCTTGGTATATCTATTGTCAGTTTATTTTTATTTCAGTATTTTATTTTATTGTTACATAAATTATTTTCATATAAAATGTGCGCCTAAGCTTGACTTGGGTGCAAATGACGGTGTTCATCGTCTTTCGTAGCTTTTATTATTTATATGCATGTTGACTTAGTTTTAGCGGACTACCTCCTATTTGTAGAATATTTTTATATTTCATTGTACCATGACACACACATGACATGATATTTTATTATAGGGCACAGACTGCATACTCGACTTGCTACTAATACGTAAGAAACGTGTGACGGTTAGAACATAACTTTTAAGATTAGTGTATTAGAGACTCATACAGTTACAACACTAGACATGTTGTGTATACGACTTGGTCAGTATGGGAAGAGGGGAAAGAAAATCATTATGCGTATGAGATAGCCAAATCGGTGGCCTTAGTATCCGGACGGAACTTTAGTGATTATTATATCAGATACCCTTTAATATTGCTGGACGTTATGACTGTTTAGAGCATATGACTGTGTTACAGTATATGTACACGATGTGATGAGAAGCCAACAATCCTACTTATACGCACGAAGGTTGTCTTCTAAATTGAACATTAAATGGTTAGAACACCCTTTACATATTTATTTACTTACTGCAGTTTATAAATGTTTAGAACACCCTTTGCATATTTATTTACTTACTGCAGTTTATATAGCTTGTTTCTATGTATCTTGTTATATCCCTCTGAGGACCTGATCTATTTCCAGGTGTAGACAATCTTGACTATCCACAGCAGTACGGGCCGGGACCTGACGTATCATTTTCTGTCGAGGAGATCTTACCTTCCTAGCATCCATGAACATCCCTTAGTTGATGGACTTATTAGTTGTTATTCTCTTTACTTTACATTTTATTTTATATTGGAGTTTCTTCCTCCTCTCTCATTTTAGTTTTATTATAGTCATTAGTAGTGGATTTGTCTCCACCCGACTATCATTTTAGATTACTCAGACTTGATCACTTTTATCTATTTGGTTTAGTTTATTTATTGACTTGCATCTGTAGATGATATTTAGTTATGCCCTGGGACTTGTGACAATTATATATACCACTTATGAATTATTATTCATATACAGCGTATGTATGTGTTATGGTTTCCATATATTGGAGTTGACATATACATACGGCTGGCATGCTCACGTATTTCTAGTCCTACGTATTTTGGTACTGGGGCATGACACAATAAATATCTTGTCAGAACTTTATGACAGATAGTTAATGCTGTGTCAGGGCTTTATACGGATCCTGCTTCCATCGCTGTCAGGGCTGCATGGATGCATTTGAAGACTTGGTTTGGGGATCTAGACGAGTCCCTTGGCCGCGTAGATTCTCTGCGGCCTGACTTTACCCAGTCAGGTTTTGAGGGCATATCTTCGGAATACATGGACTCGGATGTTCCATGCTTCTGCAAGGCCCCCTTCAAAGTTTTTAAACTGATAAGTTTGAAATACTTTGAACAAGAAGCATGGATGAAAAGAGCCGCATGGATAACATGTCGTATGAACTCGTTGCCGCATAGATGAGTCTTCCAAGCTGTTAAATCTTTTATTAAATACGAGATTTGCCTCCACCTTTGAATGCATCTCTTAGGATTCTAAGCTATGTCCCAACACAGACCTCGAGGTGGCGGTTCACCGAGGATATAGGTGAATCAGAAATCCAAGTATCGTTGTCATCTTTAATTGTCATGCAGCTAAAAAGTGTGATATAGAAGTCGAGGGGTTGCTATTATCTCTGTCTATCTATAAATAAGGGGCTTTGTTGGAGAGAGAGATTTTATTTGCTTCCCGAGTTTCTCTTCTCTTTCATCTCCATATTATTGCTCGACTACTATGGCCCCTAAGGCTTTATCCTCCTCCGTTGCTAAGAAGGCCTACAAGGGGAAGCGCCCCGCTTTCGAGGGAAAGGCAAAGGACAAAATTTTGATGTTTCATCCGGATGTCCAAGTGCCGATCAAGGGTAAGGGCAACAAAGTAGACTACTTCTAAATGCATAGACACTTTGTGCACGGTCTATCGCATGGATAAGAAATCATCTAGTACATGCGCAATTTTTTTCATATAACCCTGCCACATGGATGAAAGATCATCTAGAACATGCGTGGGTTTTTATATTTGGCTTGGCCGCGTGGATTATGCGTCGGTCATAACTTAGTCGCATGGATAAAAAAATGCACAGACTGTGACTCTGCCGCATAAATGATATAACATGTGGCGACTGTGGCAACTGTGGCTCTGCTGCATGGATGATGTAACATGCATCGACTTTGCCTCTGCCGCATGGATGATATAACATGTACCGATTGTGCCTCTGCCGCATAGATGATATAACATGTGCTGACTGTAATTTTTGTTAATGGTGTGCATAGCCTCTTGAAGGTTCTAACTACTTTCACTTTTCTGATTTTTGTAGTGACTTTACTTGTAGATCCTTCCGAGAAAGTGCTTCTTGGTCAGGCTTAGGTCGCACTAGGTATAAGATTCAAAAATATAGTAGCGAATGTACGAGACCAGATTGACAAAGATCAGCCTATGATGAGGCAAAAATTCACAGCGGACCAGACCTGGTTTTTCCTGCTTAGCCAAATAAATTTTGGGCAGATTACGATTAACTGGGGTATTTTATTCTTGAAGCCCATCTTTTTGTTTGGTGATGCTCTAACTAATTCGGACCTCGAGGTGGTGAAGATAAAAGAGGAATGAGACTTCACTTCTTGTGGCATAAAAATGCATATGCCTACCATGGAGCACGAACTATAATTGTCGGCTTTTAACATAATGGCGATTCCGAGAAGAATAGTGGGGAGCTTAACCCCGACCAATCAGTGGCCCTAGTTGGCCGCATCCATCCTGTTATAAAGCTTAAGAAGGATGTTGCGACTTACAAGGAGTCATCCTCATATGCTTTTCGGGGTTTGGCACCTAGTGTCGTTGCGAGTGAAATATGGTCGAATATTCGTCCTTATGGTGCTGAGACCTTTCTAAACTGTTTGGCGGGTAAGGGGTCCTATCCATTGGGGAAACTGTACTTGCTCAATTGGGTTCATTATTCAACCCCTTGGATTGACTTGAACTTGTGGACCTTCGAGAAGTACGAGCAGATGCTCAAAGAAACCAACATGTACTATGCCATAAGGGGCTCTTGCTATGGCTTGGAGAAAAACCTAGCTTTGTTCCTTGCTTTGACTGAACCGTACTATTGCCTCACAGGGACATTCTTCACTCCTGGCAGGAAAATATGACTCGCACTTCAAGAGATATACGATGTCTCACGGTTTACCTAGGGTGAGGAGCCGTACGAAGAATATACTCCCAACAACGAGGAATTAGGAGAGCTGGAAAAGAAGAACCTGGAGTTCCTTATCGTGTACAAAGAATTACTGTGTCATCACAGCATATGCCATCAGATTTCTAAGAAGAAAGAGAAGAGTTCAGAAGGGACGTCCCCTCATATTACCACTTAGACCCATTACCTCTTTTCGGTTGACATTTTATTTTGGGTCAGTGTTCGGAGGCCCCAGTCTCAGAGGAAAATTAGTGACTTAGTGCACAACTGTCCGAGATCCTATGCAATTGGTGACGAATTTTGTGGTCCCAGTGACTCTTTTAGCTACTTTTACCAAGATACCCAGCAGTTATTCGACAAAGCTGTGATGGCTGGGTTATTAATGATATAGTTGCGGAATTGCATAGTCCCAAGGGGCTCATGGATGATCGAAAGAATCGGCCAAAACCTCATTCTTCCGGTGGTGAAGTTTGTTTTCAGCCATCGGCTTACTTTATTTCCTGCGATGGTTTGCAGCATCCATCGCGGGCTCCATGTTTTTACCAAGAAGGTGATGTATCATGGAGTTTTTGGGGACTTTAACCGGGTCGAGATGCCTTACCATTATCTAATGGGTTGGTTGTTGATGACTTGCGTACCCTTAATAGACCCTGGGTTGAAGGGGAATAAGACGGACGAAGATGCCTTCATCTATCGGTATGGCGTGATGCCTTGGTATTTCACTTAGATCCCCTCCTTCCGGCATACTTTCCTTTTTGGCGAATTATTCTTTCTTTGTCTTGGTTCCTAAGTTAAAGAAAGACAAGAGGAATAGGGTATAGTGCGACAGCGATGATGGCAACTAGGCCTTATCGTTAAGAAATTTTTGCTGGCTTCTTTCCATTCGGCCTTCCCATCTGGTTGGAACCCTACCTGCCGAGTAGGTTTGCTCACCAATTTAGATACAGCTAGTTCATGCTTGGCAATCTAAGCCTGTGTATTGGCTTCGAGGGTAGGTTCTTGATGACGCTCTAGCCTGGGACTACTATGTTGCAGCTGGCACTCAAGTCTCATTCATGCTACCTGACACTAGTGCTTCTCCATAAATTCATTATCCAGCAGCCAATTTCCATATAGCGGTGAACGTGCAGCCGCCAGGTTTTGATCAGGGGACTAGCTTCCCTGTCGCACTAAGTTGCTGGCCCTAAGTCAATGACAGGAGAAAAATATACTTCTGACGATCCACTGCCCCCGGTAGATTCTTCGTTGAAGAACAAGGCTTCTACAATGAGGAGCCCCCCGTCTTATAAGAGGAGAAGACATGAACCGACCGCGACTATGGGGGAAGGTTCAAGGAAGAGGCCTGCTAGCGAATATCCTACGAAGGATATGAAGGAGAAAGAATGAGAGGTAGGACCACTTGCTCTAGTGGTTTACCAACCGGCTCCCCCTTTTGATACTGAGGAGGTACCCATAGAACCCTCTAGCTTTATTACTGTGTCCCCTCCTTATAATACTCTTATACCTGGTTTATTTGTATTTGTGCAGAGACTGGGAGCAAGATTAAGAAGGCTTCCTCATTGAGTTGTTACCTCGGGGATTTCTTACAAGGAAGAGGAAACAACATCCTCTTCATCCGAACCTGCGGTTGAGGCTTCGGGCGAATATGTTCGAGGGGAGCAGCTAGTGGAGACAGATCCTTCTTCGCCGAATATTTTCGTAGATGACTTGGATGCTATGGGGATGACTCTGACTGCACTGAATGAGCCACAAACCTCGTTGCCTACCCCGGGCATGTTATTTTGCCACTTCTCAAGCGATAAGATTTTTTGGCTTCCGTTCTACATTCTTTGGGTGAAGCTAATCACGGGTTACTTTTCTTTGACAGGCCCTTCTTCACCTGTAAGGATATTCAATATAGTATCCGAAAAAAGGGTAGAGGAGGAGGACGAGTATGGGCTTGTTAGGATAAGGTCCACATCTATCCCACATATTTCTATAACTAATTAGCCTCTTGAGGGACCTCCTCTTGTAACTGGACGAAGCTGCTCTCTGTTACTGACCCATCTGGTGATGTAGCCGCTCCACTTGTCATGACCCGACCCAAAATTTGGGCATAAGTCGTAGGTACGTCCAGCCTACGCCACAACATCGACAGTAGAACGCTGTCTAGGTCTCAATAATACTAAACATAACTCACAACCTGTCAATGATATCAACTCCATAAGGAGGATAATAAAATATACATCTCTCAACAGATCATAATGTATACTCAATCACAATGACTATAAAAAATAAATAGCACGATAAAAGATAAGAAGTAATGACATAAGTCAATACAATATCTTAAAAAGAGATAAACTACAGTCTAGCTGTCCAACATAAAAAGTCTTAACCAATCTCAAATAAACTCAACATAAGTCTCAACATAAACTCAAAATAAAATCCAATATAAGTCTCAATGCATAAGATAATAATTGTCTAAACAGCTGCAGGTTCTAAGGAAAGGGACTCTTCTAAGCTCTCTGGTATAAAGTCTGCATCTGTACCTGGTCCATAATGTGTGGGATAGAAGTCCTCAAGATCCTCTAAAAAAAAATATCCAGTCAAGATTGGAGTGAAGTACAAGCACTAACAACAGTTCCATGTATTGACAAAAACTATAATAGAGTATAAAGAAATACAAGATAGATATAAATAATGGCAATAAGAAATACTGGAATATGAAATACTGGAATAAGAAAATGCTCGAGAACATATCATCATCAATGGTACATCTAGCAATGAACAGAAATATAAGTGCATGCTAGAATAATGAACTGGAATATAAGTGAATGTTAGAACTATAAACTGGAAATACATGACTAGAATATCTAGCTAAGTGTGTGAAACATCAGCATATCATGTGATCGGCTTGGGATTGATCAAGCTTGTTATATATGATTAGCTATGATTCATGTAAGGTCAGGCTAACCATCCGGATAGCTATGATGCGAGAAATAGTCAGGCTAATCACATGTAACAGACTATGAGACATGTAATGGTCAGGCTGTACCCGACGTACGGTGTGGGGTGAGCTATGGTGCATGTAGAGTTGGGTATGATCACATAATCTACTAATATCTTCCCGTCCCCAGCTAGCACAATGGATTCCAATTAGGACTCCTCGTGACATATCTCGATGATGCTAACTCGTGTATCCATAGTATCAGAATCATGTACGCTATACAACTAGAATCATAGAGATGATCAACATAATAAAGACTGTCAGAGAATATACTCGCCTATGGTCCTTAGCTGGCAATACCAATGTCCTATTTCTGAAGTCTTGTCTGAACAATCCAAGAGTCCTATAGACATCATTTAGTAATAATACAGCATCAGTCATTACACTAAAACATACACAAACATAAATATACTGAACTCAGAGACTACGATAGCAGTGACGCTGGTCAACTAGCAAGGTCAAATGTATGGCTAACTGCACGGGTGTCATGTCTTCAATGCTGTGCATAATCAGACAGTCAATTATTAACACATGTCTAGCCAGTACGTCAGTGTACACAAGCCAGTCGATTCATAAATTCTTAGGGTCATACAGTCAAATATAAATACAGGATATCCATAATTATCACTTATGGTCATATGCAACTACGTATATATATATATATATATATATATATATATATATATATATATATATATATATATATATATATAATATATATATATATATATATATATATATATTACAGTCATACTAGTATTAGCATTTAATTTTCATACAATATATATATATATATATATATATATATATATATATATATATATATATATATATATATATATATATATATATATATATATACAAATTTAATTATACACATTCGCGTATGTATACGCACACTAGTCATTAGGTTTGCTTGCATGGTGTCTAGCAGTCAACATCTAACGAAACTTATCATGAAACAATATGCTAAATCCTAACATTATTCACACGTGCACACAAAATTACAAGAGGAGGCACTTCGAACCTTGGCCTCAGCTTGCACGTGCACGAGGGGGTGTATTTGACGTCGAGTGGTGCTGTCACGGTCATGCTCGGATGCTCCTGCGTTTGTTCCTCAGGCGATCGGGGGTGTCGACGGGTCGTCGCTGCTGTCGGAGTCGGGGAGTGGTTTAGCGGGCTGCTGTCACGGTCTTGCTTGGCGGAGGACTGCTCGGCAGCGGGTTAGGAGTTTAGGCGATCAGCGGGGTCGTTCAGCGGGTTTAGCAGTTCGTCGAGGAGTGGCTGTCAGCGGCTGGGGGATGGATCCGGCGAGGAAGTCGGTGGAGTCCGACGGGTGATCACAGGGGAGATGGCCGGGATAGAGGAGAACGGTTCATCGGGTGCTCGCGGTGATCAGGCGTTGATGGAGTCGTACGGGCGAGGGAAAACTGCTGTCGGCTTCGGCGAGGTCCGTCGTCAGGCGGTGATGTAATGGTGGCGGTGACTGTCGCGGTTCAGGCGGGTGTCAGCGGGTTATGAAGGGAAACGACGGTGGCGGTGCTCAGTCGAGGATGAGGTCGGGTGGAGTTTAGGCGAAGTCGTGCGGTCCTCAGTCGGGGTGAACAGGGAGGTCGATGGCCGTTTTGCAGTGGTTGAGGGATCGACGACGTGCGGCGTTGGCGTGGGAAGATGGAGAAGAATGGGGAGTGGTTGTTCAACGGTCGATGCTGCCGGGGTCTCGACGGTGATGGCATGCAGGCGGTTAGGATCTGGGCTCCGGCGATGTCTGCAGGGAGGGATGGAGATGAGGTATTCGGCTAGGGTTTCTTAGGTAATGGTGGTGATAAAAATTATAGGAAAATTTATATATATATCGAAAAATTATGGTTTGATGTTGACCTAGGGAGTTGGGCCGGTCAACCCCTCCTTGGGATTGTGTTTGTCTTTCTACATGTAGATTTTTAAAGGCTAGGGTAGTTTTGTTTGAAATGGATGGCTAGGATTTGATGAGGGTGAAGGATGTTGAGTGTTACACACTCCAAAATCATGGTGAAAATTCATATGACCGGTTAATGAAGGAGAATGGGGGTTTCTTCATGTGTTGTGTCCAATAGAAAGTGGACACCTCAAAGCACTTTTGCATAAAAGTCTCCAATAATTAAAAAATTGCACAAAGTAGGGTTTTTAGATTAAATGAGGGAAAATACCATGTTTGGTGTGATGTAATGGTTAATAGGGTGTGTGGTATTTAGTATGAGTCTTGAGGGTGTGAATGAGAATTTGGTTTGGTATTGGGTCTAGTTTTGGGTTAAGTTGGGTCCTTACACCAATTTAATTAAAATTGATGTAAATGGTGTTCTAAAATTTATTGGAAGTACATAGGGTTAAAATTTTGTGGGACACAAGAGTCAGAATAGAAGGCTAAAATGTTTAGGATAAGGGTATGAAATTTGTTGAAAGACAAAAGCTAGTGTAGTGCTCCAAATATCAAAGCAACGGTAAGGTACAACAATAAAATAAAATCACAATAATAAATTATAAACCCTAATATTAAATCCCAAAAATGCAAATTAATGTCCATAGCCCAATAGTTTGATCAAGGGCTCATCTATTGGGTTTCTAGGTCCAGTTTACTAACTCATGTATTTAAGGAATACTATATATAATATATAAATATCATGCAATATATTAACACGTTAAATTAAATAAATAAAAAGATGAAAATACCCCTATTTTAGAATGTGGTAGTGACACCACTACCTTCTGTTGTCGGGCCACACTACCTTCTGTTGTCGGGCCATCTAATATCGACATTTCTTCGGGTGTTGAAGCTACGGGGCTTCCTTAAGGTCCTGTTCTTACTGCTTCTGAAATGACGGTTGCTGAGCTATCTTCCCAAGCTGTGGTTAGGCAATCTAATACTGGTACTTGTTCAGGTATTGATATTGCGAGATTCGCCAAAGAGTCGGTCATGGATCATGATACTGCAGAGGTTGATGTTGCTGAGTTACCTAGTGTCTAGACGCTTCTTTCGATCGCATAAGAGCTGGCCGCAACGAAGGCGTCTCGTCGCTTCGCAGTTGCAGATCTAGTTCCCGGGCCATTCAACGCTGCTGCACCCTGCTCTCAACCAGTAGTAGATTATTCTGTTCTGCCCCATTGACGCCTTTGACCCTTGCTGATATGTATGAGTCCTCAAAGATCACCATTCAGAGCTTTCACATGTTGCTGAAGCAAGGGGTTCAAAATATGTTGAGAGAAAGTAACTCTTTCGCCTGGCCAAGCATTGCACCAGGGGTCAGGTTATGTCACGACCCGCACCCGGTGTAAGGGTACAAGTCAGAAACAACGCCCAGCCTATGCCACAGAATCGGCGGTAGAACGCTGTCTAGATAATCTATCTAACAATATAATGAACCACCAACAATGATACAATACTCAATCACAAATCTAAGATAGAAATGAGCACAAATCAGATAAAGAATAGAATAGTCACAATACAACTTATGAGTCTAAAATAATACATTAATGAGTCTGAAAGAAATAACAGAATAAGCTGGAGACAAATCCAGTACAAAGAATAATAAGAAGCTACAACTCCCGGGTCAACTGTCCCAGTTGGGATAAGTCCCTCATGAGCCAGGGTCTCAGACTCTAAACCCACAACATCCACTACCAGAAAAAGTCAAATTAGCGACGTCTAAAAACGTCGCTAAATAACCAAAAATCGTCGCTAATTTGGTTTAGCGACGTAATTAGCGACGTTTTAAAGCAGTCGGAAAAAACCAAGTCGCTAAAACAAAAATGTCGCTAAACGTCGCTATGTTGACATTTTTTAGCGACTTTAATGTGTCACTAAATTTAGCGACGTTTTGCGACGCCAAGTCACTAAATAGCGACATTTATTAAAGTCGCTAAACGTCGCTGATTAGCGACGTCTATCACGACGTTACACCGACGTCTTTAATGACCTGGCTATACTGCCATGTCAGCAATTGGCGACGTATAGCGACGTCATTAGCGACGTCATTAGCGACGTATTTAGCAACTTTTTACAGCATCGCTAATTAGCGACGTATTTAGCGACGTAACTTAACGTCGCTAAACGTCGCTAATAACGTCGCTAATTTAAAAAAAAAATAGTGTCCAGAAGCAAATATTGGTGATTCCCTGCAGTTTTACACCATCTTCATCACACACACCAACATGATTCAATCTAGTTAACTATATAATCCAATTAAATTAAAGACCACAAGAAGTATCAATCCAATTAAATGTGGATATGCAAGATAACTATATAATCCAATTAAATTAACTAAAAAATTAAAGACCACAAGAAGCATCATACATCATGTCTATTGTTGAAGTATCAATAATTCATAATATACAATCGCATCCTAAATAATAATAAAAATAACTATACTACTATGGATCTGCAGGAGGCTGACCACCGGCGCGCTTGAAGGATAAGAACTCCTCATACTCGTCCCGTGGAATCGACACCGATGTCGATGGAGAAGGCAGTGACGTCGGTGGAGGCCGTGCCCGCTCCAAGTCTGCGAGTCACTGGTTGTAAGAATCCAGGGTAGATAACAGCCTCGTACTGCTATCACCCATTGAATCCTGCATCCTCGTCAATTTCTCGCCCATCGATAGCTGTAACGCCTGCAGCTCCATGATGTTGCGATCATTGGAGGCTCTAATATTATTTGTCAATTCCCGTAGCTCCGTCATGCTGCGGTCGAGCATATCCAATCGTGCGATGAGCATCGGATCGTCCGCCTGCGGCTGGGACCGGGACTGGTCCTCCATACTTCACAGCAAGTCGTCACGGAGAGACGCAATCTGACGGTCAACGGCCTCCTGGACGGCCTCCTGGACTCTGGCCGACGACTGCGAGGGCTGCGACTGCGAGGGGTGTGTGGAATGCGCAGCTGTCGGGGGGCCCTAGATGACTGCGTCGCAACCAGGGCGCCATAGGAGCCCGTACCGTAGTACGTACCCCTCTGGAGACCACCAGCTGCGGTCACCCACAGGTCGTCCGTCGACGAAGATGGACCGGGCTGCGACGAAGCACCAGCCTCTCCAGGTGTAGGTGCACTAGCAGTCGCCCGCTCACGAAGCCTAAGATACTCGGCCTAGAAAAGGTTTGGAAACTCGATAATTGACTAAGTTATATTAAAATAAACACAAAGTAAAGTAATACTTACATAGGTCTGTGAGACCCTCTCATCAATGAGATTTCTGTCCTTGCGATGGGTGGCCAAGAAGACGGTCACCATGTTTGCATCAACTTAAATATTTTTTGCAAGTACCATTTTATGGTACTTATATTAAAATAATATGTTTTAAAAGAAAAAACATACCAAACGACAGAAATGTTCCGTCATCGGAATCGAGCCACCACACCACTTGGCAGCATTCTGCCTAGCCGCCTTGGCCTTCTTAGACCTTTCCTTGTAGCTCGGATCGTCGAATCTATCCTTCATCGCAGTCCACTGCTCAGGCGTGATCCAACCTTGGATCGATTTTCCAGCACGATCACGAGCCTTCTGGTCATCCAGAGCATCTCGGATAAGCTTGGCGGCAACGGTAGGAAAGAGCCGCTCGATTAACTCTGCCCGGTGCGGAGGATAAAAATACGTTTGCTACAATAAATAATTTATTAAGTTAGCATCACGAATATGCATAAATTAGAGGATTTATTTAATATACTTTTACCTGGAAGTGCGCAAACCAGAACGCCTTCCTCTCCTCCGGAGCCTCAGAGTAGTTGATCCAAGGGCCACCGTAGTTGTTCCTCAGAAATTGGCCCAGGCGTCTCTGAATCGTGGCTCTTCATACCTACTAGTTTGTTCTCCTTGAGGTCGACGCATCTTTTCAAGTTCGACACGTACCCGTCTGGAAACTTTAGACCCTGAATCCACCTACAAAGTCTACCTTTATCCTCTTTATCCAGTGAGAAAATTGACTTAGGTTGCTTTAACTTTCCATTCCTCTCCTCTATCAAATGCAATGCAGGACATCTACATATGTCTTCTAAGTCTAACCTGGCCTTCGGATTATCTTTCGTCTTCCCCTTTACATCCATTACAGTATTAATTATGTTATCAAACACATTCTTCTCGATATGCATGACATCAAGGTTATGTCTGATCAGATTGGTGCTCCAATATGGCAGATCCCAGAATATACTCCTCTTCGTCCAGTTATGGATACGACCAAATCTGTCACACTTGTATCCCTTAGCAGGCTCTTCGATAGCACTTGGTAAATCTTTTACCTCTTCCCATATCGTGCATCCGGGCCACCTTGGCGGTGGATTGGCCTTCTCCACAACTCCCGCACGAAAAGCATTCCAATTCCTCCGGTACGGATGATCCTTCGGCAAAAATTGTCGATGACAATCGAAGAAGCACGGTTTGCCTCCGTGTTTCAAATGGAAAGCCTGAGAACGGTCCATGCAATACGGACATGAGAGACGACCATGGGTGCTCCATCCCGATAATATTCCATGGGCCGGAAAGTCGTTGATGGTCCACATAAGTGCTGCCCTCATCTGAAAATTCTGCTTTCTAGAAACATCGTATGTGTTGGCACCGACTTCCCATAGCTGATTCAACTCATCTATCAAAGGCTGTAAATACACATCAATGTTCCTCTTCGGATTGTTCGGACCCGGGATAATAACGGTTAGGAACATATACGGAGTCTTCATGCACATCCAAGGCGGTAGATTGTACGGAGTGACGATCACAGGCCAACACGAATACTGGGAGCCCGAAAGTCCGAATGGGGTAAAACCGTCAGAGCAGAGCCCCAATCTGACATTACGCGCTTCCTCGACAAAATATGGATACTCTCGATCAAAGTGCTTCCATGCTTATCCATCGGATGGATGATCCAATACTCCTTCGATCTATTTTCGCCTGTGCCAACTCATGTTTTCTGCACTCTTCTTAACCATAAACAACCGCTGCAACCGCGGCGTCAAAGGCAAGTAGTGCATCGAATCGGTAGGCTTCCTTGCACCGACAGACTTTCCTCTAACAGTGGCCTTGTAGCGATCAGCACCACAGAATCTGCACGCATCTTCATCGTTGTCGTCTTTGTAGTACAACATGCACCCGTTGCGATATGCATCGATTTTCTCGTATCCCATCCAAAGCGATCTCACCATCCTCTTAGATCGATAGAAGTCTTTAGGCAACTTTGCACCCTGGAAAAGATCTCTATAATCAAATCGAGCAGTCGATTATAGCATTCTTGCGACATGTTAAAATCGGACTTGATGCTCAATAATCTTGTAACCACCTCCAACGGTGAATGATCCTTACAACCAGGATATAGTGGAGTCCTTGCATTCTCAAGCAACTCCATAAACTTTGCAACATCGGCATTCGGTGCCTCCTCAGCTGCATTATAATTGTCCGGATTGAAACTAGGTCCCGCCGCATCATAATTGTCAGGATTGAAACTAGGCCCCGCCGTATCATAAATCATGTTCACCAATCCGTCGTCGTAAGCATCGTGGTCTTGGACATCCATATACGGCTCCCCATAGGGCTCCGACTCTGATGCTAGAGATACAAGTTCTCCGTGCGCGGTCCACTGATAGTAATTCGGCGTAAAGCCCTTCGAGTATAAATGATATGTAACTTCCACTTCTGGATGATATTTTCTGTTGCGACATCTCACACACGGACACTTAATTTTGGTACCGTCCATGTACTGAGGGAACGCCTTGGCGAACTGCAGGAACTGCTGTACACCCTCAATGAATTTATCCCGCACACCGCATATGTTATCAGGATGACGGTTGTACATCCACGAACGATGACGCAAATAGTAATTCATATCCATTTCTAGATACTTCTGCAAAATTGACAGTATGTATCATATAAATCATTACATGCAAAGTTAACTTCTGTGTCTGTGTTAGTGTCCGTTATGGGAAAAGCAGTATATATATATATATATATATATATATATATATATATATATATATATATATATATATATATATATATATAACATTACCCAAATAATATCTTAATACCACTTTACTACTATACCTTAACCCACTGCCCCAAGATACTAATCCACAACCTTGGTACTAGCTTAACACACACCCAAGTACTGGAGATACCTACTTGGTTACACCCTTAGTATCCTAAGCTCATAAACTAATTTTCTTGAGATACTTGATTAACAAATACCCAGACCGTAGGTATCCTTTACTACTATACCTTAACCCACTGCCCCAATATCATTTGTCAATGGTCGCCTAGGCTGTCGCTTGGGCACCCCTAGGCGACCATTGCCACAACTGAAAAATTTAATACAAAATGAGTCGACATATATTTGTCCACCTAGGTTGCCTAGGCATGTCTAGGCATTGCCTCAAACAGCATAACAGGCACTTTTACTTTACAAATAATGTCATACAAATTTATGTTACAGCAAGGATTCTCCCACTGGAAAAGCTCCAAAAATCCTTTCTCCGTCTCCCTTGAAGGTTGCAGCAGAGTCGAAGCCCTTGAAGGTTGCAGCAGGAGCTCAATAAAAATGGAGCAACACAAACCAATGTAGGTCTCAGTGAGCCTATCAATGGCGAAGATCATAGGTGAGCCGTAGTTTCTCCTCATGTTAAAAAACCTAACCCTAACCCTAACCCCATGTCAAAAAACCTAACCCTAACCCTAACCCTAGGTCCTGATCAGTGTCTGTGTCAGTGTGTGTGTGTGCCATGTCAGTGTCTTTGTCTGTGTCAGTATCTGTGTGTGTGTCGTGTTTGTGTCAATGTCACATGTGTCCTATGAGAGAGAGAGAGAGAGAGAGTTTACCGGAGTAGTCGCGGTGGAGAGCCGGTCGACGGAGCCGGGGGGGGGGTTTGTTCAAAATTTCAACAGATGGGGAAAAATGAAACCGAGCCCTAATTAACCAAATTTTAGCGACGTTTAGCGACGTCCAATAAAAACGTCGCTAAATTAAATTTTAGTGACATCAAGGACGTCGCTAAACACGTTGCTAAATATTTTTAATATAAAGGTCGCTATATACGTCGCTAAATATCGGTAAATTAGACATATTAGCGACGTTTAGTGACCTTAATTGAACTTATAGCGACTTATCTTTTAAAATCTTAATAAAAGTCGCTAAATGTCGCTAAATTTTGCCATTTAGCGACGTTTTTATAAGGAGTCGCTAATTTATATATTATTAGCGACATTTATTTTGACGTCGCTAAAATACGTCGCTAATCCCGCTTTTTCTAGTAGTGATCCTGAGGTCCATAATAGGTAGGGTACCACTCCTCAGTGTCATCTAGAAAAATATATCCAGTCAGAAAAGGAGCAGAGTACATCTCTAACAGCAGTTCTAATCAATGATAAAAACTATGTAGCAGTAAATAGATGTAAATATACAAGATGCGCAATAGATACGGGAGATACATACAATAAGAAAATACTGGAATAAATATAATAATGAACAATATGTCAATGAACAAGAATACTATGACTAAGTGTGTGAGTACTAGCTTAACATGTGATCGGCTTGGGGCAAGATACAATATATATGGCCTAGCTAATCATACGTGCGGTGTATGATCAACACTATTCAGTAATCAGTACTTGATACAATAGGGGTATTGATCATATATCTACACTAAAGTACTCCCCACCCTCAGCTGGTATAATAGATCCAACCACGGTATGCTATGGCACGAGATTCCCCAAGAAGATAACTAGTTTTCCCGAGAATCAGTGTCTGTACATGTACAAGATAACCAATAAAATAATACTTGTACCATATACACCATATAACAAGGAATAAAATCTCATGACGAGATTCGGATATACCAATCCGTGTAACTATAGTGTCAAGAGAACATGAATATCTACACTAGATACAATGAACATAGAGGATATCATAAATGAGAAACTATCAGAGAATGTACTCGCCTGAAGTCCAAAGAATAGTCTCACAGATGTCTGACATGGTGCCTCGAAGACTTAGATATGGAATACAACATCAATACAAGGTTTCGAAAAGAGAATAAGTTAAACTAGTCAACTTCTAGGCCAATAAGTCAATTCTAAGTCAAAAGTCAACTATGGTCAACTCTAAGTCAACTATGGTCAAACTATGGTCAACTATCTATTTCTAGGTTGCACAAGTCTAACACAAATATTGTGTCAAGATACTAAAGTCTAAGCCGTAAAAATCTCATCTTAAAAGTTAGGATACCGTATCACTTAACATGTAGATACGAGAGATACATACAATAAGAAAATACTGGAATAAATACAATAATATACAATATGCCAATGAACAAGAATACTAATGACTAAGTGTGTGAGTACTAGCTTAACATGTGATCGGCTTGGGGCAAGATCATCGAATCTGCTGTCGCTGCTGCTACTATTAAGTGATAACGGCTGTTGTCACCAATTCTTCTGTCACCAAAAACCCGTAAAATATATATATAACATATATATATATAAACTTCAAATTATATATATATATATATATATATATATATATATATATATATATATATATATATATATATATATATATATATATATATACCCTCTCCTATTATGATGTACATAACTAAGATGTAGCAACATGCACACACATACATAAATACATTTATAAATATTCATATATGCATATGTATATAATCATATAGCAACTATATATAATATAATTATCCAATTAAATATACCTATATTTTTACATGCTAAACTATACATATTCTAACACAATAATACATAATTACCATATAGGATCAATACATACATAGTTACCACTACATAGAATATATATATTCAACCCATATAATACTAACATACATATATGTAGTAGCAACATATGTACATATTATAACACATATATATATATACACTATAATACATATATAATATCTATATATATATATATATATATATATATATATATATATATATATATATATATATATATATATATATATATATGCACAACACAATCTTCATGAATTAAGAGCACAAAAATTTGATCTACAAATAATTATACAACATATGGAGAGTATCACACCGTATCCCACTAGATCTAGGATACGCATGTAACACGAGTCCACCACACATCCAATTGTACCCCGAAGGACACAACAAGTCAAATATATTATTTATGAACAATACGAAGTATCAAATATAGATCTACGTGTCCGTGTCAAAATATGACATGTACAAAGTCCAGTGTCGGAGGAAAAACCTCCAAATCAACACGTATCACCAAATTATTGGGATACGACCTACTCGTACCCAATTGTGGACACGATATTAGTCCCAAACACTCAAACATATGCCAAATTGATCTATAGGATCAATTGACACATACAATAATTGTCAATCTCGGAATTCTCCTAAAATTGATAAAAAAAGTACCATAACTTTCTCTATAGGCCTCCTATGAACACAAAACCAAATCCTATGGGTAACCTATGCATATGGGTTGATTTTCCATGGTTAAAACTCAGATTTAGAACTTAAATTAAGGGGAAAAACTGAATTGTACCTATTGGGAGATGGATTCCCAATGAAACCTCCAATTGAGATTAAATTGCCTCCAACTTGTAGATCCTTGCTCCTCTTTGTAGATCCTTGCTTTCTCCTTCTAGATCCTTGCTTCTCAAGTCTCTAATGGTGATTTGGAAAGTAATTAAAATAAAATTTGGTAGAAAAATGAAATGGGAATGAAGGAATTTGGTAGAGAAATTCTAGATCTTGTTTTGGAATGAAAAGAGGAGAGAGAATTTTTCTCCTCTTTTAAATATAGGCCGGCCTCTTTCCCTTCCCTCAAGTTATCATGTAATATCCAATATACCCCTTGGGGCCTCTTATGAAGAAATAATTAAGGAAGAAAGCTTCTAGTCTAATGATTTAATTAATTTAATCCATCTCCCTAACAATGGGCTTTCTAAATAGGCTAAATTCTAACCAATTAATTCATGTTGGTCCATGGGTCTAAAATAACTAGTTAGGTCTACTAACACAAGTCCAAATTAAAATAACTAACATCTAACAATAATTAAATAATACAACAAATAATTATTTATTATGCACAATATTTAATTAAATATAAAATTACTAAAATATCCTTTCCTAGAAAATGTGGTAGTGACAAGTCTACCCTCCTTAAAATAATTTCGTCCTCGAAATTCAAAGACGAAAACTACCCCCAGAAAATAACAGAAGAACATAACTAAAGAATCATAACTAACTATGAAAGAACATAACAATGAACAGAACTTAACTAGGAAATAACATACCTCAAGGCACAAACAAATATGGATAATGCTCTCGTATTTCCTTCTCTCTCTCCCAGGTATACTCCCCTGGAGAGTGATGCCTCCATGCGATGTGCACCAAAGGAATAGTCTGGTTCCTCAGCACCTCATCTCTCCGATCCACAATCTCAACTGGCTGCTCTGGATAGCTAAGAGTAGGGCCTACCTCTATCTTCGAGTGATCTAATACATGACTAGGATCTGCCACATATCGTCTCAATTACGACACATGAAACATGTTGTGCACTCCCTCCAATGCAGGTGGCAAGTCTAGTCTATAAGCAACTACACCGACCCTCTCTAGAATAGTGAAAGGTCCGATGAATCGTGGACTAAGCTTCCTGTGTCCACCGAAGCGAATCGTGCCTCGTGTCGGAGAAATCCTCAAAAATACCAAACCACCCACCTAGAACAAAATACCACCTTAAGAACTTAATCTATAACAAATAACCAAGAACAAGCACAAAACAAAAATATAAACTATACCTCGAACACCAAAGGTCTCCGATGGCTCCCAATACCGCTGTCTATCCTGTGCCATTCGAAGTCTGTCTCTGATCAACTGAACGTTTTTGCTGCATCCACAACCATCTCTGGCCCAAGCAAAACTCTCTCTCCAATATTGTCCCAAGACAAAGGAGTACGACACCTCCGACCGTATAAAGCTTCAAAAGGCGACATCTCTATACTGGCCTGGTAACTGTTGTTGTAAGCAAACTCTACCAAATGGAGATGGTCCTCCCAAGAACCCCCGAAATCTAATACACAAGTGTGCAATATATTATCGAGAGTCTGAATAATCCTCTCGGACTGCCCATCTGTCTGAGGATGATATGTTGTACTGAACTTGAGCTGAGTGCCCAAACTCTCCTGGAAACTCCTCCAGAAATGAGAAGTGAAACGACTATCCCGATCTGAGACTATGCTGACGGGAACTCCATGTATCCTAACGATTTGCCTCACATACATCTCTGCCAGCTTCTCCGTAGACAAACCCACCTTGAAAGACAAAAAGTTGGCCGACTTGGTCAACCTATCAACGATGACCCAAATCGCGTCTTTTCCTCCTGGAGATCGTGGAAGTTCGGACACAAAATCTATAGTAATGTGTTCCCACTTCTACTTTGGAATGGGTAATGGCTGAAGTAAACCTCCTGGCCTCTGCCTCTCGGCTTTCACCTGCTGGCACACTAATCATCTGGATACAAACTGTGCCACTTCCCTCTTCATGCCATACCACCACACACTCTCTCGCATATCCTGATACATCTTGTTAGCACCTGGATGCATGAAATATTGAGAGCGATGCGCTTTCTGCAATACGTCCTCAAAGCTCTCCACTAGACACACACAATCTAACTCCATGCCTCAAAGATCCATCCTCTGCAATAGTGAAATCATCCTCCAATCCCGCTCTCACCTGAGCTCTGATACTCCTCAGAGATACATCCTCAAACTTGTTTGGATAAACAAAGTTTATACGAAACTTTTGCTTACAAACGAGAAAAGAGAAAAGTATAAATAATCCTATACGAGGATATTAAGTACAATAAAATTATTCTAGGAAAGTATTGCTATGGAAGTCTGATCTGTAGTCGATCACTTTGTTCCTTGGACTACACGATGATGAAGAAGTACTGTAGAAGAAGCTTCAAACTTTCTCTGAACTGAAGACAAAAGCCGGCCAAAGAAAAGTTGCAAGTAGGATCGAATTCTTGTTGCCAAAGTTGTCAGCCAAAACCAATTCCCCCTCTCCTTTTTACCCTGCGACCAGGGGTCTCTATTTATAGAGATCAATCAAATAACTGCCTGGTTGGCGTAAAAGCCAAATGACTGTCTTGTTGGCGTAAAAGGCCAAACTTTGAAGAAGATTGCCTCCTTTACACTGCGGTTATGACAACTGCTATCCACATTCAAATAATATTCTGAATCTGCGTATGACACGTATCCCTTTATAAGGTAACGCATATAACTGCTTCTCGAAGATCATGGCATGCAAGCCATGTAGATAACTGCCCCTGCGTAAAACTTGATGATTCATGAATAATAGATAACCAGCGTAAAATAGCCAATTATCCTTCACGACCAAGGTCTTGAGCGTATTCTGGGCTAAGTAGCCTTATCAACGTACCTTTGCAAATATAGCCGAGTTGGCATATTTCGAGGAGATAGCATACGGCGTACTCCTATAGTTGAAAATAGCCTAGTTGGCATAAAATGCAAGGATAGTGATGTGAGCGTATTAGTCACAGTCTTAGCTTTCCCAGTCATGACAAATTTTTAAAAATAAAAGAAAATCTTGTGCATTAAATGCAGAGATATGCCTCAATCTCGTGCATAAATGTAGAGATATGCCTCGAGCTCTGTACAAGAAACAACTTTTGACGTAGCGTCTGATTTTGTCTTGTCTTGAGCGTAAAAACTTATTTCTGTCAATGTAGAATAGGCAGCGTATTCAGAAGACTCCATTTTCTTCCTTTGAATGCGTAAAAATGACTTGTATAAAAAATATGTCACAAAATGATAACCTGGATCTCTGTGCAAAATTGTCATTACAGCCGTTTTCTCGATCATCGTGTAGTATTTTTGTCAAGTATCAGGTTCACTGATTTGACTGACAAATTCATCCGAGGAATACGAAGAGTTCCTCGTACAACTTTACGCTTCATTAAAAATAACGTATTTTAAACTTTACGCAGGAAGGTATAGCAACCTTTTACGCAGAATAGCCTTGAAGCTCTGCTTTATGCGGACAGCTCTGAAGCCCTATTTTACGCCAAACAACTTTGAAGTTCTGTTTTACGCAGGCAGCTCTGAAGCCCTATTTTACGCCAAACAGTCTTGAAGCTCTGTTTTACGCGGACAACTCTGAAGCCCTATTTTACGCCAAACAGCCTTGAAACTCTGTTTTACGCGGACAGCTCTGAAGCCCTATTTTACGCCAAACAGCCTTGAAGCTCTGTTTTACGCGGATAGCTCTGAAGCCCTATTTTACGCCAAACAGCCTTAAAGCTCTGTTTTACGAAGACAGCTCTGAAGCCCTATTTTACGCTAAACAACCTTGAAGCTCTGTTTTACGCGGACAGCTCTGAAGCCCTATTTTACGCCAAACAACTTTGAAGCTCTATTTTACGCATGGAGGGACTTCATATATGTTGGGGGTTCTGATTGTAAAATACGCGGACAATTCCCCAGCATATTTCATGATTCTATAAGACACCCTTCAAAGTTTTCAAATTCCTTGTAATTTGAAATACTTTGAATGAAGCATGAAATGGTCAATTGTAACTGACTTTTTCGAGCATAAAACTCAGATTATCAATATATACGCATATTTTGCTAACTGATCTGTCCCACGTAATTTAAGATTTTTGTTTTGCGTGTAAAATCATAGATCCGTAGCATTTGAGCGTAAAATTATAGATCCTTGCTCTGCGCGTGGATCTTTATTCTGTGTGTAAATTCATAGATCATAGCATCTGATGGATCCTTTACACAGCATGATTGTCTGTCTTCCTTTTCAAATTAGAAGAGTCATTTAAACTCTATAAATAGGCCTAGGTCATGGAAAGAAAACCCTTCATCTCTTTCTGAAAAACCCTTTTTTTCTGCCATGGCACCAAAACAGACCTCCACCGCTAAAGGAAAGCAAGCCGCTTCATCATCTCGCTCATCTGCTCAAGCACGAGCGACTCCTACTAGGCCAAGCGAGTCTCGTTCTGAACGAAGTGCTCCGCTGTCTAGCTGTGCACCGGACATCATAGGTAAAACTTCGAGAAATAAAAACCCTTCGCACACGTTATACGTGTATGCGCAAAGTTATCTTTTGTGCTAAGAGTACTCTTCGAGAAAGATAATGGACAAAGAAGATTTATTTTATCAATACGCCTACATTTTAATGTGTCAGCGTAAAACTCCATATTTTATAATCTGGCATAAAAACTCAGACTGTTAAATTTGGCGTATTCCAGCATTTGCAAACAGACATTAATTTTATGCGCAAATGTAACACCTTGCGTTTTACGCACTGAAAGTAAATTCCAGCATAAAACTGACTTATTCTCTTGCTTTTTTGCGGTGGACCTATAGATCCCCCCTCTGGCTGAAGTAATGGCTGCTGGAATGTTAAATTTTGACTACTTGGAGGACTTGTCCCATGTAACTTTCCCCATTTTTGGAAACGAGTATCCTAAAGAAAGGGGAATTCTGATCTTGGCCCAAGGAGAAAGAATGTTGCTAACTATGATCAGCGGGGAACCCTTGACATACATAGATGGAACCGAGTATAAGAAACCAGCTTTCTTATTTGGAGATGTTATTGATAAGCAATCCCAAACAAAACCCAAGAAGGAAGACTGGATATTTTCTGTTGAGGGCACTGTTATGTACCTGCCAAATATGTTCAAAGACTACCCCATTTTTGTATTCTTCCATGCCACACATCCCAGAAAGATGGCATGGACTCTGACCCTTGATCTTCATGGCCAGCCAGGGAAGATCTTCTATAAGAAAAGATTAAACCGAGGATCCTTCATAAGTAGTCCCTCAGGTCCTATTGTGCCCTTCAGAGGTTTACTACCAGGCAGCGTCCCTAGTGAAGACTCTTCTTTGATCCAGCCATTTCTAATAGCAATTTTCTGCAATGAATTCATGGGGCAGGGAGAAGTATATCCCAAAGTTAACCCTCGTACCAGTGGATGGCTTAACCCCCACAATCTTCGATGGGCCAGATTAACTGCATGGGCCCTGAAGCACTTTCAAATGGAGCTAGAAAGTATCAACTTATTTGATGCTGTCAGTGCTACTAGTGTTGGACTGCCTATCAACACAAATTTATTCTTAGATTTGATGGAGTGATATAACTTATTTACTGGAACTTTTGCCACTTCAATAGGTGAGTTGGGCCTAGCACTTCATGAGATGACAGATATCTCAAAACTACCAATGGGAGACACTCCCTATGAAGAATACGTTCCCACCAATAGAGAGTTCAAGGATACCAACCCTCGGGTAGTGGCTGTATACCAAGAACCGATGAGCCACTATCTTGCATGCACCACTTTTTATAGAGAGCCTTCTGATTTAGCTCATATTAACAAATGGGTGTCTTACCTTTTCTTCCATCAGGCTAGAAATGCCAAGCAGGACAAAGTTGTAGATGGCAAAGACAAACCTTTGAACCCTCTGAGTATTCTTAATTCCAACACAATAGATGACCTTATTGAAGATGCAGAAGCTCTAGATTATGTTCTTAATGAAGATATAGATAGTTATCCTGCAGGGACCAAAGCCTACAGTTATATGAGGCATTGCCGAAAGCCTCTGTCAAAAGAAGCTCAACTGGCTGGCTTCCTTTCTATTTGGCTACGCCGATGGGTGGTGCCTGGCATTGCGTCTGCAGATCGTATTTATCGCAATACCCTATGGCCCGCAGTGTGTTTGGTATTTGGAGCAAGATTGGGCCTACTCTCTACTATGGTATGCAGGATACAAGCTGGCCTAAGGGCTATTACTGATGGACAGTTGGCCAATACCACTCAGCGTGAAGGATATCCCATAGTGGAATTACCATTCTTATATCTGATGGGATGGTTAATCTTTCATAACACCAGAGTGATGTCTTCCGGATCTGCTAGTGGTTCGGGCAATAACTTCCTGTTGAATTATAAGAATTCTTCTTGGAATGTGACTAGCGTCATAGATTGTCGACTAACACTGAACTTTGCCCATAGTTGGAAATTTTTCTGCATCGTTTCCCCTGTATATATCAATCAGCAGCGGACTAAACTTCATGATATAGGTCAGGGGAAGTCTATTCTTTCTCCTGAAGCATTTTACTGGTTGGTCTGTATTAGACCTTCACACCTACTGTATAGAAGTGAGGATCACTGCTACCTGGAACCTTATCTGCCTAGTTATTTCGCCAGGCAATTTGGATATGATCAGTTACACGTGGGAAATCCCATCACCAGCTTTAAATTCAAAGGTGGGCTTATTGATGGAGCTAGAGGATGGCATTATTTCATCATGGGTTGTACTGGAGCAACCTTTGCTGTACCCGTGACTTCTCTCTCCATGGAATTGTGCATTCTTTATTCATACACATAGTTTCATGTGTCTATTAATACTTTCCATCGTGATTTTGATGTATATGGAAGTTTCAGAATGCCCTCTCATAAATCCACTGGAAGAGAGAAGATACCATCTGTCTCCTCTGATGAAGACGATGAAACTACTGGGGCAGATGATTATTTATTGATATTACAGAGAGGTATAATAGCTCCACCAGCAGAGCCTCTCATAATTTCTATTAAACGAAAGGCTTCTACTCAGAAAGAGTCTTCCCCTCGTAAGAAGAAGCAAACTACTAAAGGTCCTAAAAAGACTTCTACCAAAAAGGCCTCTTCCAGGAGTGAACCTATTGTTTCCCCTGTTAGGGATGATTCTGTGATTAGGGATCCTATATCCCCTCATCGTCCTTCACCTTTTAAAGAAGGAGCCTCCACAGTCCTAGCTGACAGTGCTGGAGATTCTTTGCCAACGACTGCTGCCGCAATTACATCTACCACCGTTATTGGTGATGCTTCTCTATCGTCTTCGAGGCTGAGCTCTCTAATAATCACTATGCCTTTATCATCGCTTATAAGACAAATAATGGGACTAGCCCCTCCTTCATCTGTGAATATTTCAAACGAGATTCTACCTGATGAACCCCGAGTAGATTTGGGTGACAACTGGGATGACGACCCTCAAGCGTCAGTTGGTGTACCCTTCTCTCCAGGTATGATAGCTTGTTTAGCATCATTAAGAAATGATTTAGCTATACAGGCTGCAGACGTAATATACATACCATCGACCATGGGTAAATGTTGTCTTTATACTTTATTTAGGAAAATTTAACATCAAATTGATATTAACTTTCTCTTATCTTATTTTTAGACGAAGACATTTCTGGGAAAGGTGGAGCTGAAACAACCTCTACTTTTGTTACGGATACAGCTACTAAAACGGTTGTGACCACTGTCGAAGAAGTGTACCTTAAAACTGTTGATCCCTTATCTGCAACATTCTCAGATATAATCCTGCCAGCAGCAGTTCAAATAGAATCAGAGGTGGATGAACCAACCACCTCGACTGTGCCTCCAATCGTTGGAAATATACCTTCGTCGAGCATGCCAACAACTTCAACTATTGTTGGTGTCTCTTCTTTTGTTGCACCATATGTTGAAGTAACGACTGTGGCAACATCTTCTGCAGTCATTCCAGAAAGGAGATTTACTGATATTGTGGCCACTCCCAGCTTCCATTCGAGCCTTGCTATGCTAGTTGAACAATATAGTAGAATATTCTACCTCACTTTAAAATAATTAATATCCATGGTGCTAGAGAAGAATCTAGGCTTTGATGCTTTGAAGACGTCTTCCAAGCTCACTATAGCGGAAATTGGAAATTTTAATGACGCTGACAGAGCTAATGCGCTAGAGCAAATGGTTAATAGTTTAGAACAACCCATTAACGAATATTTACAATTATCCAGAGGCAGCATCAATGACTTGGTTCAGGCTGAGTATGACTCACTAACTTCAGAATTTGCTCAGAAGGCAGAAATCTTAAACAAATCAATCAGGAACAACAACAAGTGATGGAGAAAGAGCAAGCAGTATTGGTGGAGAGTATTCCTCAGCTAGCTCAGTGCCATATCGAATATGAGGGATATGAAGTGAGGATTCAAGAACTAGAAACTGAACTTGCTCAAACAAAGGAGAGGCTTCTCAAAGCATCGCTAGTTCATGATGTATTGAAGGACCAAGTGAATATGGCTCAACAGAACTTGACACATGTGGGTGTCATCCATGCAAGTTCTGTTGATTTTCTGTCTGAACTATCTCTCTTGAGTAATGCCGAAGCAAGACTGGAACTGGCTCGCACCAAAATTTTAAACTCCAGGAATGAAAGGATGGCTGCTTTAGCACAACAAATCCGTGATTTAACTGCTCCTCCACAATGATGGATTATGTACTTTTTTGCTCCTTCTTTACCATATAATTTGTTACTCAGAGATAATGAAGACACATTTTCTGACTCTGTGGACCCATCACTTATTATTAGAATAAAAATGATAGGCTAAGATGAAAGTGACATCAGAGGTAATATGGACATGATATACTTTCGGTAAGTGGTTTTACTGAATATATCTATTCAGAGGTAATATGAACATGATAGAATATGATCCAACTAAATTTGTATACAAAACACTATCAGAGGTAATATGGACATGATAGGTTTTGAAGTTTCAAATTAGTTAAACATATCTATTCAGAGGTAATATGAACATGATAGAATATGATTCAACTAATCTTTGTACATAGTATCATCAGAATGAAATCTTTATCATATTCCATTAAGCAAGGGAGATCAAGCATAATACTTCTTCAGGAATTTGCCATTGATAGGAGCCATTATCAAATCTCTATTAGGCCTGGCTAATCTGTAAGCGCCATTTGAAAATGTTATTTCAATCACATAAGGGCCATTCCATTTGGGTTGGAATTTCCCCTTACTTTTATCTGTAATGATCATTGGCCTCTTCACAGCTAAAACTAGCTCACCAACTTTGAACACTCTTTCCTTCACTTTTTGATTAAAAGCCCTGGAGATGCGTGCTTGGTAGAACTCAATGCGCTGTTGAGCTTGAAGGCGTCTTTCGTCTAACCCTTCTAGCTCTTGAAGTCTTAAATGATCATTATTTTCCTTAGTCAGCTCATTACTACTTCTATTCTGAGTGATGGAATTTGAATTTCAATAGGGAGAACTGCTTTACACCCGTAAACTAATGAAAATAGAGTACAACCCGTTGGTGTTTGTACCGTTGTGCGGTATGCCCACAGATATTCCCCCAATTTCTCGTTCCAATCTTTTTTGTTCGAAGAGACAAATTTCTTCAAGAGTTTGATAATGGTTTTGTTGAAGGCTTCTGCCAAACCATTGGCAGCAGGATTATATGCCGTTGAGGCCATATTTTGTATCTGATTATTATCGCAAAATCGATGAAATACTTGACTGATGAATTGAGGCCCATTGTCATGAATTATCCTTCGGGGTATCCCAAAGCGATAAATTACATGATGCTTGATAAAGCTGATCACATTGAATATCTTTACCTCAGCAAGAGGAATTGCTTCCGCCTATTTAGAGAAATAATCAGTGATAGCTAATATAAACCGATGTCCTCTACAAGATGAAGGATGAATAGGACCAATGATATCCATACCCCATGCTTCAAAGGGCCATGATGAAATAGTATGATGTAAATATTTAGAAGGTTGATGTATAAAATCTGCATGAACCTGACAGGCTTTATATTTTTTTGCATTTCTACGGCATCTACAATCATAGTAGGCCAGTAGTAGCCCATCCTCCTGATACGATCCTGTAACTTAGGACCGGGTTGATGTGCTCTACATACTCCATCATGAACTTCTCGGATAACCCGCCTTGCATCATCACCAGAGAGACATCGTAACAATAGTCCATCATATGTTCTACGATACAAACTTTGTGAAGAAGGATCAAAATAGAAACGTAGCGATCGTCTTTTAATAGATGCTGCTTCTTTAGGATCCTCTGGTAAGATTCCATATGACACAAAGTCTATAAAGGGACTTCTCCAATATCTCTTAGGAGGAACCATGTTTATAACATAGCTGCGTTCTATGTGAAAATTATTTTTCACACAAAACAAATCTCTGTTAAGAAGGATCACCGAATTCTGCCTTCTTACAGGAATAGCTAGATCTGCAGCTAGACTGGCCAGAGCATCAGCTTCCAAATTTTGAGATCGAGGAACATGTTCTAAGAAGAATCCTTTAAAAGATATTGCTATCTCGATTGTTGTTCGGTGATAAGGAATGAGATCTGGATTGCGGACTTCATATATTCCTCTGACCTGATTGACGATCAGCTGAGAATCACCAAAAGCTTCCAAGTATTCAATATCCAATTCTTTAGCAACTTGAAGCCCAATTAATAGAGCATTATACTCTGCCACATTATTAGAGCATAGTTCACTAAGAGAATATGCTCGATAAATGACGAGTTTATCAGGAGTCACCAGAATAATCCCTACCCCTGAAACCACGTTTCCCTTGGAACCAGTTCTGGAAGCACCATCAAAGAATAGCTGCCATGTATCACCTTCTATTGCCAAATTATATTCTATAACTTTGTCGGAAATATCATCATATAATTGGAGGTTTCTGGAATTGGATGGGCAGCTAAGAAATTAGCCAAGGCTTGACCTTTCACGGATTTCTAAGGGACGTACACCATATCATACGGTGTCAATAGCATTGCCCAAGTCGCGAGTCAGGAATTAAGAATACTTGGCTTATTCATCAATACCCGAAGTGGGTTGATTCTGGATATGATATGAATAGTTTGGCCTGTCACGTAATGTCGCGTCTTATGAATGGCAAATATTAGGGCTAAGCATTCTTTTTCCACTGGGTTATACCTGTGTTCTGCTCCGACCATCATCCTGCTTAGATAGTATATAGCCTGTTCATGACCCTCATTGTTCTTCTGTGTAAGGAGAGCCCCTAAAGAATGATCCATTGCTCGAACATACAGCAAAAATGGTCTTCCTATGACATGAGGCATCAGAACTGGAGGATTAGTAAGATATCGTTTGATGTCATTAAACGCTTGTTGACAGGCTTCGTCCCATACAAATGACACACCTTTCTTCATTAGACGAGAAAAAGGTTGACATCTTCCAGAGAGATTGGATATGAATCTCCTGATATAAGCTAGACGACCCTGAAATCCCCTAAGTTCTCTGAGATTACGAGGCAGTCGCATTTCTAGGATAGCTTTTACTTTATCATGGTCAACTTGAATGCCTTTAGCAGTAATGACAAATCCTAAAAATTTGCCACTGGATACACCAAGAAAGGACTTTGTAGGGTTCATTTTGAGTTGATATTGGTGCATCAAATAAAATATTGTCTTCAAGTCTTGAATGTGATTATCCTTGAGGCAGCTTTTGACAGCAATATCATCTACGTAACATTCCACCATTTTGCGTAAATGCTCATAAAATATGTTACTCATAGCTCATTGATATGTGGCCCCGATATTCTTTAATCCAAAAGGCATGTCTGTATAGCAATATTCTCCTAATGGTGTACGAAAAGCAGTATGCTTCTCATCTTCAGGATTTATTTTAATTTGATTATATCCTGAAAATCCGTCCATGAAAGATATGCGCTCAAAACCACACGTATTATCGATCTTGACGTCTATAATGGGAAGAGGGAATTCATCATTAGCGCAGGCCGTATTTAGATCTCGGAAGTCGATACAAACACGCACTTTTCTATTTTTCTTCATAACTGGGACAACATTAGCGACCCAATCAGGATGTTGATCTTCCCGGATGAACCCACATGCTATTAATTTCTTAATTTTAGCTTCAATGACATCCATCATATCTGGGCGGAAACCGGCATTGTTGTTGCTCTACAGGCTTTGAATTAGACAATATATTGAGTTTATGGGTAGCCACTTTTGGATTAAGACCTGGCATATCTTCATAATTCCAAGCAAATACATCGATATATTCTTTTATCAGCTGGATTATTTCTTCTCTTTCTTCTTCAGAAACATTATTACTGATAAATATCGGCTTTGGTGAAAATTTATCCCCAACATTAACTTGGATAATCTTATCTTCAATGGATGGTTCTTTTTGTTCGAACCGGATTTCCCATTGTGTATCCATTTGCTGTGTCCAAGATTTATTTTCAAATAGTTCAGATTCTTGTTCCTCTGTTTCCAGGGAATCTGTCAACACCATATTTACTGATAATCCCAGTTCGAATTTATTATTTGAATCAGAGGATGACAAATCATTTTGAGAAGAGAAAATGGTCTCATCACTTGACTCAGAGATGTTTGGAGTTGCAAGAGATGTGGTATATCCTAACCCTAAACAAGTTTGTTGACAGTAAGGATCACCATGCTGTAAACCCCCTCACCAGAAATTAGGTTTACTTGGCATAAATAGAGAAACTAGGGCTAGTTTGAATCCAAATAGAAATAGGACCCAGTGTTTATTTAATTTTGTATTGTTTATGACACGTAGCGCACCTTACCGTTGCTTCATTAATTGGAGTACTACACTAGCCATTGCCTTCCAACGAATTTCACAACCCTGTCCTAGACTTGACCACCATCTATTCTGACCTTTGTATAATTTATAATCATGCTTTCTGGTACGATATTTTAATCGCACAATAAACATCGCGGACGTTATTTCTAAATTCTAAAATAAATTCTAACTCTGTACCCTTGTGCGTTCTAATCGGAATTGGAGACATAATCTTTACCGTTTTGTACCACCTAAATTTTATTAATATTCTACACTGTATCTTCTATGCCCCAGACACTTGTGTCCGACCTAATTTTATTCCCAGGTACTCCTAATTAATTCCGGAATACCGTGCGCGATAGTTTTAATAAATTAAATCTAATTTCCATCTTTATACAATTTTTCCAATTGTTGGGGGCTATTATTCAAAAATGCATTGAGGTGTCCCCACCGTTGGACAATACGTGAAGAAACCCAATTTTCCCTTCACGTGGATTTTTTTGTAATTTTTTGGGATGTGCAACGCGTGCACATCGCCCCGTATATTAAACCTATCCTTGCATTTAATTAATAAAAATTCTAGCCCTCCCAACATCCCCAAGCAAGCCCAAGGCCCATCCCAAGGAGAGCGTTGACCAAAGTCAAAATAATTCCTAGGTCAAACCAACCCTCCCTCACATGTATATAAATACCTCTTTCTCTTTTTATTTATTAACTCAAAAATAAACCTAAAAACTTCAATTCAGCCGACCCCCCCTTCAAGTACTGTTCACCTTCCCCTATCCCCACCTGAGCTTTCCGGAGACCCGTCGGGGTCGTCGTCGGGCAGAAGTGACTTCCCCCTCAGTCCGGCCACCCCCTTTCCTGTTCGTCTTCGACTTCCGGTTCATCTCAACCCGTCCGACCATCCCCTCGCCATCCTGACTGCCTGCGCTTGCCTAGCCGAGACTCCGCCGCAGCCTCCCACTGAACCACCACCGCCGTTATCACCGCAACCACCACGGTACCTCCCGCTGCACCCGCCCAGAGCACCTCCGCCTGGCCGACGAACTCGATCACGAGCAGCCCGGCCTTCTTCCCGCAGAACCACCACCACCAGCATCCCCGAGTACCCCGACCTCCGAGTATCTTCCACCTTCCTGTCCCCTTCTCCTCCTTCGACTGGCCGGACTCCGGCAGCAGTCACCACCACCACCACCACCACCACCTACATTATCACCACCCTCTCCTCTTTTCCTCTCTCCCTGATCTCCTCCGCCGCGCCCCTCGACTGAACGACTCCCCCCTCGACCGCCTGAGACCTCCACCACACCACCAGCACCTCCCACCTCCACCGATAACTGTATCCCATGCGCAGGGCAACCCACCACCTCGCCACGGCCGTGAGACGCTGCACCCGTCGGCCTTCGACCGACTGAACGTCCCCTCCTCTCCCTCCGTTCACCTGCGTTGACACCCCTGCCTCTCCTCGATCTCGACCGTGCACGATCACCTCGCCAACGCCCTTCTCTTCAACGTACCTAAACACGCCACCGTCGCTGCCATTAAACGCCATCAACTCCGACATCCCAAGACGGCTATCTCCCTCGTCGAACCACGCCTATACGACCGAAAACCACGGGCCGTCGACCCCGCTGTTCACCATTATCTCCGTCCACCTCAGCCCCTGCTCCTTGTCCTCCTCCTCCTTCTGGCCGGACACCCACCGGCCGGAGTTCATCATCATCAACACGCTTTATCATTATCATCACATTACCATCACCATCATCATCGCTATCATCGTTGTCATCATCACCACCCTTAGTCATCATCATCATCGTCATCGTCGTATCATCTTCACCACTCCATCGTGATTATCATCTCCAAACATCATCACCATCACCACCATTATAATTACCATCATCGTCACCAATACCTTAACCCTAATCGCCCATATCGTCCTCCGGGTCATCACCATCCTCCATATTATCGCCCTCGTCACCACCATCTTACACATCCATACCATCAACCTAGTCATTATCTCATCACTGTCATCATCATTATCTCATCCTTGTCGTCATCATCATCATTAAACACTATCACCCTTAACCATCACCGTGTCAACTTTAACCATCATTATAAACCCGGTCATCGTATTTATCGTGGACCGACACTCTTGCCAGACAACTTGTAACACTCAACCCCGATTTTCGTACCTGTGCACGCTGACCCCGGAGACCTGTTGGATTTATTTGTGCGACTTCAGGAGCAGATTATTGGTGTTATGCAGCTCTCTTGCCAGGCAAGTATACCTTGCCTTTGTTGTACTGTTTAAATTCTGTATTATTAGATGCTTGTTATTTATTAACTGTGCGCGTCCGAGAGAGACTCGGTTGCAGTCAACGGAGGCGTTGACATTAGGACGTGTGTCTGACCTAGTGTCTAGTAGACCCACCTAAAGTTGTGGAGTTATTGGTTTGACTCCCAGGCCTTGACACATTTCGTACACTTGTTGTGAGTCTCATGTAGGGCACGGTCCTGCGTATATGGTTGGCCACCTGTACGTGTAGGCGTGCAACGGATAGGGTATAACTACTAATAGTGATGCATGTTAGAAGACTTAGCAGTTATTAATAGGCGGAGCATAGACTAGCGTGGTACGATGGTCCCATCCCTGTCCTTGTTTAGTTGTAAGGATGGACCCTTGCTCTAACGATAGTCTATGAGCCAGAGTTACGACGCCGAGGCATAGTAGCTGACGCGTGTTGTGGATACAACATGCTTAGATCATTGGGTGGGGAGGACGACTAGTAGGCATATGGGACACCCCACTCCTTTACACTGATGCCGCACTCGACGGAGTGATACGGACATATATATATATATATTACTAATACCACGTTCTGTAGAGTGTTGGACGTGACTTGTTGATATTACAGATACCATACTCTATAGAACGTTGGACGTTACTGTATTCCTGCACCCGTGTTATAGGGGGCATGCGTGGCATATACTAGCCGGTTGTCACGACTGATGAATTACGTCTGCATATGTCTAGCCTACACCTTCCCATATACTCAAAGTTGTCCTCAAGTTGCATTTTACTTAGATGGTTAGGTCACCCTGGAGTTTTACAGTATTTACTTTATGGCATACTTTTATCTATCTTGTTATGTCCCTATGAGGACCTGGTCCCTTTCCAGGTGTATTGTTCATGAGTATTCGCAGGAGCACAGATCCGGACTGGTTGCGTACGTTCCGAGGAGTCCTCTCTTCGAGCCACGTGATTATTAGATATGGTACTTATTTTGTATTTATCTTGTTATTCCCTATTCTAGTTTGGCAGTGGATTTGTTTCCATCCGACTGTCACCTTTAGATACTTTTCATAGAGATCTAGTTTCATAGTTACTGGTCATTTAATTATATTGATTTTATAGATGAGATCTAGATTATACCATGTGACTTGTGTTAGATTTATACCACTTATGGATTTTGTTATTCATATACAGGGTACGTGTGTTGTGGTTTCCATATATTGGAGTACCATATTCATACGGCTGGCATGCTTACGTGTCCTAGTCCTACGTATTTTGGGACTGGGGCATGACATATTTTTATGGTGGCCCATGCAGGTCAGAGCATATTGACTCGGTTACGTTACTGTACCGAGCAAGCCTGCAAATAGGATTAGAGTATAGGATCTCATCCACATCTGACTATGACTCATCTTCTTTCCAATCCATTCTATTTGAACGAATGCATCCTGCTTGATTTATGTGCATCCCTGATAGTTCCTTGAGTGTAGCCTTCTCCTAGAATATATAAGTCCCTGTTGTTAGATAATAAGTAGGGTAACATTCCCATTAAGAGTATAACTAGAACACTGATATATCACTAAGTTTAGAATATTTAAGTAAACCCTAGCATCCCTTATCTATAGAATAGCTTACCATTATTCCTTGACATAACCATGAATGACTTAAGAGTAGTATAGGCACTACTAGAGCTAGCTAGAGATGTGACCCTAATGTTTGACCCTAGTATTGAGGAACCAATAGAAATCCGAGATCGAATGTAGGGACTGAACCTAATGTGCATAGTGAGATAGTGTTATGATATAGATTCTTGTCGTGATATTAGCAGACAGTACCTCAGGAAGCCCAGAGAAACGAGTATGACATTCCCCTTGAGATCATACCTCAAACACGGAGAATTGCTCGCCACCTTCCCCTTAGGAAACCATGATATTATCTTGAGCCCCTCTATTTTAAATTTCATATCTTGTCCCCCTGCAACCTTAGCGTTCTCTAATTATGCGACGATTAAATTATGATTCTTCTTTTCTCCATCTTTTAACTCGTGCCGCATAACTCTTATGATTGAAGGCCAAGTGATCTTATTCTATGATAGGATATATAGTTTACTAAGATGATAATTGCAATCTTGAACTTTGAATTATGTGCTTGGTAGTTAGAGCTTGATAGTTCGAGTTATTCCTTTAGATTGTGATCTGATTATTCTTAGCTTTAAATCGCATAATTTGTATCCGTAACTCGATACGAGTTATATTTCCCTTTTTTTTTCTCTTAAAGGTCATTAACTCTTCCATTCTTACTATTAACACTTGTATTCTATGAACACTATGATTAAGATTTAAGATGACCATTACCTACATAATACAATAGGAGACCCTAATAAGTACTAAGATCCGTTCCTCGTATAGTCCTATAAGAATTTGTACTTTATTTACAAGAACCTTATCAATTTGTACGATCTCCTTAAGACTGTCACAGTATTAGTTAATTATTTTAAGTTGGGTAGCATGCCTCTCGACATAGTAACACATAGCCCTATTGACCCATTAATGAAGTATAATAGGATGACACAACTGTAGACTTGCATAATAAGATAGTATTTATTCTATCTATGGAAATTAAAGGTCCGTACCCCTATAATTGGTCGACTAGCGACTTAGATAAGGAGTGAGTATGACAACTGTAGAGATTGTAGAATCTTAATTTTGTATCTTGTTTGGTTTTGTGAATTTAAATTATTTTTGTACCTTCTTTCATCATAATCTAGCGTACTTATATTTTTGTACTACCTCGACTTATGCTGCTATTATAGCCTAGTTTTGCAAGCTTATCCATTTATCAAGATTGTTTATGACATATGTATTATTGGACGCGTACACTAATACATTTTAGAATCAGAGTACTACGGTCTGATCAACCATAGTGCGCTTGGTTCGCCCTTCGTATAACTACTTTACGTGGATTGAGATATATAGTGATTAGTAGACGAATGTACTTGCCCTCTAGATATGTCTGAGCATATCGTATCCGTTACATAACTTTACCGATGCGAGCATGTGAATAAGAATTACCAAAATAGGAGTTTAATCCACAACTGCCTTGATAATTCCTATTGAATTCTTTAAACGCCTTGATCCCCATACTCCTAATCTATTAACTCCCCTTGAACTCTTTATTATTGTTTTCCGTCTACCCTTATTTCGGAAAGACAATCTCGTGCTTAGCATAAGTTGATACACAGATAGTATTAGATGTACCCCATGGGCCAAATATATTATTTGATGATTATTTTGTAACTAAGGGCATACCACATGTAATATATTTGATGTTAAAACTTTTGGGGATTGAGTAACAGGATTAAGTAAAATTGAGGAATGAGATTTCTGAAATGTAAGAGCCTTATGTGATAGATGGGTAAATTCTAAGTTGGGTAGCAGTTACATCATCAGCTTGAGAGAAATTTCTTTAGATTGTGATCGAGCAAAATTTGATTGAAAGGTTCAAGTTATTTTAATTTTTAGAATTTTGGACGAATAAGTAAGAGGTTGAGGATCAATGAATTTTAATTTTTAGCACATGATTTGAATTTAGAGTATTGGAGGTTGAATCATCGATTTGAGTCTTGAGAAAAATAAATAGAACTTTAAATATGAACATGGTCGGATTAAATTCTAAGATTTGATGATTTGAATTAAGAATGAAATTTTGATTACAGGATTACCTATTTAAACTATTGAGGATATAAATTGAATTTAAATTTTAAGAGTACAAAAGTTCATGAGTTGAAAAATAGGAGGAAAATTTTGATTAGAATCATTTCTAAAAAAGATTTTGTTAGTTGGAGATCGCGATATAAAATTTGATGTGCGAAGATGTTATATGGATTAAAACTAAATTTGGATGTTGATGAGGAAGTACGATAGGTTGAAATTTGATTTGAACATTGACCATCTTAATTTTGGAGTTATTACGAAGGATTGATGAGAATTTTAATTATCGTAAAGATATTGCGATTTACTTGCCTTAGGTATGTAAAGAAATAACAGACTATGCCTTATTTTAAATTTTGAGGACAAAATTATTTTAAGTTGGGTAGATTGTAAACCCCCTCACCAGAAATTAGGTTTACTTGGCACAAATAGATAAACTAGGGCTAGTTTGAATCCAAATAGAAAAAGGACTCAGTGTTTATTTAATTTTGTATTGTTTATGACACGTAGCGCACCTTACCGTTGCTTCATTAATTTGAGCACTACACTAGCCATTGCCTTCCAACGAATTTCATAACTCTTTCCTAGACTTGACCACCATATATTCTGACCTCTGTATAATTTATAATCATGCTTTCTGGTGCGACTTTTAATCGCACAATAAATGTCGCGAACGTTATTTTCAAATTCTAAAATAAATTCCTACTCTGTACCCTTGTGCGTTCCAATCGGAATTGGAGACATAATCTTGACCGTTTTGTACCACCCAAATTTTGTTAATATTCTACACTGTATCTTCTATGCCCCAGACACTTATGTCCGACCTAATTTTATTTCCAGGTACTCCTAATTAATTCTGGAACACCGTTGTAGAAGCATGAACAATATGCTACAGAATTATACACAGTATGCATAAAATCCGCATAAAGCAGAGTTTTCAGTGTTGTGTGGCGTAAGATATGACTTCAGAGCTATCGGCGTACAGCAGAGCTTCATCGCTAGTACAACGTAAAATATAGCTTCAGAATAACCCGCGTAATACAGTATTTTAGACTGCTTCAGCGTAAAAAGGTTGCTACCTCGCCTTTATGGCGTAAAACCCATCTGCTTTTAATGCAGCATGGAAGTGTACGAGGAACTCTTCGTATTCCTCGAATGAACCTGTCAGATCATGCAGTGAACCTGACTCCTGACAAAGAGTACTGCACGACTATCCTGACGACGACTGTAATGATGGTTTGACACAGAGACCCAAACCGTCGTGTAGTAGCATTTCCTTGATACAAATTACTTTTACGCATTCAAGGGAATACGTTGCCTAGTTTTATACAGGCAGATGTGAGCTTTTACGCTCAGCAGAAGACAAAACGAACTGCCACGTCAAAAGCTGCTCTTCGTACAGAGCTCGAGGCACGTCTCTGCAGTTAATGCGCGTGATGGGGGCAGATATCTACATTTAATGTACGAGATTTGGTTCTATTTTCAAAGACTGGGTGAGCCATAATTATGGCTAATATGTCCACATCATTACCTCTGCATATTACGCCATCAGGCTATTTTCAGCTATAGCACGCTGTACGCTATCTCCTTGAAATACGCCGTCCTGGCCATTTTCAGCTACAGGAGCACGCCGTATGCTATCTTCTCGGAATACGCCAACTCAGGCCATATTTGTATTGGTGCGTGATAAGGCAATTTGATTCAGACTACGTTCAAGACCTCAGTCAAGGAAGGAGGATCGACTATCTTTTACGCTAGCTACCTATCCATGCAGCATCAGGCTTCTACGCCTACCGGGCTTCTACGCCTACCTGGCTTCTACGCCAGTTTGATAACTATTTGGCTTCTACACCATGGTGACAGTCATTGGCTTCTACGCCAACCTTTTCTACACGAGGGGCAGTTACCTACGTGGTTTGTATGCCGTGATCTTTGCAGCAGTTATACGCGTTACCTCATAATGGGACATGTATCACACGTGGATTCAGAAGATCATTCATACGTGGATGGCAGTTATTCTAACCGCCGCATAAAAAGTGCCACACTCTCCACTGTCCGGCTTCTACGCCGACTGGACGGTTACTGTCACTAAAACTCTATAAATAGAGACCTCCGTCCACAAAGGTCCAGGGTCGGAAAAATATCGAAAACTTGGAGAATAGAAGTCAGAAGTTCGAAAGGTCAGAAATCTATTCTTGAGAGAGAAGAGCACAGACAGAGAGTAGTGATCGACAATTTTGACATCGAGCATCCACTCCCTCTTGCAATCTTTGAAGCATCTCCTTCTTCTACAGCACTTCTTCATCATCGTGTGGTCCAAGGGACAAAGTGATCGACCGCAGATCAGACTCCTATAGCAATATTTATCAAGATTAAATTTTGTACTTAACATCCTCGTATATGATTAATAGTACTTATTGTTTGTAAACCTAAGAAAGGGTTTCATATAAACCTAGTTTTATTTCTTTCGTTTATTATCAAACACAAGATGACGAGTTTGTTGGGGACCTCTTTCTCATCTGACGAGAAAGTAATTTGCTCAACACGATGCAGTATCAGTAGGATAAATGAAGAAGACCTTGGTCGTCCAATTCGACCAATCCGCCTATGAAGATATGCTTCGAGCAAGGGGTAGCTCTCACTCTCTCTCTGTCCAAGATTACAGGAAACTGCGTAAGGTATGGATGCCCCGGACATCCCCTACCATTCCTGCCGACTCTCTAGCTTCTCCGACCAGCAAGGTTATAGCTTCGCAACCTCCGATCCCTGCGCATAAAACTCTGTCTCCCGTCTGTGACATGGCAGACAAAACTTCTGGCAATGCCTTAATGCTAGTCCAGAAGTCTACTCCGCGTTCTGCGCGTAAAATTCAGTCTCCCGTCTATGACGTGGCAGACAAAATTTCTGATAATGCCTCAGCGCCAATTCAAAAATTCCAAACGCGCTCCGCGCATAAAAATGCATCTTCCCTCCATGGAAAAGCAGATGGTCCCTGTAATCTACACAAGGGAAAATAAGTGGCAGATTTCTCAACTTTTCGGCTTTTACGCCAGCAAGAAAAGAATATGTCCGCTCTCCAGATTACGCGAGAAGCTGATGGCCGATTGAGGACCTCCTCAGTTTTATGCCAACTTGAGCAGAGTTCCAAATTACGCCAGGTCAAGTCCCTCAACGTAAAAAAAGCCCGGTTTGTGGATAGATACGCTCCTCATGGATCATGTGCTACTCACATGGCTAAACTGCTATATTCCTACGGTAGGGAAAGGGTTGGGGTTCCCAATATCCGTATTCCAACTGATATAAACAGAAAGAACAAGCCTTCTTCTACTTTTTCTGTTAATCCTCCCGACTTGCGAGAATTCTTGATCCAGAAACGCAAAGACATGAGTCATAATCAGGATTTAGTTTCCCTGAATACTAAGCGTAGGGAGATCATGTGGGAAGATACGTCAACATCTAATATCGTCATGACATATGGGCCACATGAAGATTCCGTCTTTATTGTTCTACCAACTCGTGACGATCAGCATTAAATAATCTTCGATCGAATGCGGAATAGATCGATTATACAAGAAGAATCTCGTGAGTCTGATGTTGGCAAAATGCAAATCCACAGATATAACCCACAAGCTTTAAAGATTATACAAAGCATGGGTTATGATTTGAAGTTGAGACAAGGCCTCAACTATGGAAAAGGCAGACAAATACCGTTGCATGGTAATCCTTACTGTCAATAAACTCGTTTTGGGTTGGGGTATACTACATCTCTTGCAAACTCCAAATCTCCAGAGTCTGATCCTGTAATATCAGAGGCAGGTTCTTCTAAATCAACTTCTGTGGGCAAATGCCTAAACATGTCTGGGGGTAGTCTACCTCGACAAAATAAGGCAGCATCCAAAACTAGGGGTAGAATTCCCTCTGAGTTCGAAGATGATGCAACGATGACCATCTTCCCGGAAGACCGTAAAACTCAGGCATCGGGAGCTCGAAGGCTGAAGAACACTTTATCCTTCAATGAAGATGACATCATTGAAATCTTCAATATATTGATGAAGGAAAACAAACTTCAGCTACCTAACATCAGATACCCTGAGAGGGCTGACAAAGTCGATGACCCAAATTATTGTCTCTTTCATCGGTACATTCATCACCCCACAAGGGCATGCTATGTACTGAAAAGGAGAATCCATGAGTTGATCGACGCCAAAGTCATCACTTTGTATCTGTAAACGAGGGGACGATCACTGTAAATTGATTTCACTTTAACGTGACAATTTGCTCCCTCAAGAAGATACCAGATGATTAGTCCCTAAAGTTTCCCTAGTAGATTTTTCAGGTCTATCCCCACTCAAGAAAATTACTCTACAGTAAATTTTTCGGACATGAGTTCACGTTTATATTACCTCTGAACTATTGTCCAAATATTTTGTTATCTCCCCAACTGAGTTTGTCATGTTCATATTACCTCTGAACAAACCTTTCTGGTTTGGCTATCGATTATCATGTCCATATTACCTCTGATATCAGTTGTCATTTTAATTTAACACCCGTACTTAACTCTAAGTACGCCAGTGGTGTTAAGTCCACAAAAAACTGCCATGTCCATATTACCTCTGAGCAGATATATATCTCCATCCCCAATGGAGTCACAACTCAAGAGTTTGTCATGTTCATATTATCTCTGAACAAACCTTCCTAACCCGGCTATCGATTATCACGTCCATATTACCTCTGATATCGGTTATCATCTCAATTTAACACCCGTACTTAACTCTAAGTAAGCCAGTGGTGTTAGGTCCACAAAAAATTGCCACGTCCATATTACCTCTAGCAGGGCTTGTCCTAAACTTATTACTTGCACTCTCGTGCACAAGAAGTAATAGGTCCACAAAAAATCCCCCAATAGGATGTCCTCAATAAATACGGTATCGTACTACGTCCATATTATCTCTAGTACGATGTCCAAAATTTGCGCAAACAATCATAAAGAAAAGGTGGGCCCTTATATGATTGCAAACGACGCTTACAGATTAGCCAAGCCTAATAGAAATTTGGAAATGGCTACTATCAACTACAAATTCCAGAAGAAGTACTATACTCGATCTCCTTCGTTTAACGGAGTATGACGAAGATCTTATTCTGACGATATCATGCACAAAGGTTAGCTGGATCATATTCTATCAGGTTCATGAGACCTTCGAATAGATATCCTTAACTAATTTGTAAGCCTATCATGTTCATATTACTTCTGATAGTGTTTAGTATACAAATTTAGTTGGATTATATTCTTTCAGGTTCATGTTAACTCTGAATAAATTTACATTCAGCAAAACCTTAACGAAAGAATGTCATGTTAATGATACCTCTGATATCACTTTCACCCTAGCCTATCACATTCTAAAATGATGGGCCCACAAAGTAAAAAATTGTGTCTTTATTATCTCTGAGAAATTACAGGAGAAACAAGAAAGTACATCATTGGGGAGGAGCAGTCAAATCACGGATCTTCTGCGCTAGAGAGGCCATTCTCTCGTTCCGGGTGTTTAAAACTGTAGCGCGAGCCCGCTCCAACCTTGTCTCTTCATTGTTCAAAGCAGACAGTTCAGACCGAGCATGTACAAAACCTGCGTGGGTAACATCCACACGTGCCAGGTTCTGCTGAGCCGCTTCCCTTCGGTCATTCAACACATCTCGAGCTGCTGACAAAGAGAGAGCCCTCTCCTTGGCCTTAGCGAGGTTGTCTTCCAATTTGCGGACCCTCGCTGCCTCTTCCTCATATTCGGCCTCGCACGTTGCCAGCTGGGGAATGACATACTCCAATACGGTATGCTCTTTATTCATCTCTTTCTGCTGAGCCTCGATGGACTTGTTCAGAGTTTCTACCTCCCCGACAAGCCTCGTAGTCAAAGAGACATATTCAGCCTGAATCAGGTCATCAATGCTGCCTTGGAAAAGTTGCAGATAATTATTAATGGGTTGTTCCAAACTATTAACTATCTGCTCTAGCGCATCAGCTCTCCCAGCGTCGTTGGAATCTCTAATCGACGCTATCGCAACTGGGAGGACCTCCTCAGAGCCTCAAAGCCTAGATTCTTCTCTAGCACCATTGATATCAGCGTTCTCAAAGTGATGTAGAAAATACTAGTATACTGCTCAATCAGCATGGCGAGATCCGAATGGACGCTGGGAGTGGCTGCAATATCGGTGAATCCCCTTCCAGGAACGACTGCAGAGGGTGTCGTCACAGTCGTCGCTTCAGCAGATGGCGCGACAAAAGTAGAGGCGCCAACAACGGCCGAAGTGGCTGGCGTACTCGAAGGAGGCATCGTCGTGATGACAGGCTCATCCTCCTGTGAATATATTGGAACTGTACTGGGCGAGCCGGCACCCTAAAATATTTCCTCTTCAAAGTCAGGCACCTCCGTGTCATCGGCAGGAGCTACAACAAAGCCAAAAGTTGCGTCGACGCTGCCCTCCCCATAGATGTCTTCCCCTGAAAAGAAGACAACAGAAAGTTAATATCAACCTGATATTAATTTTTCTAAAAAGAGACATAAAGATGACATTTACCCATGGCCGATGGTGTATATGTCGCGTCTGCAGCCAGTACAGCTAAATCATTTCTTAATGATGTTAAGCAAGCTGTCTTACCTGGAGAGGAGGGTGCACCGAATGACGATTGAGGGTAGTCATCCAAGTCTTCACCCAGATCCAATCGAGGTTCATCAGGTGGAATTTCGCTGGGGATACTTACAGATGAAGAAGGGGCTGGACCCATTCTTGGTTTGGATAAAGATATTCTTATTTTGCTCGGCCTTGAAGGCGATCCCTTAGTACTACCTGAAGCGGTAGCAGCGGCAGCAGTCTCGAAAAAAGAAACTCCGGCACTGTCGGCCGGAACTGTGGAGGTTCCCTCTCTAATAGGCGAAGGACCTCTAGTCAAAAGTTTATCCCCAACAGGGGAAACAGCAAGTTCACTCCTAAGAGCCTCAGGGCTGGAAATCTTGACAGGACTACTAACAGTCTTCTTTTTCTTGCGAGTGGAAGTCTCCTTCAGAATAGAAGCCCTTCGCTTACTAGGGATAACCAGAGGCTCTGCAGGCGGAGGTATTACGCCTCTCGGTACTGTCAGCAAAAACTCATCTGGAGCGACAGAGTCTTCATCCTCGTCAGAGGAAACTGATGGGACTTCCTCTCTTTCCGCAGACTTAGAAGAGGGCATCCTAAAACTTTCATGCATATCAAAATCGCGATGGAAGGTATTAGTGGCCACAAAAAATTGGGCGTACGAATGGAGGATGCGCAACTCTATGGAGAGTGAAGTCGCAGGCACAGTAAAGTTTGCTCCAGTACAACCCATTATAAAATACCGCCATCCTCTCACTCCATCAATAAGTCCACCTCTGGACCTGAAGCTGGTGATGACGTTTCCCACATGTAATTGGTCATACCCAAACTGCCTAGCGAACCGACTAGGCAGATAGTGCTCCAAGAAGCAATGGTCTTCACTCCTGTACAACAAATAGGAAGGTCTAATGTAGACCAACCAATAAAAAGCTTCAGGAGGAAGAACGATCTTCCCTTCGTCTGAGTCCTAAAGTCTCTTCCCCTGTTGATATATATGTACAGTGGGGACGATACAGAAGAGCTTCCAGCTATAAGCAAAATTTAATGCTCGCCGACAGTCTACAACGGTGGTCATGTTCCAAGTAAAATTCTTGTAATTCAACAAAAAATTATTTCCCGAACTACTGGCAGAGCCGGGAGACATCACTCTGGGGTTATGAAGAATTAACCATTCCATCAGATACAGGAACGGTAATTTTACCCTGGGAAAGCTATCACATCGTATTTCGTCGGCAAGCAGCCCATCAGTAATGGCCCTCAGGCCAGCTTGTATCCGGCATACTATGGCAGAGAGCAGGCCCAGTCTTGCCCCAAACACCAAACGTACTGCAGGCCATAAGGTGTTACGGTGAATGCGATCCGAAGATGCAATGCCAGGTACTACCAATCGTCGTAGCCATATAGAGAGGAAGCCAGACAGTTGAGCTTCCCTTGAAAGAGGCCTGCGATAATACCTCATATAACTGTAGGCTTTAGTGCCTGCAGGATAATTCCCTATCCCCTCATCAAGAACCTGATCTGAAGCCCCGGCGTCTTCAATAAGATCATCGACTACTTGAGCATTAAGCACGCTCAGAAGGCTCAAAGGCTTATCCCTGCTATCCACGACTTTGTCGGGCTTAGCATCTGGGCATGATGAAAGAAGAGATAGGACGCCCATTTTTTGGTATGAGCCAAATCAGATGGCTCATTATAAAAGGTGGTGCACGCAAGATAATGGCTCATTAGCTTCTGGTACACTACCACCACCCGAGGGTTTGTATCTCCAACTCCTTGTTTGTGGGAACATACTCTTCATAAGGAGTATGCCCCATCGGCAGTCTTGAAATCTCTGCCATCTCGTGAAGGGCCAATCCCAACTCCCCTAGCGGAGTGGCAAAACTCCCAGTGAGCGAGATATACCGCTCCATCAAAGCCAAAAACAGGTTAGGATTGGGAGGCAGCCCAACACTGGTAGCACTCACAGACGCGAACAGACCAATGCTCTCCAGCTCCGTCTGAAAATGCTTCAGGGCCCAGGCAGATAAACGAGTCCATCGAAGGTTTGAAGGGGTAAACCACCCATTGGACCGAGGATTAACCTTGGGGTATACTCCTCCATGCCCCATGAAGTCATTGCAAAAAGTCAGTAATTGGACTAGTTGGAGCAGTAAAGTGTCTTCACTCGGGACACTGCCCGGAAATAATCCCCTGAAAGGCATTACAGGGCCTGAAGGGCGACTCACAAATAATCCTTGGTCTGATCCTTTCTGATAAAATATCTTCCCCGGCTGGCCGTGAAAATTAGGGGTCAAAGTCCACGACTTCTTCCTGGGATGCGTGGCATGGAAGAATGTCGATATAGGATAATCTCTCGGCATCCTGGGCAGGTACATGACCATGCCCCCAGCAGTAAAAACCTAGTTTTCCTTCTTGGGCTTCGTTTGGGATTATTTATCAATCATATCACCGAAGAGGAAAGCTGGTTTTATATATTTGGTCCTATCTATATACGTCAGGGGCTCTCCGTTGATCATGCTCAACATCATTCGTTCTCCCTGAGACGATATCAGAATTCCCTTTTCTTCAGGATACTGGGTTCCAGAAATAGGGAATGTCACGTGGGATAAATCCTCCAGGTAATTGGAGTTCAGTATCCCAGCAGCAGAACCCATTACCTCAGCCAACGGAGGGATCTGCATGTCCTCTACAAAATGCAAGAAAAACAAGTCAGTCTCTATACTAGATATTACAGTCTTGCAACTTACGACAAAGATCAATAGTTTGTGCTTTTACGCTAAGACTGTAAAAACTTGAGTTTTTATGGTGGAACCTATTTCCGAGGCGTAAAATTCAAGGTTGGCAATATACAGTCTGTGTTTTTACGCCAGACTGCCAAAATTTGAATTGTTACGCCGGAATTTTCATCCAGAGCGTAACACTCAAAGTTTGTACTATACGCCAAATTTTGACAGTCAAAGCTTTTACGCCAGACTGCAAAAATATGGAGTTTTTACGCTGACACATTAGGAATGTGGACGTAAATGATAAAACATCTATGTGCATAATCTTTCTCAAAGAGGCCCTCAGCACAGAAGATGACCTAGATCGTTCACGTACAACGTGTGCGAAGGGTTTTCTTCGTTTTTCTTCGTCCCAAAAGCTTTACCTATTGTAGAAGCATGAAAAATACGCTACAGAGTTATACGCAGTGTTTCAGTGCTGTGTGGCATAAAATATGACTTCAGAGCCATCGGCGTACAACAGAGCTTTGTCGCTAGTACAGCGTAAAATATAAGCTCAAGGACAATCCACATAATACAGTATTTTCAGGCTGCTTCAGCGTAAAAAAGGTATTATACACCCTTTATGGCGTAAAACTCATCCGCTTTTAATGCAGCATAGAAGTGTACGAGGAATACTTCGTATTCCTCGAATGAACCTGTCAGATCATGCAGTGAACCTGAATCCTGACAAAGAGTACTGCACGATTATCCAGACGACGGCTGTAATGATGGTGCGGCACAGAGACCCAAACCGTCGTTTAGTGACGTTTCCCTGATACAAAGTGCTTTACGCATATAAGGGAATATGTTGCCTAGTTTGACAGAGGCAGATGTGTGCTTTTACGCTCAGCAGAAGACAAAACAAACTGCCACGTCAAAAGATGCTCTTCGTATAGAGCTCGAGGCACGTCTCTGCATTTAATGCTCAGAATGGTGGCAGATCTTCGTACAGAGTTCGATACACGTCTCTGCATTTAATGCTCAGAATTGTGGTAGATCTCTACATTTAATGCACGAGATTTGATTATATCTCCAAAGACTGGGCAAGCCATAATTACGGATAATACGTCCATATCATCACCCCTGCACATTACGCCATCAGGCTATTTTCAGCTATAGGAGCACACTGTACGCTATCTTCTTGGAATACGCCACCGGTCTATTTTCAGCTATAAGGAGCATGCTGTACGCTATCTCTTTGAAATACGCCAACTCAGGCTATATTTGCATTTGTGCGTGAGAAGGCTATTTGGTCCAGAATACGCTCAAGGCCTCAGTCAAGGAAGGAGGATCGGCTATCTTTTACGCTAGCTACCTATCCATACAGCATCAGGCTTCTATGCCTACAAGGCTTCTATGCCTATTTGGCTTCTATGCCGACTCGACAACCACTTGGCTTCTACGCCAACCTGACAACTATTTGGCTTCTACGCCATGGTGACAGTTATTGGCTTCTACGCCAACCTTTTCTACGCAAGAGGCAGTTACCTACGTGGCTTGCATGCCGTGATCTTCGCAGCAGTTATACGCATTATCTCTTAATGAGACACGCGTCACACGCTTATTCAGAAGATCATTTATACGTGGGTGGTAGTTATTATAACTGTCACATAAAAAGTGTCATACTCTCCACTATCCGGCTTCTACGCCGACTGGACGGTTACTGTCACTAAAACCCTATAAATAGAGACCTCTATTGACAGAGGTCCAGGGGTCGAAAGTTCAAAAATTCTAAGGTGGAAAAGAGTTAAAAGAAATCGAAGAACAGAGAGAGAAGAGCTCAGACAGAGAGTAGTTATCGATGATTTTGGCATCAAGCATCCACTCCCTCTTGCAATTTTTGAAGCATCTCCTTCTTCTACGGCACTTCTTTATCATCGTGTGGTCCAAGGGACAAAGTGATCGACTGCAGATCAGACTCCTATAGCAATATTTACCCAGATTAAAGTTTGTACTTAACATCCTCGTATAGGATTAATAGTAATTCTTATTTGTAAACCTAAAAAAGGGTTTTGTATAAACCTAGTTTTATTTCTTCCGTTTATTATCAAACACAAGATGGCGACTCTGCTGGGGAGCTCTTTCTTATCTGACGAGAAAGCAATTGCTCAACATGATGCAGTAGGATAAATAAAGAAGACCTTGGTCGTCCAGGTCGACCAATCTGCCTATGAAGATATGCTTCGAGCAGGGGGTAGCTCTCACTCTCTCTGTCCAAGACAACAGGAAACTGCGTAAGGTGTGGTTGCCCCGGACATCCCTTACCATTTCTGCCGGCTCTCTGATCTCTCCGACCAACGAGGTTGTAGCATCGCTCCCTCTATGCCTTGCGCGTAAAACTTAGTCTCCTGTCGCTGACAGGGCAGACAAAACTTCTGGCAATGCCTTAGCGCCAATCCAGAAGTCCACTTCGTGCCTTGCGCGTAAAACTCAGTCTCTTGTCACTGGCGGGGCAGACAAAACTTCTGGCAATGCATCAGCGCCAATCCAGAAGCATACATCACGCATTGCTCGTAAAAACTCGTCTTCCGTCGCTGATGGGACAGACATAGTTTCTGACAAGGCCTCAGCGCCAAGTCAAAAAATTCAAATATGTTTCGCGCGTAAAAATATCACTCTCACTCAAAAGGAGGCGGAGAGTCCTAGTAATCTCTGTAAGGAAAAACAAGTGACAGATTTCTCGACTTCTCGGATTGTACGCCATCAAGAGAGGAGTCTGCCCACTCTTCAGATTACGTGAAACGCTGACAGCCGATTGAGGACTTTCTCAGTTTTATGCCAACTTGAGCAGAGTTCCAAATTACGCCAAGAGAAGCCCCTCGGCGTAAAGAAGACCTAGTCTGCGGATAGATACTCTCCTCAAGGATCATGTGTTGCTCATATGGCTGAACTGCTGTATTCCTACGGCAGGGAAAGGGTTGGGGTGCCCAATATCTGTATTCCAACTGATGTAAAAAGGAGGAACAAGCCTTCTTCCTCTTCTTCTTCTTCCGTTAATACTCCTGACTTGCGTGAATTTCTAATCCAGAAACGCAAAGACAGGAGTCATAAACAGGCTTCAATTCCCCTAACTGTCAAACGGGGAGAGATCATGTGGGAAGATGCATCAATATCTAATGTCATCATGACATATGGACCACATAAAAATGATGCCTTTATCGTTCCTCTAACTCGCGACGACCAGCATCCAATAGTCTTCGGTCACATGCGGAGCAGTCCGATTGTACAAGAAGAATTTCGCGAGTCTGAGGGTGGCAAAATACAAATCCACAGTTATAGCACACAAGCTTTAAAGATTATACAAAGCATGGGTTATGATTTGAAGTTGAAACAAGGCCTCAACTATGGAAATGGCAGACGAACACCGTTGCATAGTAATCCTTACTGTCAATAAACTTATTTTGGGTTGGGGTACACTGCATGTCTTGCAAATTCCAAACCTCCAGAGGCTAATCCTGTAATACCAGAGGCAGGTCCTTCTAAATCAACTTCAGGGTCAAATGCCACAACATGTCTGGAGGTAGCCTTCCTCGACAAAATAAGGCAGTATCCAAAGCTGGGGGAAGAATTTCTTCTGAGTCCGAAGATGATGCAACGATGACGATCTTCCCGGAAGATCGTAAAACTCAGGCATCGGGAGCCCGAAGGCCGAAAGGGACTTTCTCCTTCAATGAAGATGACATCATTGAAATCTTCAATATGTTGATGAAGGAACACAAACTTCGGCTACCCAACATCAGATACCCTGATAGGGCTGGCAAAGTTGATGACCCTGATTATTACCTCTTTTATCGGTACATTCATCACCCTACAAGGGCCTGCTATGTACTAAAAAGGAGAATTCAGGAGTTGATCGACGCCAAAGTCATCACTTTGCATCTGTAAACGAGGGTACGATTACTGCAAATTGATTTCACTTTAACGTGACGATTTGCTCCCTAAAGAAAATATCGGATGATGAATCCCTAAAGTTTCCCCAGTGGATTCTTTAGGTCTATCTCCACTCAGGAAAATCACTCCATAATAAATTTTTTGGATATGAGTTCATGTTCATAATACCTCTGAACTATTGTCCAAACATTTCGTTATCTCCCTAGATGAGTTTGTCATATTCATATTACCTCTGAACAAACCATCCTGGTCTGACTATCGATTATCACGTCCATATTACCTCTGATATCGATTGTCATCTCTTAACACCCGTACTTAACTCTAAGTATGCCAGTGGTGTTGAGTCCACAAAAACTGCCATGTCCATATTACCTCTGAGCAGATATGTACCTCCATCCCCAATGGAGTCACAACTCAAAAGGTTGTCATGTTCATATTACCTCTGAACAAACTTTCTGAGTTTTTGGCTCTCGATTATCATGTCCATATTACCTCTTATATCGGTTGTCATCCCACCTTAACGCCCATACTTAACTTTAAGTACACCAATGGTGTTGAGCCCACAAAAAACTGCCATGTCCATATTACCTCTGGCAGGGCTTGTCCTAAACTTATTACTTGCACTCTCGTGCACAAAAATTAATAGGTCCACAAAAAATTCCCCTGTGGAATGCCCGCAATGGAAAATAAAATATTCATGTCCATATTACCTCTGAACTATCCTCATTTTCCTAGCGAAGAAAGGGTCAGTCTCTATTCATCCCTACAGAGTCATATTTTATCACGTCTATATTACCTCTGTGAGAATTTGTCTCAAGCCTATTACTTGCACTCTTGTGCGCAAAAAGTAATGGGTCCACTAAAAATCCCCCAGTGGGATGTCCTTAACAAATACGGTATCGTACTACGTCCATATTACCTCTAGTACAATATCCGAAATTCGTATAGACAATCATAAAGAAATGGGAGGGTCCTTATATGATTGCAAATAACGCTTACAGATTAGCCAAGCCTAGTGGAAATTTGGCAATGGCTACTATCAACTGCAAAAATCCCGAAGAAGTACTATGTTTGATCTCCTTCGTTTAACGGAGTATGGCGAAGATCTTATTCTGACGATACCATGCACAAAGGTATCTTTACTGCTAGTAAAGAAAGAGCGGTGGAACAAAGTCCTGGAATAACAGAAATAGATAAGTCTTGAGATGATATTTTAAGAACCAATTTAGGATACAACCTGATAATCATACACGTCTGTCTGAAATCATGACACTCAGAATCCTCGCCACGCCAGTAAGCATAGATGCGATAAACGACAGGTTCCGTAACTAAGGTATACAACCCTATAATTATGTCATCTAGAATACTCGCCACGCCAACCGGTATGGCTGCGAGAAACTCTAAATCTCATAACTAAAGTATGTACATCCAAGTTAGGTTCCTACGTTCTCGTCACGACAGCTAATATGGCTGCGATAAATTCTAGGTTCCATAACCAAAGTAGACGTTTTACCTTCCTCACTGTCCTCATCAACATATGTCATCAGATGATACCGTAAATTTTAGCCCGTAAAATTCATCTCGATATGAAATCAATTCAACAACGATACCAAGAATTAAAGTTAACAACTGGTCAACAAGAATCAAACTTAACAATGATACCAAGAATTTAATTTAATAACTGCTCAACAAGAATCAAGTTCAGTAACAACAAGCGAGAGCGAACGGAAACAGGGAAAAGATTTAAATTGTAAATTGTAATAAGATTCTCAAGGGGTCATCCCAGGAAATCTTTCAAGAATTTGTGATTGAGTATCCTCTCTCATCCTAGTATCCTATGTCCTATATTCTATAGCAGGCACGCAGTAGTATAACAAGGATGCCACACTACTACAACCTCGCACAACTCGCGAAGTCTGACCTGCATGGGCCACCACTAAAAACGTGTCACGACCCGCACCCGGTATAAGGGCACGAGAGCGTGGGTACGTCCAGCCTACGCCGCAGCATCGGCGGTAGAACGCTGTCTAGGTCAAGTACTATCTAGATAATCTCACACTAGTATCCAACTCCATAAGGAGACACGGATAACACTAAAATAAATCTAGAAATACTCAATCACAACTACAGCACGATAGGAAATAAAGAAATAAAAGAATACAGCACAAGTCTAATGATAACATAACATACCTGCAATCCTTAACTTCCAATCCCCAATGTCAGAAACCAGTCTACTAATGTCACAGTCTGGAAAAAATATTTTCCAGTCAGGAAGGAGCAAAGTACATCTCTAAATAGCAGTTCTATATGAATGACATAAACTATGTAGCAGTTCTAGATGGAAACATACCAGATGCATGTATAAGTACGAGAATGTACAATGAGAGAAGTACTGGAAATACTGTAAGTAAATGCAGGAAAAGAAGCAATATGTCCATGAGCAAGAATTCTATGACTAAGTGTGTGAGTACTAGTTTTAACATGTGATCGGCTTGGGAACTTGATCAGGCTGGTTACATGTGATTAGCTATGATTCATGGAAGGTCAGGCTAACCGTTGGTTAGCTATGATGCATGGAGATGGTCAGGCTAATCACACGTAACAGCTATGAGGCATGGAGATGGTCAGGCCGCACCCGACGTGAGATGTGGGGTGAGCTATGATGCATGGATAGTTGGGTATGATCACATATCTACACTAAAATACTCCCCAAACCCCCGACTGGTATAGTAGATCCAATCATGGTACGCTATGGCACGGGATTCCCTAGGAAGGTAGCAAATCTCCCCGGGAATCAGTGTCTGTACATGCACAAGATAACAAGGAAAACAAGTCTTGTACAAGCTACACCATGAATAAGGAATAACATCTCATGACGAGATCCATGTATACCAATCCGTGTAACCAATGTGTCAAGAACATGGATATTTACACTAGATACAGTGAACATAGGAGATATCATAAATTAGAAACTAATCAGAGAATGTACTCGCCTTGGGTCCTTAGCTGGTAATTATTGATGTCCTGTTCCAGAGTATCCCCTGGGTAAACCAACAGTCCTATAAACATATCACAAGCAAAACCACATTTGCATCAGATGCTACACTAACACATTACAAATACATGAACTCAGGGCTCTGCCAGACATGGCTCTAGTCAACTAGGGTCATCTAGTAGGGCTACGTATATAATACACATTACGCTTATTATACTTACAATATTTATACATGCACCAATTTAAATGTATTTACAATATATATATATATATCTTTTAAATACATATTTGATTTATACCAGTTGAACATTATATATGTATACTCATACATATGCTAAAATACCTTTTAAAATATATATATATATATATATAAATACTAAATTGATTACATATACTAGAAATACGTATTTACGTATATAAATCATTTCGAACTTATTTTGAACAATAATTTCAAATAAAAGTTTATTTATAAAAAACTAGAATTTGTAAAAGCCATCATATATTTTTATATCCATGGAAAAATTGGTCACCAGCCCAATTAAACGAGTAGATCTTATTTTTATTATTGAAACTATAATTTTTAATAATAATATAAAACCCAAGATTTATTATATTTAACATAATCAAAAAAACCTTTTAATTATAACTAACTAACTAATTACATTTATTTACTATATTAATTACAAATTAACTAAACTAATTATAAGAAAATACTAAACTAATTAATCATTATTTTAAACTAATTATATACTTAAACAAATAAATCAATAATCACTAACTGATTACATTAATTACTAAACTAAATTAAACTAACAAATTAAATGTTATTAAACTAATTATATAATTTACTAAACTAATTATATTTAATAATTACTAACTAATCTGATTAATTAATTACTAACTAATCCTTTTTAACTAAACTAATTTAATCATTAACTAATGTTTTTAACTCATTACTAATTATAATTTAACAAATAACCCTAATCTACAGTCTGAAAACGAGAAAGGAAAGAGGGAAAGAGGGAGAAAGAGAAGGGGCTCACGATTTTGGGTTCTTCCGGCGTCGTCGGGGTCTCGCCGGCAGGGCGGCGGCGGCGTGAAGCTCGAGGCGGCAGCGGTCTCGAGGAGGCGGCGGTTTCCTGGCTTCAGCGGCGACGACGACGTCGACTCAGCGGCGGCGGCTTCGTGGAGACGTCGGCGGAGATCGACGACGAACCAGCGGCGGCGGCGTTCGATTCCAGCGGCGGGCCAGATCGAGGAGGCGGTCGACGGCTTCGTGCCGAGGAGATCCGGGGCGGTCGGCGGGAACTTCTCGGCGGATCTGGGCGTGTCAGGGGGTGGACACGGCGGCTTCGAGTCTAGGGTTAGGGTTCTGTCGTGTGTCCGGGGTTGGGTCTGTGGATCGTGTCCGGGGCAGGACACGATGGGTGCTTTACTGTGGACGTGTCCGGGTTTGCCGGACACGGAGTGCTGTGTACAGGGGTTGATGTGGAGGTGGTGTCCGGGTGTGTCGGACACGGAAAAGCTGGTTGTAAACTGTAAATCTGGACACAGGAAAAGAAATGGATATGGTGGGACACCCGGGGTCGGACCCGAGGCCATCACGGCTGACACGGTGATGCTGGACACACGGACACGAGCACAAAAATGGTGATGACGGCTTGTTGGCTTTGTGGGGATTTGTGGGGGCTAGCTAAAAAATGAAAATTAGGGTTTCTTGGGAATTGTGAGAATGAGAACTTAAATAGGGAGAAGGGTGTGGGATGAAGGGTTGCGGGTTGGCCCAATGATGAATGGCCCAGAATTAAACATAAAGGGCTTTTCATGTGGGAAGAATGAGGGCGTGAATGGGAGACGGAAAACGGTAAATTAAATAGAAAAGAAATTTAAGAAAAAATGTTTTTAAGAGGCTTTCGATTAGCTACTAATTAAACTCATTTTTCAAAATATTAGAAAGTATGTAATTCATTTATTTACTACCCCAATAAATAAAAATCTATTTTATTTTATCAACTAGTCTTTTAAATAACTATTTAGTTAAAACAATAATTTTATGACTCAAGCCAATAAATATTTGAAACTAGAAATATATGTTATTATTTATTTATTTATTTTGTAATACATCGTCATTTAGGAAAAATGATTTTTATAAAGATTTTTAAATTACCTTCTAAAATCAGACATCGTTCAAAATCAAATAAAAATTTTCAAGGAGAAATATTTTTATAAAACTTGATATTTTAAAATAAAATTAAAATCTAATTATTTTGGAAATTGGAAATCGGAGGTTACAAGTCTATCCACCTTAGAAAATTTCGTCCTCGAAATTTTAGGGATGACTAGGATAGAAAAAAATTTGTTGTTCAAATGATAAATATGTCATTGAAGAAAATATTTCTAAAATATTTACCAAACAGACGGAAACATGAAGAAAAAGAAATTATGGTTTAAGACAGGAATAACTTGAAGGAATCATGGCTCGGCTTTGAATCCCCTAGAAGGTTTAGGTTTTGGAAAGTAGGCACGATCACTGAAAAATAGATAATTGGAATAATGCACGTTACCTTTTCAAAGTAACTAGACCAAGGAAGACCCAGGATAATGAATGATATAGACATGAAAGTTATAGCTAATTCGAAAAATACGGTCGACAATTTGATTTAAGAAACTTAAATACATCCTTCAGAATGTAGCCAAGAGACATCTAATCGCCTTTCTTAATTTCTAGAGAAAAAGAGTCTTTACTACCATTTGGAAAATAATCCTCCTTTTTATCCTCGTTCATTTTACTTTTCTCAATCTTATGATTCATCATTAACTAATATCACAAACTTTATTAGATTAGATCTTAGAATTTCTGAATCAAAATTCATTACCTGTCCAAAATCCTTATCATCCAATTCGAGTTTGTTTATCCTAACATCAACTATACCTCGATTATTTTCTTCGATTTCAAATGTTACTGTCATGGTCAAGATTTAATTTAAATCACAACCTCAATATACCATGATCTTACCTTACGACCTTCAATTATATGATCCCATAATCCATTATATTATAATATTCTTTACCATGAGTTTCATTTCATTCCATATTTCTCTATCCGTATGTATAATATTTCCGAATTTTGAACTAATATATTTTTTTTTCATCCTTTGAATTTATTATCCCAATGTAAAAATTTTACTACTCAAATCCTCAATATTTTAATTGAATTCCAGTCGTATCATAATCTCCTCAAATTTTGAGTAAATAACTAAATACAAAATTTTCTATCCAATCCTTTTAATTGAAATCCAATCAATGCATATTTATAAAACTTAAAAATCTGCATCCCAAAATTTAACTTTAAACACTCATCAATCATCTAACTCAAATTCAATTGATGCTTATTCCAATCTAACTCTCCATCCCAAGAATTTAATTCGACACTATTCCATTTACGATTTTATTTTTTGATTTTCGTTTTCCTCAATATTCAACGATGCGATGCTTCCAGAATCTTCAATGCAACATTCATAATATATAAAATTCCTACCTTGCAATCAATTAGATAAAATGATAATCTCTCAAATTCCTCAAATTTTTTTTTTTTTTTTTTTTTTTTTTTTTTATAATCAATTCAATCATATCAAGACCTCCTTAAAATTAATAATTCCTCAAATTTTTGGCTCTGTGAACTTCTTAATTCTCCCTTTAAGTCAATATTTATCCTCGAGTTTCAATCATCCCCAATCTTCGTAAAATTAATGATCCGTCAATTCTTTTATTAACGCCTTAACTTTTTATTTAAATTAATGCTTATCCACAAATTTAATCCTCTTGTCTCTTTTTTTTTTTTTTTTTTTTTTGGTCAGTCATAACCTCGTCATAGATCTTTGCTATGGTCAAAACCCAATGATCATGGTTTGAGAAAACTCTATCTACAGCCATGCAATTTAAGAAAATGTAGGTCATGTGTCTTTTGTCATGGTATTTCAGTCTCTGTTAGGGGTACTACTAGTTATATTCTAACAAGAAAATCATGCATGTGAACCACAGTACTAGGAAAATCAATCAATCAATCGAAAGGCGAAAGAAAAGGAACATTAGGAAGGAAGAAGGATCATGTTAACATATTACTTGTAGTGTCTACTATCTCTAACAAACACTTAACTCTAGCACACTAACAATTTCCTATTCATGTATACTGGTACCCATATCAACTAATCATATATTAATATTCATATCTCCCATCTACAAAAAATTAATCCTCCAAATAATCGTCAAGGTTTAACTTCCCGATCAACTTAAAATAAAATGCATATACCTCCTCAAAATTTGATACTTCACATCGAAATAAAATTTAATCACTTCTAAAATCTTTGTAGCCTTAACTATGTTTAGTGAATCAAATTTAAATTCTCAATATTTTAATAACATAAAAATCTCAACTCCTTAAAAATTCTAAAAATTTAAAAATTTATTTCCACCCTTTAATTTATAACTCCTCAATGTACATATTAGTGCTCACGGTCTCTGATACTCAAGGTGCACTCAATACCTCTATTGTCTAGAACTGTGTACTAAATTTGTACTGCCCGAATCACTTGCACTATTACCTCCAATGATCAAAGTTATCATCAACTGTGTTTTCTTTCATGATTTCAATTTATGTTAATTGGTATATCATCTAATTATCAACACACAGAGTGCTTACTGTTATTAACGTCATCCTTGACCAATCCTTGGTATAGAATCATTAGCACTCTTGGTATTATATCACTAGCCGCATTAATGGATTATCTCATCAAGCTCATTAGACTCATGATCACCTGTATCCTCTATAACACTCATGTTTATTTACTCTCATGGGTATGTGTATGGTTCCTCATCTCGATGGTTGTATATGTATTTCCTTCAATCCTTTAAAGCCTATTAAACTAATCCGTGATGCTTCACAACTTCCATTACTAATCCTGATATTTCTCTACTTATGACATCTCATTAAACCCTTTATACATATACATTTCTTTACCTTTAACATTTCCGATATCAACCATCAAATTGGACATCATGCTCCATAAATCCTTAACACAATTTCCGGATACTTAATCGTCTACATAGATCACTCAATTACATGATCATGATTATCCAGGACGGGTAATTGGCTCTGATACTAACTCTGAGAACTATCACTGATACTCTATACTCTCCTTAACTCTCAGTCTCTAATGACACTACTCCTAGAATCATTGGTACAAGGTACTATGCTAAGGGCTAACTCTAGATTAAAGCCTACTGCTCACATGCCCAACTAAGAAACACTTACAACTCACTAGCAACACAGTCAATACTAATACAAGACACAAACAAAATTACAAGCCACTAATTATCATACTTAACAAGAAATCTTCAAGGAATAGGAGCTCAAAGACTGAATTGAGGACAGAAGGTATCTTTACTGCTAGTAAAGAAAGAGCGGTGGAACAAAGTCCTGGAATAACAGAAATAGATAAGTCTTGAGATGATATTTTAAGAACCAATTTAGGATACAACCTGATAATCATACACGTCTGTCTGAAATCATGACACTCAGAATCCTCGCCACGCCAGTAAGCATAGATGCGATAAACGACAGGTTCCGTAACTAAGGTATACAACCCTATAATTATGTCATCTAGAATACTCGCCACGCCAACCGGTATGGCTGCGAGAAACTCTAAATCTCATAACTAAAGTATGTACATCCAAGTTAGGTTCCTACGTTCTCGTCACGACAGCTAATATGGCTGCGATAAATTCTAGGTTCCATAACCAAAGTAGACGTTTTACCTTCCTCACTGTCCTCATCAACATATGTCATCAGATGATACCGTAAATTTTAGCCCGTAAAATTCATCTCGATATGAAATCAATTCAACAACGATACCAAGAATTAAAGTTAACAACTGGTCAACAAGAATCAAACTTAACAATGATACCAAGAATTTAATTTAATAACTGCTCAACAAGAATCAAGTTCAGTAACAACAAGCGAGAGCGAACGGAAACAGGGAAAAGATTTAAATTGTAAATTGTAATAAGATTCTCAAGGGGTCATCCCAGGAAATCTTTCAAGAATTTGTGATTGAGTATCCTCTCTCATCCTAGTATCCTATGTCCTATATTCTATAGCAGGCACGCAGTAGTATAACAAGGATGCCACACTACTACAACCTCGCACAACTCGCGAAGTCTGACCTGCATGGGCCACCACTAAAAACGTGTCACGACCCGCACCCGGTATAAGGGCACGAGAGCGTGGGTACGTCCAGCCTACGCCGCAGCATCGGCGGTAGAACGCTGTCTAGGTCAAGTACTATCTAGATAATCTCACACTAGTATCCAACTCCATAAGGAGACACGGATAACACTAAAATAAATCTAGAAATACTCAATCACAACTACAGCACGATAGGAAATGAAGAAATAAAAGAATACAGCACAAGTCTAATGATAACATAACATACCTGCAATCCTTAACTTCCAATCCCCAATGTCAGAAACCAGTCTACTAATGTCACAGTCTGGAAAAAATATTTTCCAGTCAGGAAGGAGCAAAGTACATCTCTAAATAGCAGTTCTATATGAATGACATAAACTATGTAGCAGTTCTAGATGGAAACATACCAGATGCATGTATAAGTACGAGAATGTACAATGAGAGAAGTACTGGAAATACTGTAAGTAAATGCAGGAAAAGAAGCAATATGTCCATGAGCAAGAATTCTATGACTAAGTGTGTGAGTACTAGTTTTAACATGTGATCGGCTTGGGAACTTGATCAGGCTGGTTACATGTGATTAGCTATGATTCATGGAAGGTCAGGCTAACCGTTGGTTAGCTATGATGCATGGAGATGGTCAGGCTAATCACACGTAACAGCTATGAGGCATGGAGATGGTCAGGCCGCACCCGACGTGAGATGTGGGGTGAGCTATGATGCATGGATAGTTGGGTATGATCACATATCTACACTAAAATACTCCCCAAACCCCCGACTGGTATAGTAGATCCAATCATGGTACGCTATGGCACGGGATTCCCTAGGAAGGTAGCAAATCTCCCCGGGAATCAGTGTCTGTACATGCACAAGATAACAAGGAAAACAAGTCTTGTACAAGCTACACCATGAATAAGGAATAACATCTCATGACGAGATCCATGTATACCAATCCGTGTAACCAATGTGTCAAGAACATGGATATTTACACTAGATACAGTGAACATAGGAGATATCATAAATTAGAAACTAATCAGAGAATGTACTCGCCTTGGGTCCTTAGCTGGTAATTATTGATGTCCTGTTCCAGAGTATCCCCTGGGTAAACCAACAGTCCTATAAACATATCACAAGCAAAACCACATTTGCATCAGATGCTACACTAACACATTACAAATACATGAACTCAGGGCTCTGCCAGACATGGCTCTAGTCAACTAGGGTCATCTAGTAGGGCTACGTATATAATACACATTACGCTTATTATACTTACAATATTTATACATGCACCAATTTAAATGTATTTACAATATATATATATATATCTTTTAAATACATATTTGATTTATACCAGTTGAACATTATATATGTATACTCATACATATGCTAAAATACCTTTTAAAATATATATATATATATATAAATACTAAATTGATTACATATACTAGAAATACGTATTTACGTATATAAATCATTTCGAACTTATTTTGAACAATAATTTCAAATAAAAGTTTATTTATAAAAAACTAGAATTTGTAAAAGCCATCATATATTTTTATATCCATGGAAAAATTGGTCACCAGCCCAATTAAACGAGTAGATCTTATTTTTATTATTGAAACTATAATTTTTAATAATAATATAAAACCCAAGATTTATTATATTTAACATAATCAAAAAAACCTTTTAATTATAACTAACTAACTAATTACATTTATTTACTATATTAATTATAAATTAACTAAACTAATTATAAGAAAATACTAAACTAATTAATCATTATTTTAAACTAATTATATACTTAAACAAATAAATCAATAATCACTAACTGATTACATTAATTACTAAACTAAATTAAACTAACAAATTAAATGTTATTAAACTAATTATATAATTTACTAAACTAATTATATTTAATAATTACTAACTAATCTGATTAATTAATTACTAACTAATCCTTTTTAACTAAACTAATTTAATCATTAACTAATGTTTTTAACTCATTACTAATTATAATTTAACAAATAACCCTAATCTACAGTCTGAAAACGAGAAAGGAAAGAGGGAAAGAGGGAGAAAGAGAAGGGGCTCACGATTTTGGGTTCTTCCGGCGTCGTCGGGGTCTCGCCGGCAGGGCGGCGGCGGCGTGAAGCTCGAGGCGGCAGCGGTCTCGAGGAGGCGGCGGTTTCCTGGCTTCAGCGGCGACGACGACGTCGACTCAGCGGCGGCGGCTTCGTGGAGACGTCGGCGGAGATCGACGACGAACCAGCGGCGGCGGCGTTCGATTCCAGCGGCGGGCCAGATCGAGGAGGCGGTCGACGGCTTCGTGCCGAGGAGATCCGGGGCGGTCGGCGGGAACTTCTCGGCGGATCTGGGCGTGTCAGGGGGTGGACACGGCGGCTTCGAGTCTAGGGTTAGGGTTCTGTCGTGTGTCCGGGGTTGGGTCTGTGGATCGTGTCCGGGGCAGGACACGATGGGTGCTTTACTGTGGACGTGTCCGGGTTTGCCGGACACGGAGTGCTGTGTACAGGGGTTGATGTGGAGGTGGTGTCCGGGTGTGTCGGACACGGAAAAGCTGGTTGTAAACTGTAAATCTGGACACAGGAAAAGAAATGGATATGGTGGGACACCCGGGGTCGGACCCGAGGCCATCACGGCTGACACGGTGATGCTGGACACACGGACACGAGCACAAAAATGGTGATGACGGCTTGTTGGCTTTGTGGGGATTTGTGGGGGCTAGCTAAAAAATGAAAATTAGGGTTTCTTGGGAATTGTGAGAATGAGAACTTAAATAGGGAGAAGGGTGTGGGATGAAGGGTTGCGGGTTGGCCCAATGATGAATGGCCCAGAATTAAACATAAAGGGCTTTTCATGTGGGAAGAATGAGGGCGTGAATGGGAGACGGAAAACGGTAAATTAAATAGAAAAGAAATTTAAGAAAAAATGTTTTTAAGAGGCTTTCGATTAGCTACTAATTAAACTCATTTTTCAAAATATTAGAAAGTATGTAATTCATTTATTTACTACCCCAATAAATAAAAATCTATTTTATTTTATCAACTAGTCTTTTAAATAACTATTTAGTTAAAACAATAATTTTATGACTCAAGCCAATAAATATTTGAAACTAGAAATATATGTTATTATTTATTTATTTATTTTGTAATACATCGTCATTTAGGAAAAATGATTTTTATAAAGATTTTTAAATTACCTTCTAAAATCAGACATCGTTCAAAATCAAATAAAAATTTTCAAGGAGAAATATTTTTATAAAACTTGATATTTTAAAATAAAATTAAAATCTAATTATTTTGGAAATTGGAAATCGGAGGTTACAGGGTATACTTACAAACGCGGCAGAGGTTTCTTCCGTTGCTGATCTGGATAAAGATATCCTTATTTGGCTCGGCCTCGAAGGCGATCTCATACCACTACCTGAAGCGGTAGCAGCGACAGCAGCCTCGAGCAAAGATTCTCCGGCACTGCCAGCCGGAACCGTAGAAGTTCCCTCTCTAAAAGGCGATGAACCTCTAATCAAAGGATCGTCCCCAATAGGGGAAACAACAGGTTCACTTCCAGGAACCTCAGGGTGGGAAGTCCTGACAGGACCACCAACCGTCTTCTTCTTCTTGCGAGGGGAAGTCTCCTTCAGAACAGGAGCCCTTCGCTTACCAGAGATAACCAGGGGCCCTGCAGGCGGAGGTATTTTGCCTCTCGGTACTGCCAACAAAGGCTCATCTGGATTGACAGAATCTTTACCCTCGTCAGAGGAAACTGATGGGACTTCGTCTCTTCCTGCTGACTTAGAAGAGGGCATCCTAAAACTTCCACGCATATCAAAATTGTGATGGAAGGTATTGGTTGCCACATAAAACTGGGCATACGAATGGAGGATGCACAACTCCATGGAGAGTAAAGTCACGGGCACAGTAAAAGCTGCTCCAGTGCAACCCATTATGAAGTACCGTCATTGTTTTGCTCCCTCAATGAGTCCACCCCTGAACTTGAAGCTGGTGACGGCATTGCCCATGTGCAATTGGTCATACCCAAACTGCCTGGCGAACCGACTAGGCAGGTAGGGCTCCAAGAAGCATTGGTCTTCACTTCTGTACAATAAATGGGAAGGTCTAATACAGACAAACCAATTAAAAGTTTTAGGAGAAAGAATGGTCTTCCCTTCACCTGAGTCCTGAAGCCTGCTCCCTTGTTGATTGAGATGTACAGAGGGGACGGTGCAGAAAAGCTTCCAACTGTGAGCAAAATTTAGTGCCCGCCGACAGTCTAAAACTGTGGTCACGTTCCAGGTAGAATTCTTATAATTCAACAAGAAATTATTCCTCGAACTACTGCCAGAGCCGGGAGACATCACCCTGGGGTTATGAAGAATTAACCATCCTATCAGATATAGGAACAGTAATTCTACCCTGGGAAAGTTGTCACGCCGTGTTTCATCGGCAACCAGCCCATCAGTAATGGCCCTCAGGCCAGCTTGTATGCGGTATACCATGGCAGGGAGCAAGCCCAGTCTTGCCCCGAATACCAGATGCACTGCAAGCCATAAGGTGTTACGGTGAATGCGATCCAAAGATGTAATGCCTGGTACTACCAATCGACGCAGCCATACAGAGAGAAAGCCAGCAAGTTGAGCTTCTCCTGACAGAGGTCTGCGGTAATGCCTCAAATAACTGTAGGCTTTAGTGCCCGTAGGATATTTTCCTATCCCTTCGTCGAGAATTTGATCTGAAGCCCCAGCATCTTCAATAAGGTCATCGACTCTGAGCACTAAGCACACTCAGAAAGCTCAAAGGCCTATCCCTGCTATCCACGACTTTGTCTAGCTTAGCAGTCCTGGCCTGATGAAAGAAGAGGTAGGACGCCCATTTGTTGGTATGAGCCAAATCAGAGGGCTCATTATAGAAGGCGGTACACACTAAATAGTGACACATCAGCTCCTGGTACACTGCCACTACCCGAGGGTCTGTATCCCCCAGCTCCCAGTTTATGGGAACACACTCTTCATAAGGAGTATCTCCCATTGGCAGTCTTAAAATCTCTGCCATTTCGTGAAGGGCCAATCCCAACTCCCCCAGTAGAGTGGCGAAAGTCCCGGTGAGTGAGATATATCGCTCCATTAGAGCCAGAAATAGGTTAGGGTTAAGAGGTAACCCAACACTGGTAGCACTCACAGCCGTGTACAGACCAATGCCCTCCAGCTCAGTCTGAAAATGCTTCAGGGCCCAGTCAGCTAAACGAGCCCATCGAAGATTTGTAGGGTAACCCACCCATTGGTCCGAGGATTAACCTTGGGGTAGACTCCTCCATGACCCATGAAGTCATTGCAGAAAGTCTATAATTGAACTGGTTGGAGCAGTGAAGTGTCTTCATTCGGGACACTGCCTGGATACAATCCCCTGAACGGCATGACCGGGCCGAAAGGGCGGCTTACAAATGACCCTTGGTCGAATCCTTTCTGGTAAAATATCTTCCCCGGCTGGCCGTGGAGATTGGGAGTCAGAGTCCACGACATCCTCCTGGGATGCGTGACATGGAAGAATGCCGAGATAGGATAATCTCTCAGCATCTTGGGCAGATACAGGACCAAGCCCCCGGCAGGAAAAACCCAGTTTTCTTTCTTGGGCTTCGTCTGGGATTGTTTGTCAATCATATCCCCGAAAAGAAAAGCCGGTTTTATATATTGTGCCCCGTCTATATACGCCAGGGGCTCTCCGTTGATCATGCTCAACAGCATTTGCTCTCCTTGAGACGATATCAGGATTCTCCTTCCTTCAGAATATTGGGGTCCAGAAATAGGAAATGTCACGTGGGACAAATACTCCAGGTAATTGGAATGCAGCATCCCAGCAGCAGAACCCATCACCTCAGCCAACGGAGATACATGCAAGTTAACTACAAAGTGCAAGAAAAATACGTTAGTTTCTATACTAGACATCACAATCTTGCAGCTTATGCCAAAGAGCAACAGTCTGTGCTTTTACGCCAAGACTGTAAAAACTTGACTTTTTATGCTGGAATCTCATTCCAAGGCGTAAAATTCAAGATTGACAGTATACACAAAAATCTGACAGTCTATATTTTACGCCAGACTGCCAAAGTTTGAGTTATTACGCCGAAATTCTCATCCAGAGCGTAACACTCAAAGTTTGTAGTATACGCCAATTTTCGACAGTCAAAGCTTTTTAGGCCAGACTGCGAAAATGTGAAGTTTTTATGCTAACACATTAGAAATATGGGTGTAAAAGATGAAACATCTCTGTGCATCATCTTCCTCGAAGAGGCTATCAGCACAGAAGATGACCTAGCGCGTTCACGTACAACGTGTGCGAAGGGTTTTCTTTATTCTTGTCATCCCAAAAGCTTTACCTATAACGTCCGGTGCACAGCTCGTGGGTGGGATACTTCGTTCAGAGCGAGGTTCGCTCTGCCCGACGGGAGTCGCTCTTGCTTGGACAAAGGAGCGAGAAGAGGAGGCAGCCTTCTTTCCCTTAGAGGAGGAGATTGGTTTTGGTGCCATTGCTAAAAATCTCTGAATGCTCAGAGAAGAAACGAAGGAGAGTACTCAAAGAGACGAAGGTTTTCTTTTGCAAAAGACAGGTGAAGAGTCTTCTCTCTGAAAGCCTTGAGATATATATAGAGTTCAGATGGACTCCTCGAATCCCTAACCAAATCCGATATTTAATATTCGGTTATGATTGGGGACTACGTCAGCCTATTACTCAGGGAAGGCGGACAGTCAGCAAATTAAATTTTTTTTTTTCGTGCAGAGCAGATTCGTGATTTTACGCCAAGGAGCTTTTTTACGCTCGGGAAGCTACAAATCTACGGTTTTATGCTCAGAGGCTATAAGTCTATGGTTTTATGTCCGGATGCTTTTACGCTCGATAGCTTTTACGCTCGAGAGGCTATAAACCTACGACTTCACGCTCAGAGGCTACAAATCTATGATTTCACGCTCAGAAGTTTTTTACGCTCAGAGGCGACAAATCTACGATTTCACGCTCGAAAGTTTTCTTTTCAGAAGCTATAAATCTATAGTTTTATGCCCGGATGCTCTTATGCTCAGCAGCTTTTACGCTCGAGAGGCTACAAACTTACGATTTTGCGCTCATCTACACTATAGATCAATGACTTTCTGCATATCTTAAAATACGCAGGCCAGAGTATGCGTATATCTGAACAAATCTCAAGGCGGTCAAACTATAAGGGTTCACGCAGAAGATACTCCTTCTTGGCCTCAAAATATCCTAAGTACCCAAAGTATACAGAGTTCTGCATGGAAAATGACTCTTCTTCTTTGATCGACTGGAGTTTCATCCAGAATCCAGTCTGAATATTTTCTCTATAGTTCAAGATGGCGACTTAGTTTTGACAGCCATTTCTCGCCTTATTACAAGGGATTTTCGGGAAATCATTCTTGAAGATGATGGTCTGAACAAGAATTCTTCTTATCAGAGAAGTGATAGTTCAGAATTCTACGCAATTCTTTGTTCAAAACAATAGGACAGTTCGAATATTCGACTTAAATGCTAAGCAGCTTTCTGCGTATCTTCAGTTATGCGTAAAAGGCAGGACGAGACTAGATACTCTTTCTATCAGAGTCGGCGTAAAGTTATTTAGATTTTTCGAAGCTACACATGTTCAGACTTCATCACAACAAAGAATATGATAAATCATTAGATGCGTAAAAGAAGACAATTTTATTAATCATGATTACATATGAGGAAAATCCAGTCTACAAAGGATTTTTCATCTTCATGATTACATATGAGGGAAATCCCGTCTACAAAGGGTTTCTCATCCTCATTTAAAGATTATGCCCAGAATCTGTTCTGTCAGGTTCTAGCATTGGAGGAGATCTTTATCCGTCTTCTTTAGCAGTTAGTCGGTTTCCGCGGCCGATTAACAAAAAAATGATTAATGGCGGGAGGATACAAAACTGGGCTTGTTTAAATTATTCAAGAGTCCATCCTCCATACGCCATGACAGATTGAGCTGAGGATTTAGACCCAACTCAGTACTAGAAGACAAGGCTAGTTTGTCTTCTCTCGTCCACGAACAACGAGAGAAAATACAGCTTGCAAGCTGTGTGGTCTAATGTGACCCTTCCTCTCTCCTGGACGAATCGCCATATGAAGTTGCAGATTATCCCGAGCAAAGGAAGCTATGATATCCTTCCATGATCCATCGTTGCAGAGGACATTTGCTCGAAGATGCCTTCTTTTTTGGCTCCTTACATGCTGGAAGAACATGATCTTCTTCTTCCTCAAGTCAACCTAACGAACTCCCAAAATCATCTCTGTGTGGTGAAGGAAATATAAGAAGAATAGGTTAACTCCTCAGCCTTTATATAGTCAAAAGAGAACACACCGAATCCCAACAAATCCCCAAAAATCTGCCAAGAAATCAGCCTCGAGGAATAGGTCAGACTTGACCATTTCATGCTTCATTCAAAGTATTTCAAATTACGAGGAATTTGAAAACTTTGAAGGGGGTCTTGTAGAAGCATAAAAAATACGCTGCAGAGTTATACTTAGTGTTTCAGTGCTGTGTGGCGTAAAATATGACTTCAGAGCCATCGGCGTACAACAGAGCTTTGTCGCTAGTACAGCGTAAAATATAAGCTTAAGGATAATCCGCGTAATACAGTATTTTCAGGCTGCTTCAGCGTAAAAAGGGTATTATACCGCCTTTATGGCGTAAAACTCATCCACTTTTAATGCAGCATGGAAGTGTACGAGGAACGCTTAGTATTCCTTGAATGAAACTGTCAGATCATGCAGTAAACCTGACTCCTGACAAAGAGTACTGCACGACTATCCAGACGACGGCTGTAATGATGGTGCGGCACAGAGACCCAAACCGTCATTTAGTGACGTTTTTCTGATACAAAGTGCTTTATGCATACAAGAGAATACGCTGCCTAGTTTTACACAAGCAGATGTGAGCTTTTACGCTCAGCAGAAGACAAAATAAACTGCCACGTCAAAATCTGCTCTTTGTACAGAGCTCGAGACACGTCTCTGTATTTAATGCTCAGAATGGTGGCATATCTTCGTACAGAGCTCGAGGCACGTTCCTTCATTTAATGCTCAGAATGGTGGCAGATCTCTACATTTAATGCACGAGATTTGATTATATCTCCAAAGACTGGGCAAGCCATAATTATGGCTAATACGTCTACATCATCACCCCTGCACATTACGCCATCAGGCTATTTTCAGCTATAGGAGCATGCTGTACGCTATCTCGTTGGAATACGCCACGGGCTATTTTCAGCTATAAGGAGCACGCTGTACGCTATCTCCTTGAAATACGCCAACTCAGGCTATATTTGCATTTGTGCGTGAGAAGGCTATTTGGTCCAGAATACGCTCAAGGCCTCAATCAAGGAAGGAGGATTGACTATCTTTTACGCTAGCTACCTATCCATGCAGCATCAGGCTTCTACGTCAACCTGACAACTATTTGGCTTCTACGTCATGGTGACAGTTATTGGCTTCTACGCCAACCTTTTCTACGCAAGGGGCAGTTACCTACGTAGCTTTCATGCCGTGATCTTCGCAGCGGTTATACGCATTATCTCTTAATGAGACACGCGTCACACGCTTATTCAGAAGATCATTTATACGTGGGTGGCAGTTATTATAACCGCCGCATCAAAAGTGCCATACTCTCCACTATTCGGCTTCTATGCCGACTGGATGGTTACTGTCACTAAACCCTATAAATAGAGACCTCTATTGACAGAGGTCCAGGGGTCAAAAGGTCGAAAATTCCAAGGTGGAAAATAGTTAAAAGCAATCGAAGAACAGAGAGAGAATAGCTCAGACAGAGAGTAGTAATCGACGATTTTGGCATCAAGCATCCACTCCCTCTTGCAATTTTTGAAGCATCTTCTTCTTCTACGGCACTTCTTCATCATCGTGTGGTCCAAGGGACAAAGTGATCGACTGCAGATTAGACTCCTATAATAATATTTACCTAGATTAAAGTTTGTACTTAACATCCTCGTATAGGATTAATAGTACTTCTTGTTTGTAAACCTAAGAAAGGGTTTTGTATAAACCTAGTTTTATTTCTTCCGTTTATTATCAAACACCTATGACGCCCGGTGCACAGATTGACGGTGGGGCACTTCGTTCAGAGCGAGTTCATTCAGCCCAATGGGAGTCGCTCATGCTTGAGCAGAGGAGCGAGAAGAGGAGGCAGCTTTCTTTTCCTTAGTGGTGGAAGGTTGTTTCGTTGCCATTGCTAAAACTCAGAGTGCTCAGAGAAAGAAACGAAGAAGAGTTCTCAAAGAGACGACAGTTTTTGCAAAAGACAAATGAAGAGTTTCTTCTCTAAAGGCCTTGGAGTATTTATAGAGTTCAGATAAACTCTTTGAATCCCTAACCAAATCTGATATTTAATATTCGGTTATGATTGGGGACCACGTCAGCCTATCATTTAGGGGAGATGGACAATCAGCGAATTTAAGAAGTTTTTTCGTGCAGACCAGATTCGTGATTTTATGCTAAGGAACTTTTACGCTCGAGAGGCTACGAATCCACGGTTTTACGCTCAGAGACTATAAGTCTATGGTTTTACATCCGAATGCTTTTACGCTCGGTAGCTTTTACGGTCGAGAGGCTACAAACCTATGACTTCACGCTCAGAATCTACAAATCTATGATTTCACGCTCAGAAGCTTTTTACGCTCAGAGGCTACAAATCTACGACTACACGCTCGAAAGTTTTCTTTTCAGAGGCTATAAATCTACGGTTTTATGCCCGGATGCTCTTATGCTCAGCAGTTTTTATGCTCGAGAGGCTACAAACTTATGATTTTATGCTCATCTACACTACGGATCTATGACTTTCCGCATATCTCAAAATACGCAGGCCAGAGTATGCGTATATCTGAACAATTCTCAAGACGACAAATTACAAAGGTTCATGCAGAAGGTGCTCCTTCTTGGATTCAAAATATCCCAAGTACCCAAAATATACAGAGTTCAGCATCGAAAATGACTCTTCTTCTTGGGTCAATTAAAAGTTCATCCAAAATCCAGTCAGAATCTTTCTCTACAGTTCAAGCATGGTCAGTTTTGACAGCCATTTCTTGCCCTACTTCCAAGGATTTTCGGGAAATTATTCTTGAAGTTGATGGTCTAAACAAGAATTCCTCTTATCAGAGAAGTGACAGTTCAGAACTCTACGCGACTCATCGTTCAAAATAGCAGGACAGTTCGGATTCGACTTAAATGCTAGGCAGCTTTCTACGCGTCTTCAGTTACGCGTAAAAGATGGGACGAGACCAGATACTCTTTTTATTAGAGTCGGCATAAAGTTATTCAGACGTGTCAAAAGCTGCACATATTCAGATTTTATCACAGCAAAATATGGCAAATTATCAGATGCGTAAAAGAAGACAATTTTATTAATCATGATTACATATGATGGAAATCTAATCTACAAAGGGTTTTTCATCTTCATGATTACATATGATGGAAATCCTTATTCTACCAAGGGTTTTTCATTTTCACTTAGGATCACACCAAGAGTCTGTTCTGTCAGGTTCTTATATTAGTGGAGATCTTTATCCGCCTTCTTCAGTAGTTAGTCAATTTCTGCGGCCGATTAACAAAAAAATGATTAATGGCGGGAGGATACAAAACTGGGCTTGTTTAAATTATTCAAGAGCCCACCGCCGTACGCCATGACAGATTGAGTTGGAATTAAAACCCAACTCAATACTGGAAGACAGGGTCAGTTTATCTGCCCTCGTCCACCGTCGTGATGGAAGAAAATACAGCTTGCAAGCTGTGTGGTCTAATACGACCCTTCCTCTCTCCTGGACGAATCGCCATATAAAATTGCTGATCATCCCGAGCAAAGGAAGATATGATATCCTTCCATGATCCATCGTTGCAGAGGACATTTGCTCGAAGACGCCTTCTTTTTCGGCTCCTTATGAACGGGAAGAACATGATCTTCTTCTTCTTCCTCAAGTCAGCATGAAAGTACTCGGCAACCATTTCTATGTGGTGAAGAAAGTGTGGGAAAAATAGGTTAACTCAATCACCTTTTTATAGGCAGAGGAGAACACACCAAATCCCAACAAATCCCTAAATATTTGCCAAGAAATTAGCATCGAAGAACGAGTCATACTTGACCGTTTCATGCTTCATTCAAAGTGTTTCAAATTACGAGGAATTTGAAAACTTTGAAGGGGGACTTGTAGAAGCATAAAAAATACGCTACAAAATTATACGCAGTATGCATAAAATTTATGTAAAGCAGAGTTTTCAGTGTTGTGTGGCGTAAGATATGACTTCAGAGCTATCGGCGTACAGCAGAGGTTCATCGCTAGTACAGCATAAAATATAGCTCCAGAACAACCCACGTAATACAGTATTTTAGACTGCTTCAGCGTAAAAAGGTTGCTACCTCGCCTTTATGGCGTAAAACCCACCTGCTTTTAATGCAGCATGGAAGTATACAAGGAACTCTTCGTATTCCTCGAATAAACCTATCAGATCATGCAATGAACCTGACTCCTGACAAAGAGTACTATACGACTATCCAGACGACGGCTGTAATGATGGTTCCACACAGAGACCCAAACCGTCGTATAGTAGCATTTCTTTGATACAAATTGCTTTTACGCATTCAAAAGAATACGCTGCCTAGTTTTATACAGGCAGATATGAGCTTTTACGCTCAACAGAAGACAAAATAAACTGCCACGTCAAAAGCTGCTCTTCGTACAGAGCTCGAGGCACGTCTCTGCAGTTAATGCGCGTGATGGGGGCAGATCTCTCCATTTAATGCACGAGATTTGGTTCTATTTTCAAAGACTAGGTGAGCCATAATTACGGCTAATATGTCCACATCATCACCTCTGCATATTACGCCATCAGGCTATTTTCAGCTATAGAAGCACGCTGTACGCTATCTCCTTAAAATATGCCATCCTGGCCATTTTCAGCTACAGGAGCACGCCGTATACTATCTTCTCGGAATACGCCAACTTAGGCCATATTTGTATTGGTGCGTGATAAGGCTATTTGGTTTAGACTACGTTCAAGACCTCAGTCAAGGAAGGAGGATCGACTATCTTTTACGCTAGCTACCTATCCATGCAGCATCAGGCTTCTACGCCTACTGGGCTTCTATGCCTACCGGGCTTCTATGCCTACCTGGTTTCTACGCCAGTTTGACAACTATTTGGCTTCTACGCCCTGGTGACAGTCATTGGCTTCTATGCCAACCTTTTCTACGCGAGGGGCAGTTACCTACGTGGCTTGCATGCCGTAATCTTCGCAGTAGTTATACACATTACCTCATAATGGGACACGCGTCACATGTGGATTCAGAAGATCATTTATACCTGGGTGGCAGTTATTCTAACCGCCGCATAAAAAGTGCCACACTCTCCACTGTCCGGCTTCTACGTCGACTGGACAGTTACTGTCACTAAAACACTATAAATAGAGACCTCCGTCCACAGAGGTCTAGGGTCAAAAAAAGGTCAAAAACTTGGATAATAGAAGTCAGAAGGTCGAAAGGTCAGAAATCTATTCTTGAGAGAGGAGCACAGACATAGAGTAGTGATCGACGATTTTGACATCGAGCATCCACTCCCTCTTGCAATCTTTGAAGCATCTCCTTCTTCTACAGCACTTCTTCATCATCGTGTGGTCCAAGGGACAAAGTGATCGACCGCAGATCAGACTCCTATAGCAATATTTACCCAAATTAAATTTTGTACTTAACATCCTCGTATAGGATTAATAATACTTCTTGTTTGTAAACCTAAGAAAGGGTTTCGTATAAACCTAGTTTTATTTCTTTCGTTTATTATCAAACAACCGTACGCGATAATTTTAATAAATTAAATCTAATTTCTATCTTTGTGTAATTTTTCTAATTGTTGGGGGCTATTATGCAAAAAAGCATTGAGGTGTCCCCACCGTTGGACAATAGGTGAAGAAACCCAATTTTCCCTTCACGTGGATTTTTCCATAATTTTTTGGGATGTGCAATGCGTGCACATCGCCCCGTATATTAAACCTATCCTTGCATTTAATTAATACAAATTCTAGCCCTCCTAACATCCCCAAGCAAGCCCAAGGCTCATCCCAAGGAGAGCGTTGACCAAAGTCAAAATAATTCCTAGGTCGAACCAACCCTCCCTCACATGTATATAAATACCTCTTTATCTTTTTATTTATTAACTCAAAAATAAACCTAAAATCTTCAATTCAGCCGACCCTCCTTCAAGTTCTGTTCACCTTCCCCTACCCCCGCTTTAGCTTGTCGGAGACCCGCTGGGGTCGTCGTTGGGCAGCAGCGACTCCCCCCTTAGTCCGGCTACCCCCCTTTCCTGTTCGTCTCCGACTTCCGGTTCATCTCAACCCGTCTGGCCATCCCCTCGCCATCCCGACCGCCTGTGCTTGCCTAGCCGAGACTCCACCGCAGCCTCCCACTGAACCACCACCACCGTTATCAACGCAACCACCACGGCACCTCCCGCTGCACCCGCCCAGAGCACCTCCGCCTGGCCGACGAACTCGACCACGAGCAGCCCGGCCATCTTCCCGCAGAACCATCACCACCAGCATCCCCGAGTACCCCGACCTTCGAGCATCTTCCACCTTCTGGCCCCTTCTCCTCCTTCGACTGGCCGGACTCCGACAGCAGTCACCACCACCACCACCTACATTATCACCACCCTCTCCTCTTCTCCTCTCTCTCCCTGATCTCCTGTGCTGCGCCCCTCGACTGAACGACTCCCCCCCCGACCGCCTGAGACCTCCACCACACCACCAGCACCTCCTACCTCCGCCGATAACTGCATCCCGTGAGCAGTGCAACCCACCACCTCGCCACGGCCGTGAGACGCTGCACCCGTCGACCTTCAACCGACTGAACGTCCCCTCCTCTCCCTCTGTTCACCTGCGTCGACACCCCCGCCTCTCCTCGATTTAGACCGTACACGATCACCTCGCCAACCCCCTTCCCTTTGACGTACCTGAATACGCCACCGTCGCTGCCATTAAACGCCATCAACTCCGACATCTCGAGCCGGCCATCTCCCTCGTCAAACCACGCCTATACGACCGAAAACCACGGGCCGTCAACTCCGTTGTTCACCATTGTCTCCGTCCACCTCAGCCCCTGCTTCTTGTCCTCCTCCTCCTTCTGGCCGGACACCCACCGGCCGGAGTTCATCATCATCAACATACTTTATCATCATCATCACATTACCATCACTATTATCATCGCTATCATCATTGTCATCATTACCACCCTTAGTCATCATCATCATCGTCATCGTCGTATCATCTTTACCACTCCATCGCGATTATCATCTCCAAACATCATCACCATCACCACCATTATAATCACCATCATCGTCACCAATACCTTAACCCTAATCGCCCATATCGTCCTCCGGGTCATCACCATCCTCCACATTATCGCCCTCGTCACCACCATCTTATACATTATTATCCACACCATCAACCTAGTCATTATCTCATCACTGTCATCATCATCATCTCATCCTTGTCGTCATCATCATCATTAAACACTGTCACCCTTAACCATCATCGTGTCAACTTCAACCATCATCATAAACCCGGTCATCGTGTTTATCGTGGACCGACACTCTTGCCAGACAACCCATAGCACTCACCCCCAATTTTCGTACCTGTGCACGCTAACCCCGGAGACCTGTTGGATTTATATGTGCGACTTCAGGAGCAGATTATTGGTGCTATACAGTTCTCTTGCCAGGCAAGTATACCTTGCCTTTGTTGTACTGTTTAAATTCTGTATTATTAGATGCTTGTTATTTATTAACTGTGCGCGTCCGAGAGAGACTCGGGTGCAGTCAACGGAGGCGTTGACGTTAGGACGTGGGTCTGACCTAGTGTCTAGTAGACCCGCCTAAAGTTGTGGAGTTATTGGTATGACTCCCAGGCCTTGACACATTTCGTACACGTGCTGGGAGTCTCATGTAGGGAACGGTCCTGCGTATATGGTTGGCCACCTGTACGTGTAGGCGTGCGACAGATAGGGTATAACTGCTAATAGTGATGCATATTAGAAGACTTAGCAGTTATTGATAGGCGGAGCATAGACTAGCGTGGTACGATGTTCCCATCCCTGTCCTTGTTTGATTGTAAGGATGGACCCTTGCTCTAACGATAGTCTATGAGCCAGAGTTACGACGCCGAGGCGTAGTAGCTGACGCGTGTGTGGATACAACATGCTTAGATCATTGGGCGGGGAGGACGACTAGTAGGCATATGTGTAAGAACCCCAATTCTGAAAATTGTATTCTATATTATTAATTATGTAAATTACTTATTATTAGTTATGAGTTAAAAGAAGAAAATAGAATTTCCTATTAGATCAAACCCAAAACCCGCAAACCATTAAACCACATTCCCGCATAAAGTAAAGGGTTAATCAGAAGCAGCTCACCATATCGTGTATAATTTCTCCGCGCATAAATTAAGGAAATAGCAGCAAACCGCTCATCACCGCGTATACTTCTCCGCGCGTAAATATCAAACAAAACCACCGCGCGTAAACCATAGCAGCAACAGTATCAAACCACCGCTTATTTTAACCCGTGTGAACTTTTCCTTTCTCTATGCGTAAAAACCAAAACCATAAACCAATAGGAGAAAAAAATATCAGCAGCAGAAGCAAAACCCAACTTTGCTTTGCTTTGCTTTGCTTTTCCACACGTGTAAGTCTCTCATTCCACCACTCCTTAAAAATCTTCTCAACCGCACACCTAAACCAATAAAAGTAAAACAACAGTGGCTCTAGTTTCTTAACCATTAAGTAAATTCCACCGCCTCCTTATTCCTATATATATAATTACAAACCCTAATCCACTTCTTCTTACTACAACTTAACAGTATTGGACGTGCACTATACAAGACTTTTGCTCGATAAGTATACCTTGCCACTGTACAAATTATTTATATTCCAGTTGATACATGTATGTTTAATTCTGCCTATATAGATGTTTATTTTGTAGATTCTGGACCTATTTATGAGACCACCCAGTTTTAGGGAGCATCAGTAGGTTCATTGACTGTGACACAGTTGCTACACGATTTGTGAGTCTCATATAGACCTCGGACTATATATCGGGTTGGCTTCCTATACGTAAGTGTCGTACGTTAGGGGTAACTGCTGATAGAAACTTTGTATGCTAGTAGACCTGGCAGTTATTAGAGGATTTATCATGTCATAGATATGGCCTGCTTAGAGCATGGGGTGGGGAGAACAATAAGTAAAACATTTGGGCTCCTTTGCACTTTTTCCTGTACGCTCGGCTTCTCTACCGGAGAAACGGGTGATGATGACCACTATATATTACTAGCGGCTTCTGCCTTTCAAAAGTCGACATGCTTTGAGGCTCCTGATTCTCCGAGAGGGTCACGCCAATCCCATATTTTAGCCAGATAGCTCACTTGGTGGAAAGTAGTTCTCAAACTACATTCACTTAGACGGTTAGGCGAACCATTAGATATTTATATTTCAGTACTTATTGGCATATTTTTATGTATCTTGTTGCGTCCCTCTGAGGACCTGGTTCCTTTCCAGATATGGACGAGCAGGAGTACCCACAGGAGTATGGACCTGGACCTGACTCTACGTACCTGACTGAGAAGATCTTACCCTCAGAGTATCTGTAATTTATTAACGTTGTTTAGAGATATTTTGCTACATCAGAATAGTCGTTTTGTAGTGGATTTGTTTCCACCCGACTATCAGACTTGATACTTATTTTGGATATCCAGTTGTTATTCAGCTTTTATTCCTACTGACTATTTGTGCTATGGATGAGATATAGATTGCATGTGACTTGTTGTGACAGTATATTACCACTGGTGGATTGGATATTCATAAACAGCGTGCGTGTGTATATGGTTTCCATATATTGGAGTTCATGTACATACCGCTGGGCGTGTTACGTACTCCTAGTCCTACATATTTTGGGATTGGGACGTTACATATTTTTGGTGGTGGCCCATACAGGTCCAGAATATATTGTCTTGGTTATGTAACTGTACCAAACAAGCCTGTGTATAGGAATAGAGTATAAGGATCTCATCCACACTTGATTAAACCTTATTTTTCCTTAAGTTTTATGCCAAAAACTCTTTTTCCCTGTTGGCGTAAAAAGCCAACTGACTGTCTTGTTAGCATAAAAAGCCAAAGCTATGATTACCTACTTAAGTTACAGAAGATTTTCTATTTTACGCTATAGTTATGTCAACTTTACGCGCAGTTATAATAACTGCCAACTACGTTCCAATATTATTTCTAATATTTTGCGTATAAGACGACATGTAAGCCACATAGATAAATATCCAGCGTAAACTTGATAATTCCTAAAACCAGCATAAATAGCTTGATTAGGCATAGTGAGCGTATTATCATAAGTCTTAGCTTTAGCTTTCTCAGTCATGACCATTTAAGAGCCAAATCTCGTGCATTAAATGCGGAGATATACCTCGAGCCCTGTGCAGAAATAGCTTTTTGACTTAGCGTCTAATTTTGTCTTATCTTGAGCGTAAAACTTATTTATATAGATAGCGTATGTAGAAGACCCAACTTTTCTTCCTCATTGGAAGCGTAAAAATGATTTTGTATTAAATATATTACTAAACGATGACCTAGGTTTCTGTGCAAAATCATCATCACAACCGTCCTCTCGATCATCGTGCAGTACTTTTGTCAAATGTCAGGATCACTGATTTGACTAACAAATTCGTCTAAGAAAAAACAAAAAGTTCCTCGAAGCAACTTTACGCTACAACGTATGTTAGATTTTTACGCGCAGACTTTACGCACGTAAACTTTTACGCAGATTTTTCCCAAACAGTTCTGAAGCCCTATTTTATGCGAACAGTTTTGAAGCTCTATTTTGCTGACTTTTTTGAGTCTCTGTTTTTACGCAGACAACTCTAAAACCTTACCTTACGCTTCTCTGCTTTATGCGGATATTTCTGAACCCATGTTTTACGCCGACAAATTTTACATCTCTATTTTGAATCCTGTACTTCTTCTAAACGTGGTGTACATCACCTGCAGAGAGATGGATATGCAGAAGGGATATACTGTTGTCGATGGTGACACAACTCCTGGAGTCAATGGTCAGACTCAAGGAGAGACCTCAACGAATCCTAGACTTTCAGGACCAGATGGACAGATTCACAATCCAGTTCCATCTGACCTTCCGGTTCCACCAAATGGGAACCTTCCAGCCTCTTCACCACCGCAAGATGGTCAGACTCAACTGTTCCAATTCTTCCAGATAATAATAAAGGAACAGCAACAACAGGCTGCCACACTAGCTGCAGAGCATAGACAGCAAGCAGCAGAACAAAGACAAGAGTTCCTAGCAGCACTTGAAAGGATGGCTGCAAAGACTACTGTGCCAGCTCAAGCACTAGCTCTAGAACCTCGAGCTATAGTTGGTTCGGTGAAAGACTTTGTACAAATGGGTCCGAGGCCGTACAAAGGCATTGAGAGTCCAGAAGAAACTACCAACTGGATCACTCACACTCGGAAGTTATTAGAAGTATCGCAGCTACCCACAGAGATGTGGATGATAGGTGTGAGGACGCTTTTAGATGGTAATGCTCATCACTGGTGGGAATCCATGGAGCGCCAGTTGGGCACATACCAGACATGGGAGCAATTCCTGGAGTGCTTTGAAAGAAAGTACTTTCCGGATACCGTCAGAGATGCATTGTACGATCAGTTTCTCCACCTGGAGCAGGGAAATCGAACAGTGGACGAGTATGATGCTGAGTTTAGTCGTCTTAGTAAATATGGCACTGCCTTGATACCAGATGATTTGGCCAAGGCTAAGAGGTTTCATCGTGGACTAACTCAGGAGCTCCAACACTATACTAGCTTCCAGTCCCGAATCTCTTATGCTGAGTTACTGATAGAGGCCAGATTGCAAGAAACTATCAGCCAAGGAAAAGGAGGCCAGCTGAGGACACAACCAGGACCGGCAAGAACACAACAAGGAGGACCTATTAGACGTCCTTTAGCTTAGCAACAATAGTACCAACATAAAGCAGGACCATACCAGATTCCAGAGAAGCCTCAATGCAATTATTGTGGGAGATGCGGGCACATCTCAAGGGACTGTCGAGTCCACTTGGGACAGTTTATGAGATATGGTTCCGGACAACATATATTGAAGGACTGTCCTATGCAACAAGCATTGACACTTCCACCAATAGCCCAGAGACTAGCATTTCCAGCACCCAAGCCAGCTAAGCAAATAATGAGACCAGAAGCACCTCGACCTCCAGCAGCAGGGGGATTTCAGCGAGGACCACCACTACCTGCACAGGAGGATCAATTCATAAGGGCTAGACAGGGACAACCATAGAGGAACGGACAAGCTTTTGCAATGGAAGTGGATGACATAAATCAGGAGATTGATGTCATAGCAGGTATCCATCTTGCTTTTACTTTTCCCGCTACGACATTGTTTGATACGGGAGCCACCCACTCATTCATATCATCTACTTTTATTACCAAACACAACATTACCTCTATACCTTTACCTAGCTGTATTAGAATTCTTACCGGGGGAGGAGTTGTACCTATTAGTTGAATTTGCAGATCGTGTCCTATAGTGATACGTGGCAGAGAAATGAATGCCCGACTCTTAGTCCTTCCTATGCCAATTTTTGATATTGTGCTTGGGATGGATTGGCTGAGCAAGTACCACGCTTTCTTCAATTGCTTTGGAGGAAGCATTCTTTTTAAGATACCCGGCCAGCCTGAATTTGAGTTTGTACGAGGATCCACAGAAATCCTTAATAGAATCCAGCTCATGATGGATGATGTTGTCTATCATCCCATTATTTCGGAATTCCTAGACGTTTTTCCAGAGGAATTACTAGGCCTACCCCCAAATAGAGACGTAAAATTCTCAATTGAATTGACACCAGGAGCAGCACCCATAGCATCACATGTTTACAGATTGGCAAAGAAGGAGATGGATGAACTAAAGACATAATTAAAGGAACTAGAAGATAAAGGTTTTATCCGACCAAGTGCATCACCCTGGGGAGCACCAGTATTGTTTGTACCAAAGAAGGATGGGTCAGTACGTATGTGCATTGACTATAGAGCATTAAATGCAGTGACAGTGAAGAATAAATATCCACTGCCACGCATTGATGACCTATTTGACCAGCTTAGTGGAGCCAAGATGTTCTCAAAGATAGATTTGAGATAGGGGTATCACCAGGTGAAAGTACGGAAGGAGGATATCCCGAAGACCATATTTCAAACAAGATATGGGTACTACGAGTTTTTGGTCATGCCATTTGGATTAACCAATGCTCCAGCTATCTTTATGGACTTAATGAATCGAGTCTTCTATCAGTATTTAGACCAGTTCGTGGTTGTTTTTATAAATGATATACTAATCTATTCAAAGAGCCACGAGGAACATGAGAAGCACTTACGAATTGTTCTAGAGGCCTTGAGAAGAGAGCAGTTATATGCGAAACTCAATAAATGTGAGTTCTTCTTGGACAATGTTTTATTTCTTGGACATGTCATTACAAGAGATGGTATTTCGGTTGATCCTAGAAAAAATCTCGGCAGTTGAGACATGGCCTGTTCCTAAATCAACAGCGGAGGTGAGAAGTTTCCTTCGACTTGCAGGATATTATCGATGGTTCGTGGAGAACTTCTCAAGAATAGCAACACCTATGACTCGGTTGACATGTGAAGATCAAGAGTTTATATGGACCGACGAATATCAAGCCGCTTTCGAGGAATTGAAGAAGCGACTGACTACAGCACCAGTATTAACTATCCCATCAGGATTAGGAGGCTATGTTATCTACAGTGACGCATCAGGAAAAGGCTCGGGATGCGTATTGATGCAGTATGGGAAGGTAATTGCATATGCATCTAGGCAATTATGAGTATATGAGAAGAATTATCCAACTCATGACTTGGAACTTGCAGCCGTGGTATTTTTTCTAAAGTTATGGAGACATTACTTATATGGGGAACGAGTGGAGATATATACAGGCCACAAAAGTCTCAAGTATGTCTTCACACAGAAGGAGTTAAATATGAGGCAACGTCGATGGCTCGAGTTAATAAATTTTTTTGAGATAGAGCTACATTATCACCCAGGTAAGGCTAACATTGTAGCAGACGCGTTAAGTCGAAAACCAGTAGCTTACTTCTTGATAACACAAAAAGAATTATTGAAAGACTTGCAATGTCTTGGCATTGAAGTGATATTACCCGGAGCAGACGGAACACTAGCCAATTTGCAAGTACAATCATCACTAATGGAAAGAATCAAGACATCATTGCCTACAGATGCCATATTTAGAAGAATAAAGAAAAGAACAGAGGCCGGAGAGCAGACGGGACTGCGCATCCATGACGATGGGACATTATGATGTGGTAATCGTCTTTATGTTCCAAATAGAGAAATTTGACATGAGCTAATGACAGAAGCTCATAGTTCGATATATTCTATTCATCCTGGGGGCACTAAAATGTATCATGACTTAAGACAGCATTTTTGGTGGCATGGAATGAAAAGATAGATAGCTCGCTTTGTAGCTAAATGTTTAATATGTCAGCAAGTAAAGGCGGAGCACTAGAGAACAGCAGGGTTATTGCAACCACTCCCAATTCCAGAGTGGAAGTGGGAACATATCACTATGGACTTCGTTACGGGTTTTCCCAAGAGTCCCAGTGGAAGAGATGCGATATGGCTAATAGTGGACCGACTCACCAAATCAGCCCATTTCTTACCTTTCAGAGTTGGCCAATCTATAGAAGCTTTAGCTGACTTATATATGAGATAGATCGTAAGATTGTACGGCATACCAGTCAGCATTGTATCAGACAGAGATTCACGTTTTATATCATATTTTTGGAGAAGCATACAAGAAAGCCTTGGAACTCGTCTGAAATTCAGTACATCTTATCATCCGCAAACAGATGGGCAGTCAGAATGTACTATTCAGATATTAGAGGATATGTTGAGGGCTTGTATGTTGGACTTTGGAGGATCGTGGGAGGACCATCTACATCTTGTGGAGTTTTCTTACAACAATAGCTATCAGGCGAGCATCCAAATGGCTCCATTTGAAGCATTGTATGGAAGGAAGTATAGATCTCCTGTGTATTAGAGTGATATGGGAGAACGTTAGATTCTGGGACCAGAGTTAGTGGTCAACACAGTTAAAATAGTTAAGAAGATACAAGGACACTTGCGAGCAGCACAAGACAGGCAGAAACAATGGACAGACCTTCATCGTCGTCCTTTGGAGTTTAAAGAGGGCGATCATGTCTTCTTGAGGATATCACCCACTAGAGGCACTATTCGATTTGGAGGATGAGGCAAGTTGATTCCAAGGTATATTGGACCATTTGACGTGCTAGAAAAAGTGAAAGAAGTAGCATATCGACTTGCACTACCACCTTCACTTGAGGGAATACATGACGTATTCCATGTGTCAAAACTCAGGCGATATATGGCAGATAGCAGTCATATTCTTGACCATTCAGAGATCACCATTGGGCCGAGCTTGTCATATCAAGAGCAACCCGTGGGAATCCTTGATCGTCGAGAGAAAGTATTGAGGAACCAGTCTATTCCCTTGGTCCGCGTAGCATGGAAGCGTGGTTCGCCAGGAGAATCTACTTGGGAGCGCGAGGACAACATGCGCCAACATTTTTCGAACCTATTCACTGATCAAGGTATAAATTTAACTTTGTTCTATACCATCCTTAACTTCTACCGTGGCTTAGTTTTAATTTCGAGGACAAAATTTTTATAAGTTGGGTAGAATGTAAGAACCCTAATTCTGAAAATTGTATTATATATTATTGATTTTGTAAATTATTTATTATTAGTTATGAGTTAAAAGGAGAAAATAGAATTTAGGGGATCAAACCCAAAACCCGAAAACCATTAAACCACATTCTCGCGTAAAGTATAGGGTTAATCAGAAGCAGCTCACCACATCGCATATATTTTCTCCGCGCGTAAATTAAGAAAATAGCAACAAACCGCTCATCATCATGTATACTTCTCCGTACGTAAATATCAAAAAAAACCATCGCGCGTAAACCACAACAGCAACAGTATCAAACCACCGCTTATTTTAACTCGCGTAAACTTTTCCTTTCTCTACGCGTAAAAACCAAAACCATAAACCATTAGGAGAAAAAATTATCAGCAGAAGAAGCAAAACCCAACTTTGCTTTGCTTTGCTTTTCCATACGTGTAAGTCTCTCATTCCACCACTCCTTAAAAATCTCCTCAACCGTATACCTAAACCAAGAAAAGAAAAACAGCAGTGGCAATAGTTTCTTAACCATTAAGTAAATTCCACCGCCTCCTTATTCCTATATATATAATTACAAACCCTAATCCACTTTTTCTTACTACAACTTAATAGTATTGGACGTACACTATACAAGACTTTTGCTCGGCAAGTATACCTTGCCACTGTACAAATTATTTACATTCCAGTTGATACATGCACATGCATGTTTAATTCTGCCTATATAGATGTTTATTTTGAAGAATCTGGACCTATTTATGAGACCACCCAGTTTTAGGGAGCATCAGTAGGTTCATTGACTATGACACAGTTGCTACACGATTTGTGAGTCTCATATAGACCTCGGACTACGTATCGGATTGGCTTCCTGTACGTAAGTGCCGTGCGTTAGGGGTAACTGCTGATAGAAACTTTGTATACTAGTAGACTTGGCAGTTATTACAGGATTTATCATGTCATGAATATGGCCTGCTTAGAGCATGGTGTGGGGAGAACAATAAGTAAAATATTTGGGCTCCTTTGCACTTTTTCCTGTACGCCCGACTTCTCCACCGGAGAAACGGGTGATGATGACCACTATATATTACTGGCGGCCTCTGCCGTTCAAAAGACGACATGCTTTGAGGCTCCTGATTCTCCGAGAGGGTCACGCCAATCCCATATTTTAGCCAGATAGCCCACTTGGTGGAAAGTTGTTCTCAAACTGCTTTTACTTAGACGGTTAGGCGAACCATTGGATGTTTATATTTCAGTACTTATTGACATATTTTTATGCATCTTGTTACGTCCCTCTGAGGACCTGGTTCCTTTCCAGATATGGACGAGCAGGAGTACCCACAGGAGTACGGGCCTGGACCTGACTCTACGTACCTGACTGAGGAGATCTTACCCTCAGAGTATCTATGATTTATTAACGTTGTTTAGAGATATTTTGCTACATCAGAATAGTCATTTTGTAGTGGATTTGTTTCCACCCGACTATCAGACTTGATACGCATTTTGGATATCCAGTTGTTATTCAGCTTTTATTTCTACTGACTATTTGTGCTGTGGATGAGATATAGATTGCATGTGACTTATTATGGCAGTATATTACCACTGGTGGATTGGATATTCATAAACAGCGTACGTGTGTATATGGTTTTCATATATTGGAGTTCATGTACATACGGCTGGGCGTGTTACGTACTCCTAGTCCTACGTATTTTGGGACTGGGGCATGACAATATGGGATACCCCACTCCTTTAAACTGATACCGCACTCGACGGAGTGATACAGATATATATATATATTACTGATACCACGTTCTGTAGAGTGTTGGACGTGACTTGGTGATATTACATATACCACACTCTATAGAACGTTGGACGTTACTGTATTTCTGCACCCGTGTTATAGGGGGCATGTGTGGCATATACTAGCCGGTTGTCACGACTGGTGAATTACGTCTGCATATGTCTAGCCTACACCTTCCTATATACTCAAAGTTGTCCTCAAGTTGTATTTCACTTAGATGGTTAGGTCACCTTAGAGTTTTACAGTATTTACTTTATGGCATACTTTTATGTATCTTGTTATGTCCCTCTGAGGACCTGGTCCCTTTCCAGGTGTATTGTTTATGAGTATTCGCAGGAGCACAGATCCAGACTGGTTGCGTACGTTCCGAGGAGTCCTTTCTTCGAGCCACGTAATTGTTAGATATGGTACTTATTTTGTATTTATCTTGTTATTCCATATTCTAGTTCGGTAGTGGATTTGTTTCCATCCGACTGTCACCTTTAGATACTTTTCATAGAGATCTAGTTTCATAGCTACTGGTCATTTAATTATATTGATTTTATGGATGAGATCTAGATTATACCATATGACTTGTGTTGGATTTATACCACTTATGGATTTTGTTATTCATATACAGCGTATGTGTGTTATGGTTTCCATATATTGGAGTGCCATATTCATACGGCTGGCATGCTTACGTGTCCTAGTCCTACGTATTTTAGGATTAGGGCGTGACACATGCAACGGTATTCGTCTGCCTTTTCCATAATTGAGGCCTTGCTTCAACTTCAAATCATAACCCATGTTTTGCATAATCGTTAAAGCCTGTGGGCTATATCTGTGGATTTGCATTTTTCCAATATCAGACTCGTGAGATTCTTCTTGTACAATCGGTCTATTCTGTATTCGATCGAAGCCTATTTGATGCTGATTGTTGCGAGTAGGTGGAACAATAAAGACAAAATCTTCATGTGGCCCATATGTCATGACGACATTAGATGTTGATGCTACTTCCCACACATATGGATGATAGAAGTATATAGCTTCCAAGAATTTTTGTGCTATGGGTTCTATATCTTTATGAGGAGAAAATTCGTTAATTATATTATACCATATTTCCTCTTGATCCATATCTTCATCATTTTTCGATGATATTACTATAGAATATTTCTGATTAGAAAATTGGGCGTCAATATACTGGAAAAGAGAATCTTTATTATCATCAGCAAACATGTCCCTGATTACATTTACATCAGCTAACTACTTGTTGCGCCTAAGGTCAATGACCAAAGGTGGAGATTTCTTGTTCAGATTGATCACTAGAGGATCATTTCCTCCTCCCGACTTTGTTTTGCCCAAGTGAATAGTCATAGGTTCCAAGACTTTTGGACGGGTAATCCACCCTTTCACTTGGATTGACAAAGGTTGCTCAACAGATGGTTCTCCTGGCTCATGGTGGAATTCTTCCTCCATTTTGCCTGACACCTCTTTCATATAGTCTTGAGTGTATAATATGGCTTCAGAATAGTAGGATTCAACTCCTTTGAACAGATTGAGATCAACAAATTTTGTTTTTACTGTTCCTTGAGTATCTACATATTTAAAACATTGATGTAGAGTTGAAGGAACAATATTATGATCATGGATCCATGGTCTACCTAACAGAATATTGTAAGACACCTCCGAATCAATGATATAGCATGTAGCCAATGATATAAGATCACCAATCTGGATTCTCAAACGAATCTTCCCCAATGGTCTACTTTTCCTGGCATTGAAGCCCACAATTATAGTGGTAGTGTAAGCCAATTCACTGGTAGGAATTCTCAATGGTTTTAGCAGACTATGAGGGATAATACTGATTGACGATCCCGGACCTATGTAAATCCGGTCTACCTCAATGGAGTCAACGTATCCTGTATAATAAAGAGGCCTGTCATGTTTGTTATGCTTCAACAACATATCCTCTTCAGTGAAAGTAATGTTAGGGATTGCTTCCATCACACTATGGCATTGAGGACATGCCATAGGCTCTTTATCAGAGGACTTGAGCTGAGTCAAGCATACATCTGCTTGCATTAATGCTTCACTCAAGGCTTGACGAGTGTCTTTGGATAAATGAAGTAGCTCAAAAATGGACAATCTGGCTGGAGTATTAGCCAACTGAGCCAAGATGTCGAAGTTATACGGTTTCTCTAAACCTTTGTTTTGAGTGTTCTTCAAAGGTTTATCGAAACGAACTTCTTTTTGTTTGCCTTTGTCGACAGAAGTTGATTTAGAAGGACATGTCTCTGCTATTACAGGTTCAGACTCTGGAGGTTTGGTAGCTGAAGTGTCTGTCGTTGCTTCTTCCTGATTCCCTTCATATTCTTTGAGGTAGGCTTTTCCTGACCGTGTTCGGGTTGCTAAAGCCTCTTTTTTCGATGTCGGGGATATTTCAACCATATGACATAGTTTACATCTTGAATTCTTCTTAGACTTAGCTTTAGCAGCTTTAGTTTCTTCCTTAATTTCTGATACTAGATCAGGGTGAACCCACATGATTTCCCCACGCTTGGTAGTTAGGGCCACTAAATCTTGATTTTGACCCCTGGTAGGAGGGAGATTAATAATATCCATCATTACCCGTGGAATAGGTACCACACCATCCGGTACTTCTTGAGGGGGAAAATTGCCAAATTAGAGTGAGATCATATTTGCAGTGACCGTCTTCTCATTATTATGCAAAGTGATGGCTTTAGCTTCGATCAACTCCTGGATTTTTCTTTTCAGTACATAGCATGCCTTTGTGGGGTGATGTATGTATCTGTAAAAAATATAGTACTTAGGATTATCTGTACTGTCGACTTCATTGGACGCTTTATCTCTGGTAGAGTAAGCTTGCCACTTTTGACTAGACAATCAAATATGCTTGGAATATCATTGTCATCAAAAGAATATTCTTCTTTAGGTTTAAAAGTTCCAGAATTCGTCTGCGTAGTTACCGGAGTATTTTGTCTGGACGTATTGATTGCCAGGGCTTTCTTTCCTTTTGAACTACGAGTATTGTCTTTATTGGAGGATGAACGCTTCCCTTTATCAGAGGTAGAGATCATGATTCCGTTGTCACGAGCCTTCCGAATATTATCTTCAGCGGCTACTGCCGATATAATAAATGAGGGCCAATCATGGAACTGATATGGTCCGGTGAATACCGAGATCAGTGGGAGTAGGTTCTTTCTGTAAATTCTACCAAGGTTGAATTTGGAACTCCAGGAGGCATCTGTAATGTAGCCTGACGAAAGCGTTCAATAAAAGTACAAACGTTTTTTTTCTTCTGCTTTACTTCAATGAGTGATGACATAGACATGTCCATTCCTCCCTCATAGAATCGAGCGAAGAATAGAGTTTTGAAATCTTCAAAAGAAGTAATGCAGTTGTCAGTTAGACTACGATACCATTGGTAAGCTACTCCAGACAGACAGCCTTTAAACACTCGAGTGAGATGGGCATAATTTCCTTGCAATAATACCGTCATCATGCTGAAGTATTTCATATACTGGCTTGGCGATATCTTTCCCTCAAACAAAACCATAGCCTGTGGTTTATATTTTGGTGGGAAAGGGATCTCATCCCAAACAGCTGGATATGGCTGGTTTATTCTCAACTTCTTGAGCTGATCTTTATGTTTTAAAGCATCAAATTGGGCTTTCAATTCCCGAACTGCTTGTATTGGATCTTCAGATGGGAGAGGGACAGCAGAAAGGTGAGAGATTGGATGTATTGTAACTCCAACAGGAGGTAATATATTCTCCGGGTTAAGAGGTTGAGGAGCAGCTGATTCTTGATTTTGAACAGGCTCTTGGCTTGCATTGGCTGGTGGTATGTCTACCCCCACACGTAGTTGAGTCGGAGGAACATGTGTTTGAGTTATTTCAGTTGTATGTTGAGTCACCATTATTTGGTGCATACTCTCTATCATGGTATGCATTTCTTTAAGTGATGTTTCTAATGCAGTGATGCATTGTTTAGTACTTTCTGATGGGGAAGCTTCTTCATGTTCGTCTCCAACAAAATAAACTCCTATTTCTCTAGATGCCACTAAGGGATTAGTATAGATCTCTGTAGAGATTAAATTTATACTTTCAGCATCTGGTTCAGAAAACTAGCGACTCCTAGTGTCGGAATCTGAAGAATATGAAGATGATTGTTGTGACCTCGAGTGAGTGTTTTGAAAAGCACCTTCTTCAAAAGTCTTAATGAGTCTGTCAAATCTCCTTTGGTTTGGAGTTCTGGAGGGATAACGTCTTGAACTCGACCTTCCTCTAGGAATATGCGAAGCCATGTTTACTGAAGCAAATGTTGGTTCTTCTTCCTGTAATGACAAAGAATAGTTCAATCGGTCGAACACTGACCGTTTTGCTTTAGAACAACAATAGTTAATTACAACCTTATGACTATTACAACAATGTTCTCTAGGGGGTGTGATAGACATATTAGGAGATCCCCTGTCTTTACGTTTTTGGATCAAGAAATCACGTAAATCAAGAAGATTACCAGAATAAGAAGAAGGCTTATTCTGCCTTTTTACATCAGTAGGAATGTGTAGATTAGGAACTATAACCCTTTCTCTGCCATAGGAATACAACAGTCCACCCATATGAGTAGCATATGATCCATCATCTGTCTGAGGAGTGTATCTTCTCATGAAACAAGTTTTCTTTACGCGGACAGACCTATCCTAGCATAATTTAAATTTTTGCATAGGTTTACGTAAAACAGGGAAAATCCTCAAACGGCTTTCAGCGTCACGCATAATCTGTAAAGTGGAAACTTTCTTCTCTTGTGGGCGTAAAAGCTTAGAGGTTGAAGGATTCGTCACTTGTTTTCTTTTGATGTTATCAAAGGGTACATCTGCCTCATCATAGACGGGAGATATAATTTTATGCGCAAGGCGTGTTTGAAATGTTTGGATTAGCACTGAGGCCTTGCCAGAAGTTTTGTCTACCACGTCATAGACGGGAGATGAAGGTTTACGCGCAGGGCATGTTTGAGACTTCTGAATTGGCACTGAGGCATTGCCAGAAGTTTTGTCTACTACGTCACAGACATGAGACAAAGTTTTACGCACAGGGCATGTTTGAGACTTCTGAATTGGCACTGAGGCATTCCCAGAAGTTTTATCTACCACGTCACAGACGGGAGACAAAGTTTTACGCACAGGGCATATTGGCTGTGTTGTCACAACTTTGTTGATCTGTGAATGAAAACTTGCAGGAATGGTAGAGGACGTCTTAGGCATCCACACTTTACGCAACTTCCTGTTGTTATGGACAGAGAAGGAATGAGAACTACCCCCTGCATAAAGCATGTCTTCATAGGCAAATTGGTCGAACTGGACGACCAAAGTCTTCTTCGTCGATCAGATGGATACAACATCGTGTTGAGCAATTGCTTTCTTGTCAGAGGAGAAAGTCATCCCCAGCAGAGTCGCCATTTTGTTTGGATAAACAAAGTTTATACGAAACTTTTACTTACAAACGAGAAAAAAAAAGTACAAATAATCCTATACAAGGATATTAAGTACAATAAAATTATTCTGGGGAAGTATTGCTATGGAAGTCTGATCTGTAGTCGATCACTTTGTTCCTTGGATGATACGATGATGAAGAAGTGCTGTAGAAGAAGCTTCAAACTTTCTCTGAACTGAAGGCAAAAGCCGGCCAAAGGAAAGTTGCAAGTAGGATCGAATTCTTGTTGCCAAAGTTGTTAGCCAAAACCAATTCCCCCTCTTGTTTTACCCTGCGACCAGGGGTCTCTATTTATAGAGATCAATCAAATAACTGCCTGGTTGGCGTAAAAGCCAAATGCCTATCTTGTTGGCGTAAAAGGCCAAACTGTGAAGAAGATTGCCTCATTTACGCTGCGGTTATGAAAACTGCTACCTACGTTCAAATAATCTTCTGAATCTGCGTATGACACGTATCCCTTTATAAGGTAACGCGTATAACTGCTTTCGAAGATTAGGGCATGCAAGCCACGTAGGTAACTGCCCCTGCATAAAATATGATGATTCATGAATAATAGATAACCAGCGTAAAATAGCCAATTATCCTTCACGACCAAGGTCTTGAGCGTATTCTGGGCTAAGTAGCCTTATCAACGTACCTTTGCAAATATAGCCGAGTTGACATATTTCGAGGAGATAGCATACGGCGTACTCCTATAGTTGAAAATAGCGCTGGTTTGCGTAAAATGCAAGGATGGTGATGTGAGTGTATTAGTCACAGTCTTAGCTTTCCCAGTCATGACATATTTTTAAAAATAGAACAAAATCTCGTGCATTAAATGTAGAGATATGCCTCAATCTCGTGCATAAAATACAGAGATATGCCTCGAGCTCTCTACAAGAAATAACTTTTGACGTGGCGTCTGATTTTGTCTTGTCTTGAGCGTAAAAACTTATTTCTGTCAATGTAGAATAGGCAGCATATTCAGAAGTCTCCATTTTTCTTTATTTGAATGCGTAAAAATGACTTGTATCAAAAATATCTCATAAAATGATAACCTGGATCTCTGTGCAAAATTATCATCACAGCCGTTCTCTCGATCATCCTGCAGTACTTTTGTCAAATGTCAGGTTCACTGATTTGACTGACAAATTTATCCGAGGAATATGAAGAGTTCCTCGTACAACTTTACAGTACATTAAAAACAACGTATTTTAAACTTTACGCAGGAAGGTATAGCAATCTTTTACGCAGAACAGCCTTGAATCTCTGCTTTGCGTGGACAGCTTTGAAGCCCTATTTTGCGCCAAACAACTTTGAAGTTCTGTTTTATGCGGACAGCTCTGAAGCCCTATTTTATGCCAAACAGCCTTGAAGCTCTGTTTTACGCGGACAGATCTGAAGCCCTATTTTACGCCAAACAGCCTTGAAGATCTATTTTACGCGGACAGCTCTGAAGCCTCTGAAGCCCTATTTTATGCCAAACAGCCTTGAAGTTCTATTTTATGCGGACAGCTCTGAAGCCCTATTTTATGCCAAACAGCCTTGAAGCTCTATTTTACGCAGACAGCTCTGAAGCCCTATTTTATGCCAAACAACCTTGAAGCTCTATTTTACGCGGACAGCTCTGAAGCCCTATTTTACGCCAAATAACTTTGAAGCTCTGTTTTACGTATGGAGGGACTTCATGTATGTTGGGGGTTCTGACTGTAAAATACGCGGACAATTTTCTAGCATATTTTATGCTTCTACAAAACTGTGCTGCCTTGATCCTGTCTATTAAATCTAAATGTATCTGTAATCCCCACATCTGTATAGCAAAACCAGAAACAATCACCTCAATGCCCAAGCTCTCCAAGTCCTCTAATAAATATCGATCATGCGTCAAGAACATAGCTACCGGATACCTTCTCAAAGCATCGGCAACAACATTAGCTTTCCCGGGATGATATTGCAAAGATATATCAAAATCCTTCATCAGTTCCAACCACCGACGCTGCCTCATGTTTAACTCCTTTTGCGTGAAAATATACTTCAAGCTTTTATGGTCTGTGAAGATCTCCATACGCTCTCCGTACAAATAATGTTTCCACAACTTCAGGACGAATATGACTTCTGCCAACTCCAAATCATGGGCAGAATAGTTCTTTTCATGAGGATGGAATTTCCTGGATGCATAGACAATCACTTTTCTATGCTGCTGAAGAATATAACCCAAACCTTTCCCCGATGCATCACTATAAATAGTGAAACCTCCGGACCCTGATGGCAACGTCAAAATAGGAGCAGACGTCAACCTCTTCTTCAACTCCTCAAAAGAAACCTGGCAATCCTCCGTCCAAACAAACTCTACATTCTTCCTTGTGAGTCTGGTCATCGGCTCGGCAATCCTCAAAATTTTTTGCACAAACTTCCTGTAGTAGCCTGCCAATCCCAAGAAACTCCTGATCTCTGCTACCGAACTCGGGGTCTTCCAAGATTCCACTGCTGCGATCTTCTTTGGATCCACGAAAATATCATCACCAGTCACAACATGCCCCAAGAATTCTATCTTGTCCAAGAAAAACTCATATTTGGACAACTTCCCAAACAACTTTTCCTTTCTCAGCACATCCAACACAATCCTCAAATGCGCCTCATGCTCCTCCGGTGTCCTTAATTATATGAGTATGTCGTCGATGAACACCACTATGAACTTGTCAAGGTACTGGTGGAACACCTTGTTCATCAAGTTCATAAATACCACCAGTGCATTAGTCAAACCAAACAACATCACCATAAACTCGTACTGACCATACCGAGTCCTAAAAATAGTCTTCGGTATGTCCACCGGTTTTACCTTCACCTGATGGTAGCCTGATCTCAAATCTATCTTATAAAACACCTTCGCACCACTCAACTGATCAAACAGATCATCAATCCGTGGCAAAGGATACTTATTCTTGATAGTGAGATTATTCAAAGCCCTGTAATCAATGCACATGCGCACCGATCCATCCTTCTTCGGTACAAACAATACCGAGGCTCCCCATGGTGAAGAACTCGATCTGATAAATCCCTTATCCTGCAATTTGTCCACCTGCTTATTCAACTCGACCAGCTCGCTGTTGTTTACTCTATAGACATATTGGAAAATTGGTTCTGTACCTGGCACCAAGTCAATAGAAAATTTAATATCTCAATCTTGCGGCAACCCTGGCAATTTCTCAGAAAACACATCCAAGAACTCTGCTATCAATGGATGTGGTAACTCCTTATCTTCCACCATAGCTCCACAAATAATGCCTTCTCCCTGCTCTGCAGCTCTTCTAGCAAACTAGAACTCTGGCTCTCCTGGCGGACCAAACAAAACTCTACCTCCGTTATAATCTATGCTAGCACGGTGCCTATGTCACGACCCGCACCCGGTTTAGGGGCACGAGTACGTGGGTACGTCCAGCCTAAGCCGCAGCATCGGCGGTAGAACGCTGTCAAGGTCTTGATACTATCTAGCCAATCTCACACAAGCATCCAATCTCCATAAGGAGGCACGGATGACACAAATAAAATGAACACATACTCAATCACAGGATTACAGCACGATAAGATAGCGAAACAAAATTTAATACAACACAAGTCTAAGATAATAATCAAACTCAACAATATCCCAGTCTCAATAAAATTGCCAGAGACAAATCCGGTACCAAATAGTCTACTGAAAGAACTAACTAAAATATAGTAATTTTCGGCTAGGCCTCTCGAAATCACAACTAACTATCAAGCCCAAGTGCAGCTACTCACCATATGGTCCATAAAGTGTCGGACAGCGGTCCTCTAAGGCATAGTCTGGAAAAATGTTTCCAGTCAGGAAGGAGCAAAGCACAATCTCAAATAACAGTTCCATTAAATTGATAAGGACTATAAAGTAATAAACATGTGATGCTAGCTCCTGAGAAGACCATGATATAATTGCAATGGCAATAAAGAGAGACAGGCAATGTAAAGAGACAGGCAATATGCAATATGATATAGTCAGTGCATGTATGAAAATGAAAAGAACAAGGAGCAGTATCATATACGGGTGATGTAGTATATGATTTTAATAGGAAACTGTAATCTATTCTAAGTGTTTGAAATAGTAGTTTCAAAATGTGATCGGCTTGGGAACATGTACGATAGCTACAGGGCCTGGCTAATCATGGGTGAAGAGCATGATTCACACTTACATTGTTCTACACTACAATAAGAGGTTATGATCACATTTCTTACTAACTACTTCCCCGCCCCCAACTAGTACTGTGGATCCAACCATGACACGTCACGATACACGAGCAAGTCCAGTCTATCATGTACGATGTCTAATATATATGTCGTGTACAATGTCAATACGATAATCAATGTAACATCTCATGACTGCAGATCTAAGCTATACTAGTCCGTGTAACACAGTGTCAAGGATTCAGATGTAACATTTCATGATTATTTAATTTACAGAAATTATCAAGGAATTGGAAATTATCAGAGAATGTACTTGCCTTGGGTCCTTAGCTGGTAATTATGGATGTCCTGTTCCAGAGTATCCCCTGGGTGAAGCAACAGTCCTAAAAATATATCACAATAACACTTGTATCAGGTGCTACCCTAACACACAGTCTATAAACACTGGCCTCAGGGCCATGCCAGGTAGGGCATTAGTCAACTAGGGTCATCTAGCAGGGATACATAAATAAATACACATTTACACTCAGAGTACATACAAATAATTACGTATATAATACATATATATAAGCCTATCAGTAATTTGTACAAAATATATATATAATATATACACTAAATAGATGTACATAAATATATATTCATATACCAAAATATGTCTTGTATCTATACCAATCAAATATATATTCATAATTATACCAAATCGTACTTATACTATATACAGGTAAATATACCAATTAAATATATATATAACATTAAATACGAAAACATACATTAACATATATTATACCAATTTAAATTAAAACATACACATACTAAAATACGTATTTATATATATACCAAGTAGATTAGATATTTATATATACATATGCATATACTGTTAAACATTAATTTAAATACATAATTACATAATTATAATCTATGCTAGCACGGTGCCTACTCAACCAATCTATTCCGAGTACAATGTCATAGTTCTGAAGTGGCATTACAAGTAGACACGCACTCAACTCCCGGCCTCCCAGATTAATTCTCCGATCCTTGCAAATATCATTAACCGGGATAATGCCTCCCCCGTCATGATCTTGCAAGTCCTAAGCAAAGACTCAGCTACCAAACTATGCTTCAGAATAAAAAAACAGATACAAAACTATGGGAAGCACCACTATCAAACAAAGCTAAAGCTGGAATGGAATCAAGAAGAATAGAACCTGCGATGACATCTCCGGTGGGTTCATCCTCCTTGACGGTCATAGGAAACGCTTGTCCCTAACGTGCACCTCCCTGCTGCTGATGTTGGACAAAATGCTGCTGTTGTGTCGGAAGTGGTCCCCTCGGCTGTGCTGCAGGTGGTCTCATTTGTGCCCTCGGAGCTGAAGCTGCTTCCTGAACTGCACGACGAGGACACTCCCTCGATTGATGCCCTTTAGTACCACAATACAAACAAACTCCCAACCTCCTCCTGCAAACTTCCCAGATGTGGCCAGGCTTCTTGCAGTAGTGGCATGGAGCTTGCTGTAACTGTCTCTGCTGCTGAGGTACCTGGTAAAAAGATGCCCTAGCTGGAGTCTGGTTCTACTGTGGCTGTTGGAAAGGTCTGGACTGAAAATAAGGACGTTTGGCAGATACCGCACTGCCGTTGGCCCCCAGAAAAGAATCACAGTCTCTCTTGGGCTTCAAACCCAACTCCCGTTCTACCTTGCGTCCCTCCGCAAGTATTTCTGAGTATGTCTCATAAAAAGACAGAATGAGAATCTTTACTTCCCAGTTTAGACCCTCACGAAAATGAATAGCTCGAATCTCCGGCTCTCTCACCAGATACCCTGTAAATCGGCTCAACCTGTCAAACTCTGTAGCGTACTCCTCCACAGACATGCTCCCCTGAATGAGACTCTTAAAATGTCTCCCCAAGTCTAGCCTGTCTACCCGGGCAAAGAACTTCTTTTTGAAAAGGTCCTTGAATACTTTCTAAGATTGTCCTGCGTCAACCAGAACCGGCTCATTCCTGAACCAAGTACGAGCGACGTCGAACAGTTGAAGTCCTACCGCCTCAACCTTCAGATCCTCAGAAAGATGGGACACCCTTATAAGACGCTCAATGTCCTCGAGCCAATCATCAGCATAGACGATGCCCTCCTCCCCCTTGAAGACCCTAGGCTCCAGCTTCTTGAAGTCCTGAATGTTGCCTGGTCGAAGCTGAGCAACCTGAGGAATATCCTGCTGCTGGACCAGAAATCCTCTCTCAACTACAGCACAAGTAAGCTGATAAGCACTCTCGATGCCCTGCCGTAGAACGTCGATCTACCTCTGATGTGGCTCTGACTGAGCCCTCTGTGCCTCGAGCATCTCACAAAATAGTGTAAATATCTGTGTCGCCTCTGCTGGCACAGGATGTGAAGGTGGAAGCCCCTCAGATACAACTGGCATAGTCCTCTGAGTAGGTGGTGGACCTCCAAAAGCAGCTGACACTCCAATCACCGGAGAAGTGACTGGTGCAGGCCCTCGGTATGTCGCAGACCTCTCAGAAGCTGCTCTCCCCTGTTGCAATCTAGTCTTAGGCAGCATCCTGAGACAAAGCGAAAGAAAGAATCAATATGGCACAAGATGTAAGACATTCAAGGAAAGGACAGATTAAGAGATCAAGTATCAATATCAAAGGAGAATAGTTGAATCAAAAGAATTTTCCTAAATGTGATTGAGCATCTCAGCCTATATCCTATATCCTATCGCAGGCTCGTAGTAGTACAACTAAATTGTCGCATTACCACGATATCGCATAACTTGCGAAGCTAGACCTGCATGGGCCACCACTAAAAATGTGTCATGACCCGCACTCGGTGTAAAGGTAGAAGTCGGAAATAACGCCCAGCCTACGCCGCAGAATCGACGGTAGAACGCTGTCTGGATAATCTATCTAACAATATAATGAACCACCAACAATGATAATATACTCAATCACAGATCTAAGATAGAAATGAGCACAAATCAGATAAAGAATAGAATAGTCACAATACTACTCATGAGTCTAAAATAATACATCAATGAGTCTGAAAGAAATAACAGAATAACCTAGAGACAAATCCAGTACAAAGAATACTAAGAAGCTACAACTCCCGGGTCAACTGTCTCAGTTGGGATAAGTTCCTCCTGAGCCAGGGTCTCAGACTGTAAACATACAATATCCTAAGGTCCATAATGGGTAGGGTACCACTCCTCAGTGTCATCTGGAAAAATATATCCAGTCAGGAAAGAAGCAGAGTACATCTATAACAACAGTTCTAGTCAATAATAAAAACTATGTTGCAGTAAATAGATATGAATATACAAGATGCATAATAGATACGAGAGATACATACAATAAGGAAATACTGGAATAAATATAATAATGAATAATATGCCAATGAACAAGAATACTAATGACTAAGTGTGTGAGTACTAGCTTAACATGTGATCAGCTTGGGGCAAGATACAATATATATGGCCTGGCTAATCATACGTGCGGTGTATGATCAACACTATTCAGTAATCAGTACTAGATATAATATGGGTATTGATCACATATCTACACTAAAGTACTCTCCACCCTCGACTGGTATAATAGATCCAACCACGGTATGCTATGGCACGAGATTCCCCAAGAAGATAGCTAGTCTTCCCGAGAATCAGTGTCTGTACATGTACAAGATAACCAATGAAATAATACTTATACCATATAAACCATATACCAAGGAATAATATCTCATAACGAGATCCGGATATACCAATCCGTGTAACCATAGTGTCAAGAGAATATGAATATCTATACTGGATACAATGAACATAGAGGATATCATAAATGAGAAACTATCAGAGAATGTACTCGCCTGAAGTCCAAAGAATAGTCTTACAGATGTCTGACACGGTGCCTCGAAGACCTAGATATGAAATACAACATCAATACAAGGTTCCGAAAAGAGAATAAGTTAAACTAGTCAACTTCTAGGCCAATAAGTCAATTCTAAGTCAAAAGTCAACTATGATCAACTCTAAGTCAACTATGGTCAAACTATGGTCAACTATATATTTCTAGGTTGTACAAGTCTAACACAAATATCGTGTCAAGATACTAAAGTCTAAGCCATAGAAACCTCATCTTAAAAGTTAGGATACCGTATCTCCGGATACGTAATTTCTAAGGTAAAATATCACAAAATAAATATCAAACAATTATTTATAATAATATAGAATCACAATTACAATATTAAATAAGTACCTTGGTTTTGAACCAACTTGGTATCTCAACAATAAATCATAACTTGATACCCAAATCCAATATCTTGGGTATCCCCAATTACCTTGGTTCCTCAAGGTAATTCCCAATACCTTGTTATATTAATTACCCTTTTATATATATAATACATATACTAAATATTATACATATAAAGAAATTAGCAATTAAGAATACATTACATCAATATTACTACATATATATATATATATATATATATATATATATACAATATATATCTATAAGTATTTAAACACACATATATATAATATGCCAACTGTCGCTAAAAACTGTGCTGAAAACCTGATATTCTGATACGATGCCTCTTTAGCAACAGTTCTGCCTGTCACTGAAGTTGCTGTTGCTGATGCTGCTGAATTTCCCATTGCTACTACTGTTTTGGTGACGGTTTGTAACCGTCACCGAATCTGCTGTCGCTGGTGCTGCCTCTTTCCCGCCGCTGCTGCTGCTAATTAATGACAATGGCTGCTGCTATTAAGTGACAACGGCTGCTGTCACCAAATCTTCTGTCGCCAAAACCCCGTAATATATATATATATATATATATATATATATATATATATATATATATATATATATATATATATATATATATATATATATATATATATATATATATAAACTTTAAAATAAATAAATATATATATCTATATATATAATAACTATACATACCCTCTCCTATTATGAAGTACATAACTAAGATTTAGCAACATGCACACACATACATAAATACATTTATAAATATTCATATATGCATATGTATATAATCATATAGCAACTATATATAATATAATTATCCAATTAAATATACCTATATTTCTACATGCTACACTATATATATTCTAATACAATAATACATAATTACCATATAGTATCAATACATACATAGTTACCACTTCATAGATTATATATATATTCAACCCATATAATACTAACATACATATATGTAGTAGCAACATATGTACATATTATAACACATATATATATACACTATAATACATATATAATATCTATATATATATATATATATATATATATATATATATATATATATATATATATATATATATATATATATATATACATAATACAATCTTCATGAATTAAGAGCACACGAATTTGATCTACAAATAATTACACAAAATATGGAGAGTATCACACCGTATCCCATTAGATCTAGGATACGCATGTGACACGAGTCCACCACACATCCAATTGTACACCGAAGGACACAACAAGTCACATATATTATTTATGAACAATACGAAGTGTCAAATATAGATTTACGTGTCCGTGTCAAAATATGACATGTACAAAGTCCCGTGTCGGAGGGAAAACCCCCAAATCAACACGTATCACCAAATTATTGGGATACGACCTATATGTAACCAATTATGGATATGACACTAGCCCCAAACACATAAACATATGCCAAATTGATCTATAGGATCAATTAACACATACAACAATTATCAATCTCGGAATTCCTCCAAAATTGACACAAAAAGTACCATAACTTTCTCCATATGCCTCCTATGAACAGAAAACCAAATCCTATGGGTAGCCTATGCATATGGGTTGATTTTACATGGTTAAAACTCATATTTAGAACTTAAATTAAGGGGAAAAACTAAATTGTGCCTATTGGGAGATGGATTCCCAATGAAATCTCCAATTAAGATAAAATTACTTTCAACTTGTAGATCCTTGCTCCTCTTTGTAGATCCTTGCTTCCTCCTTCTAGATTCTTGCTTCTCAAGTCTCTAATGGTGATTTAGGAAGGAATTAGAGTAAAATTTGGTAGGAAAATGAAATAGGAATGAAGGAATTTGGTAGAGAAATTCTAGATCTAGTTTTGGAATGAAAAGAGGAGAGAGAATTTCTTCCTCTTTTAAATATAGGCCGGCCCCTTTTCCTTCCCTAAAGTTATCATGTAATGTCCAATATACCCCTTGGGGCCTCTCATAAAAAAATAATTAAGGAAGGAAGCTTCTATTCTAATGATTTAATTAAATTAATCCATCTCCTTAACAATGGGCTTTCTAAATGGGCTAAATTCTAACCAATTAATTCATGTTGGTCCATGGGTCTAAACTAACTAGTTAGGTCCACTAACACAAGTCCAAATTAAAATAACTAACATCTAACAATAATTAAATAATACAAAAAATAATTATTTATCATGCACAATATTTAATTAAAAATGAAATTACTAAAATACCCTTTCTTAGAAAATATGGTAGTGACAGGTTGAGATTTTGAGGACATTTCTTGGTCTTGAGCAGACAACTGACTTGTTATTTCATAAGTTGACTGAGGTAGACCTGCGTCTGGACGAGTTATAATGGGCATGACGGATTGACATGACTTTAGTGGTGGCTATGGAATGTGGGCTTCTTCTGGACTCTGTGGAGCAAGTGAGGGCCGCTTACATGACAAACAAGGAGGCCCTGGAGCGAGACATTAAAAAGATGGACCTCAAGCATGATGTGTTAAAATATCGCAGGGTAGCCTACTTTACTCGGGCCGATTGTGTAACCCACGAGATGGCCGAGGTCAATATGCAAATTGAACAGCTCCAGGCCAAACTTGAAATCTTGGAGGCTAACCTTGAGGAGGCCCATCAGGAGCTGAAGGCCATTTATGAACAGTCCGACAAGGTGGCACAGTCTTCTGCAGTCCTGGAAGACACTTTAAAAAAGCTGGAGGACAAGCACAAGGCCTACACTCATTTTGAAGATCCTACTATTGTAGCTCAAGAGGCCGAACAATGGGTTAGGGTGAGGGTCGAGGCTACCATTGCCAGGCTCCGAAAGTGAATAGATGAGCTGTGTACCTATGCATAGCATCTGTAGTCTTGTCTTCTATTTTAATTTTTATTTGTTTTGCTTGTTTTGATTGGGGCATTCAAAGTTTCTTTCCTTTATCCAAAAGAAATATAAAGTTTTCCTTTTTGTATTTGTGAGAGTGTGTGTGAGAGTGAGTGTGTGTGAGTGAGTGTGTGTGAGGGTGTGTGAGAGTGTGTGTGTGAGGGTGTGTGAGAGTGAGTGTGTGTGAGTGAGTGTATATATATATATGTTTGAGTGTGAGTGTGTATATGTATATATATATATATATATATATTAGTGTGTATATATATATATAGATATGAGTATATATATATATATATAGATATGTGTTTATATGCATAAGTGTGTGTTTGTTAGTGTATATGTTAGTGTGTGTGTGTTAGAATATATATATATATATATATATATATATATATATATATATATATATATATATATATATATATATGTTAGAGTGTATATATATATGTATGATTGTATATATATATAGTGGTATATATATGTATATAGGTGTGCGTGTGTCTGTATGTGATTGTGTGTGTGGTCATGTGTGTGTGAGAGTGAGAGGGGGGAGGCAGGACAGAACAGCAGCTGCAGCAGCAACATGAACAACAGCAGCAGCAGCATGAACAACAGCAGCGCAGCATCCCACCTGCAGCGTGTAGCAGCGTGTAGCAGCGCCAGTAGTAGCTAGGAGAGAGAGTGGTGTATGTATATATAGATATAGATAGATGATTAGATATATAAATAGATAGATAGATAGATACATAGGTAAGTAGATATCTAGATAAGATAGATATCTAAATAAATAGATAGATAGATTTATGGATAGATAGATATCTAAATACGTAGATGGATAGATAAGATATAGATTGATAGGTAGAATTATAGATAGATGTATAGCTTGATAGATGTGTATTTATAAATAGATAGATAGTTAAATAGATAGGTAGATAGTTAGATGGATACATAGATAGATAATAGATGGATTGATAGTTAGATAACTAGATAGATAGATACTAAATAGATAGTTAGATAGTTAAATAGATAGATAGTTAGACCTATAGTTAGATAGATATAGATAAATAGATAAATTGATAGATTGATAGCTAGATAGATAGATGGATAAGTAGATAGATATCTAGATATCTAGATAGATAAATAGATTAGATAGATAGATACATAGGTAGATAAATAGATAGATAGATATCTAGGTAATAGATATCTAGAGAGGTAAATGCATAAATAGATAGATGGATAGGTATATAGATTGATAGATAAGATAGGTATTTAGATATATCTATCTATATGTATAGGTATATATACATATAGCTAGATATATATTATAGCTAGATATATATATGTATAGGTAAGGTAAGGTATATATGTATGTGTATATGTGTGTATGTGTGATATATATATATATATGTAGATACCTAGGTATATGCATATATGTATTAGATATTTATATTTAGCCTAGATTATAGCTAGATATATATGTTTATGCATAGTTAGTTAGCTAGAGGGGTAGTAGGGTTGAGTTTAGAGCGGTATCTCAATACCTTGAGATACCAAGGTATCTCAATACCTTGAGATATCTAAGGTATTGGGTTTCGAGCGAGGTTTTTGAGCAATTGCCTAGGTTTGAGCTTAGAGATGGATTTTTATGTATATGTGTATATATTTACGCGTGCTAGCATAGGTTTTAGAGGGTATAGATGGGACGTATAGCCTAGGTTGAGGTATCGGATACCGAGGGTATCCCGGTATCTCAAGGAGGCGAGTTTGAGGGTTTACTAGCTTAATGAGCTCGGTTTGACCTATAATTTTAGGAGCACCCTAGTTTGACCTAGACTTGACCGTAGTTGACTCGGTTGACCGCCAAAGTCAACTTTTGACCTAGTTTTGACCTAGGGTTGACTTTTTGGACCAAGAGTTAACTTTTTGACCCAGATTTCACCGGTTTGACCCGTTTGACCTAGAACGACCCTAGAAGCCTATTTTTTAGTTATTTTATATCTATTTAACTCATTAGAAACCTGTTTAACCTTGCTTTTCGTAATAGGTTCTTGCGACACCAGTTCGGATCGCTAGTTGCTCTGGACGTCAAGCGAGTACATTCTCTGATAGTTTTTATTATCTGATGATTATTATGATTCAGCTTCTAGTATAGTATCATCTGATTATTCTGGCACAACACGGGATACTGACTGGTATTTTAGAATTTATTTACTTGCGACACGTATATTTCATGTTTCTGGCCTCTATTCTGGAATCTCTACTGGCATCACCTACAGGTATCACTACAGGCATCACTCATGTTTTAGGCTGGACTCATACTTAATTTATGTGTCGGTTCTTGGATTCACTTGTATTAGTCGTGGCAGAGAAATACTCGAGTAGACATATAAATATTCCCATCTGGAATCATCAGGAATCACTCCCTCTGGTCTAATCTGGAATGATAGCAGTCGCGCACCCAGTACGCGGTGAGCCGTACTTACCCCTAGCCGTTTACATGTCGAAACAAGTATTTCAAAGATACCAAGTTCATTCTTTATAGTCTGGACTCACTTGCATTCTTGTTGGTCTCACTTACATATTTCTGGACTTGACTCTTTACATGTATTTCATGCTGGACTCACTACACGTTCATGTGCACAGACTTACTCTTAGTGTAGATTTTTTGTATCTTGCAGTCATTACTATCATGTTTCTGATATTCCTGCATCTTTAACTTTATGCACCAGTGATATATATATTTTTTGTCTCATACTTGTTTTATTCTTCTTGCTACTTGCTATAACTGTTTTATAGTTTTTATCATTTAAATGGAACTGTTGTTAGAGATGTACTTGCTCCAGTCCTGACTGGACATATTTTTCCAGAGTATCCGGAGGAGTGGTGTCCGACGTTTTATGGACCTGAGCCTGTCGATGGTGCAGACAGGGACCCTCTAGTTTAGGAGTAATTTCCGGGTTGGTAGCCGGGATCACTAGGACCTTGTTATTGTTTTTATTAGCTTTTTGCACCGGATTTGTCTCCGGTTTTGGATTGAGACCTTGTTTTGTATATTATTTTGGATGATGTATTGTTGTATTATTATTGATGTTGTGGTTGTTGTAGTAGTTATTGTTGTTTAGACTTTATAGTTGTTAGACTTCTGTGTTATCTTATCGTGCTTAGATTCGTGATTGAGTACATTGTGATTATCATTATGATATTGCTCCTCCATTTGGAGTTGAGATCTTGACAGGTTTATATATTGATTGCGTGAGATTGTTATCTAGATAGTTGACCTAGACAGCGTTCTACCGCCGATGCTGCGGCGTAGGCTGGACGTACCCACGACTCATGCCCGATTTTTTGGGTGCGGGTCATGACAAGGTGATACTAAGAGATGACCCCGGGTTGACCCTATTCGGTCCACCATAATAGTCCTGATATATCCTGTGTAATCAGGGGGCGATCGTGCCTATTATTTTTCAATAACTTATCTTGCTACGAGAATGTGATGTTTGGGATAGTTTCCATCACATTGTTGCCGTAAGGACATGTGGTAGGAGTTTCGGCCGGCAACTTGACCTGGGCCAAGTAGGAATTGGCATTCTATACTGCCTTGCTTAGTGTATCACAGTTATCTTTTGAGAGAAGAAGGAGCTCAAACAACTACAACTTTATTGGAGTATTGTCCAGCTATTCGAATATATCAAAGTTGTAGGGATTATCTAGCCTCTGAGTTAAATCCTTTCACAAATCTTTGTCGAAGTAAATCTCCTTCTGCTTTTGTTTATCCGTCACAGTAGCCTGGGATGAATCCGTATCTGAGGCCACATAAGCAGCGGGTGTAACGGTTGGAGGTGCACTATCCTCGGGAACCGCATCATAGTCATACTGGTAGGTTAGACCCGACCTAGTCTCCCATGCCAGGGCTTCCATAGTAGAGGGAGAAACTATGTGGTAGGATTTGGACTTCTTTCCTTTAGACTTGGTAGCAGAATGCGTCGCTTGCTGCATCAAGTCCTGAGCGATATCTGGGAGAACCTACATGATCTTGCCTCATTGTGTGGTAAGAGGTATCGGCCCGACTGCTTAGTTATGAGCTGGAGGGAGTTTAACGACCTCCATTATTGCCCTCGTAATTGGGACAATATCATCTTGGGCCTCCATCCCTGGGAAGTCACCAAATTAGAGAGATTCCAAATTTACGGTGACCGTCTTAGGCTCAAAGTTTAAGGTGAGGGTCGTGGAATCGATCAGCCACTGAATTTGTCTCTTCAACATGTAGCAGTCTCTTGTTGGGTGGTGGACGTACCGATGATAGTGACAGTACTAAGGGTCTTTGACCTTGTCTTCTTTGCCAGGCCGTTTGAAGTCGGGTAGTTGGAGCTTATTGCCCTTCATTAGTACATCAAAATCTCTATGATGTCATCTTTAATGAAGGAGTAGGTCTCCTTCAGCCTTGGTACTTCAGTTGTCTTTTGAGTGGATGCAGAAGAACCTTTGGACACATTGACGGTAAGGGCATACTTTTCTTTACCGTCTCAGCTATTAGTGTTGTTGTTGTTATTGAAGGAACACTTTCCTCTGTCATCAGCGATGAGAATCTGTATTTCCAAGAGTCTGGCATCCTTCATATTATTTTTGGCGACGACATCACTTATGATGAACGTCTTCGAATCCTCGAACTGACCAGAGCCTATCCAGAGTCTTACCGTCGGTAGGAGATTCGTTTTGCACGTATCCATCAATGTGGCTTTAGGAATGTCATGGGGCATTTTAGTGCTACCTGCCTATATCATTTTATTTATTCACGCGTGGACTCCTTCTCCCTTTGAGTGATGTCCATAAGGGAGGATATAGTCATGTCCATTCCCCCATCATAGAACCTAGAGAAAAAGGGCCTTGAGGTCTTCGAACGACGAGATATAATTGTTCGGGAGGCTACAAAACCATTCGTAGGCTACCCCGACCAAGGCTCCGACGAAGATCTTAGTGAGGAGGGCATCGTCCCGGGGTAGATGTCCTATTAATAAATCAAAGTAATTCATGTATTGACGAGGCGACATCTTCATGTTGAAAGAAATCATAGACTATTGTTTGTACTTGGGCGGGTGCACCACATTTTTCCACTCGAGAGGAATGGTTATCGTACCACGAGTTTGAGAAGTGTGTCCCAGTTGGTCATCGATTTGAGGCAAGCTCGAAGTTCTTGGACCACTTGAATTGCTTCCTAGGTATCATCTGATGGCGAAGGAGGAGATGATCGCGACAACATATGATTTCCACCCATGAAAGGAGCCGTTGATTTTGACTCCCCATTGGTTCCCGGGTCTCGGCTTGCTTTTCCAGAGGTTCTCGATGGTTGTAGGACTTTGCTCGCCTTAAGCTCCAGGACCGTCTGGGTTAAAGTCTGTATCAAAGCACTCATGGTCTGCATCATGGCCTCGAGCGTCTCGAGTCACTGTCGATTACTGGTGCCCTTATTGTCCTCCCCCGGCATGTTCACCATCATCACATGGGGTGAGACAAAGGGGACGGTGGGCATTTCACTTTCTGCCTCTGACCCCTGAGTCGTGCCATGCTCGAGAAAATTTGGCAATGTTGCATCTTCTTTAAAATCGGAGGAGATGCTACCTCCTGTGTTGGAAGCTGCTTCGCTTTGACGAGGGTGACTACCCCCAGGAACTTCTAATTCCATACTTGAGAATCGCTATCTCCTTGGAACAACGGGTTATTATAGAGCTCTGTAGGATTGGTACCCCCAGGTTGGATAAGCTTCTTGGGTCTTGAGGAAGTTGTACCACCCCTAGTTGACAAAAATCTTGTCTTTAAGCTGGTGCCCAGGAACACCCCTTCTGTAGGTATAATCGTTTGTCCTCTTTGGCCTCGCCTTCTCATTACGCTGGGCGAGAGTGGAGGGTTGGAGGCTTTCGACTTTCGGCCTCCCTTTATGGAGGAAGATCTCTACGTAGAGCTACACGAGGCGAAGGGCAACTCCTCCTCCTATAAAATTTGTACCTATTTTTTGAGATGCTACAGGATGGGTGCTTTTGGTTGCAGTCGCTGGAATGCCGACTGCCTGGTGGTAGGTGTTACTACTTTAGCGCAGTAGCAATTGATCATGATGTTGTCACAGTAATGCTCCGGATGGGATATCTCACATGCCATAGTCATTTCCTTTGGTTTGCGTTTGTGATTAATCATGTTGTGCAAATCAGGCAAGGGTTTATTCACCTTCACACCCTTTTCATGCGTACGGGTAAAACGAGCACTTAGGTGTATATGTGGTATTTTTGCTCCCTGATTCAGGGTTCATACTATAACTTTCTCCAAGTCATTAGTGGAAGACTTTTGGGACTGACACACTTTACGCATCCCAGCAAGCTGGGTGAATGGGTCAATCTTGTACAACTTTCCATCAAGAACTCATATAACAGTTAGCGACGCATGTTGACGGTTAGTCAACTGAGCAGTTGCTTGATCTTGATGACCTCGCACTACCCTAGACTTTTTTGACCTAGCGCACACTGGAACATAGTACTAAGAGTCCAAATTCTCTACTTCTTCATGGTGGCGCATAGGGTCAGCGCCACATGAGATTCTATCAAAGATAGAGCCTTTCTTGCTATCTTGGGAGCATACAACAGTCTTTCTGCACTTGGAGTTAGGCACCACATACATTTTCTTCTGCACCCCTTGCCGTGGGCGTATGGAGTTTGCATCAAACGCTAAGTTCCTGGCATTATAGTAATTTTCTCTACCAGAACTTAGGTGCTGAGCACCTTTCTACTCAGTCGAGGCTGCCACATAAGCAGGGACAGCCTGTGTTGATGCATGACGTGCATTGTGAGTATCAGGTACAAAGACTGGGAGCACATGCTCCGCAGTTGGGTGAGGCACACTGGCCTTCGTAACCCAGGTCCTGCGGGTCTTCTTTGGATTTGCTAGCCTTGGCGAAGAACTTATGCTACCATCAGAAAGCATCTCCTCGAAGGCTTGCTTGTCGAAGCGTACAACCAACATTCTCTGGGTTGAACCCATCTTTGCTGCGTCGGACTGCGTCACTTTTTTTTTATCGGTAAAAAATTATGTCCCCAGTAGAGTCATCATTTTTGTTCCGATAAAAAAATTTAATTGTCCTAACTTGGGTTTTTATATTGAAAACAAAGAAAGTACAAAGATTCCTTAAATAAGAAATCTAGGTACAATTAAGATTCTGGGGAGTGTGACGATGGAGATTCAATACTGCAGCTGACTCCTTTACTCCGTTGATGGTCCGACGATGAAGAAACTTGTTAGGTCTCAAGCTTACTGGAACAAAAGACAGCAACTGGGCTCCTGAGTATGCTTTCTCTATGTCTCCTTGTACATTCCTCTATGTGTGTGTATGTGTAAAGCATCCCTACTATTTATAGACATCTATACTGGATGGCTTATGCGCGCACATATGCTATGCGCACATGTCTGGTTGCCTCATGATCATCCTTAACAAGATGCAATTGAAACCGCGAGCGCATGTCATGATCAGGCTGCCACGTGCCATTAGTTGTGTTATCATGTTAATGAGATCTCAGCGTAGAGACTGGGTTATTTTAGCCTTTTGTGTGTAGGACGGTCAACTTCGATAAATGGTCAGCACTGGTTGTTGAAGATCTTTTCGGTTGTAACAGAAAGATTTTGGTTGCAGGGGGCTACATGAAGGATGATCGACCTATGAAGGTGAGGTCACAGAGAGACCAAGCCGCATGGAGACCGGGCCTTACATGATGAACAAGGAGGCCCTAGAGCGAGACCTCACAAAGTTGGCCCTCAAGCATGATGCATTGAACGATCGCGGGGTAGTCTGCTTTACTCGGGCATATTGTGTAACCCACGAGATGGCCGTGGTCAATGAGCAAATTGACCAGCTACAGGCCAAGCTAAAAAATTTGGAGGCTGACCTTGACGAGGCCCATCAGGAGCGGAAGGCTATTTATGAACACTTCGACAAGTTGGCACAGTCTTCTACGGTCCTGGAAGATACTTTAAAAAAGCTGGAGGAAGCTAGAGGACAAGCACAAGGACTACACATATTTTGAAGATCCTACTGTTGTAGCTTAAGAGGCCGAACATCGGGTTAAGGTGAGGGTCAAGGCCACCATTGCCAGGCTCCGAGGGCGAATAGATGAGTTGTGTACCGATGCATAGCATATGTAACCTTGTCTTCCATTTTTTTTTCCTTCTCTTTTGCTTGTTTTGATTGGGGCATTCATTTTTTCTTTCCTTTATGCAACACAAATAAAAAGTTTTCCTTTTTGTTGTAATCATGTGTTAAATCGGATATTTGTACTGGAGATAATATGGACGTAGTACAATGCCGTAGTTGCCAGGGATATCCCACTTGAGAATACTTTAGTGGACTTATTACTAGTTGCGCACCTGAGTGCAAATAATAAGTTTGAGATGAGGGCCTATTAGAGGTGATATAGATATAATAGGTTTTGTTGACTTACCATCCATGACATACTTAGGGTTAAGTACAGATGATAAGTTTAGATGACAACCACCGTCAAAGGTATTATGGACGCAAAAAATAATAGTCGATGGGGGATATTTTTCAGAGGTAGTGTGGACGTGGGAAACATGGGATTTCATTAGAAGTATCTTATTTAGAGGTTATGTGAACATGATAAGATTCCAACTTTACGGGTTAAGGGTATAGTTTAATGGTGATGTGGACATGAACTAGCTGCTGAATAAACTAATTTTGAGTGGTCCTAATGAGAGTATGTTTGGTAGACCCGAGGACAATTCCACTGGAGAACTTTAGAGGGTCCATTATCTATTATATATTTAGGACTCCTAAACACAGATAATAGATTTAAGATGTATAGTGGAGGATAAATATTACACTGTACATTTGTAACTGCTAAGGGTAAATAGAATTATCCTGCTGGGATAGAGGAAGTATGTGCACAGTGATTTGAGGGTCCAATCCTGGCATATCTTCTTAGCTCCAAGCAAAGACGTCGATGTATTCTCTTACGAGTTATAGCAAGGATTTACGATCTTCATCGGACAGACTCTTACTAATGAAGATAGGTTTGGAGGAGGATTCATCGCTTAACTCGACTTGTACGACTTCGTCTTCAGTAGGGGATTCCTGTTGTTCAAAATGTAACTCCCGTTGTGAGTCTAGCCATTGAGCCCATTATTCTATTTCGAATAGTTTGACTGGCTGATCGTCATCCTCTTCTGGAAAAGTTGACGTTATGTTCGCAGACAATGTTTGCTTGAGCATATCTTCGATGCTCGTGTCGGAGTCCCAAACGAAAGATTTTGAAGAGTGAGAATGCAGTTCATCTTTCTCTTCTGAGCCTTCGGGTGTTGTAGGAGGCATGACGTACCCAAGACCACAACCGGTTTGTTGGTAGTATGTCTCAGGCTTTCCTATGGAGCAAAGTAGCACAGAGGAAGGCATCGTCATTTTACATAGTTTAGATCCTAGTCGCTCTTCAGTTCATAACCTATTTTCTTGACAATATTCTTAGCTTGCACGTTGTAACGGTAGATTTGTATCCTACCGCATTCGGGTTTTGGCTTGTCAGGAAGGAAGTGTCGACGGCCTTCTACTCTGTCGAAGATGATGGGTTTGTCTCCTCTCTGCTTGCTGGATTTATGAAGTAGTAGTCTTGACTTGGGCATGTTTGATTTACTGCGCAAGTGGTTGTCACTTGTGTGTACAGTTGTATCCCTAGGCTGTATTCTAAGAAATATATTGTATTCAAATATGCAATATCAGAGTAGTTCAAAGATAATTATTTATTAAGAAGTAAGGTATCTTTTCCATAGGAATTATAACGTCGAGGGACGGGACATTGGCACAGGTAGCCACGTACACTCCAAGATCTTCTTCTTCAGGATCTGCCTCCAGTGTCAGAGATGGCTACGGAGGTCTCTTGCACAGTTTTACCACCAGGGGTTCGGAGACCTTCAGAATAGGTGGTTCTTCCCTTGGAGGTCCTTTTTGGCTTTCCAGGCTGACCATAGTAGGTTCTAGAGCCTTTCTGTGGAGCTTAACCATGAAAGTGGCAGGAGTGTTGCTGGTATGACTTTTGAGATGGACCCTTAGGGGTTCGTCTATTACTTTATCGATTTATGCTTCATCATCACCACCATCCTCTACTTTCTCCAATTGGGTCTATTTTTACAAGACTGAGTCAGAGTAGTAAGCCTTGGTCCCTTTGAAAGGATCTACGTCAGCGAATTCAGTTATGATGATTCCTTCATTGTCGACGTATTTTAGGTATTGGTGTAGAGCTGAGGGTGCGATCATATATGCTTGTATCCAATGATGCCCTAGTAGGATGTTGTAAGATTCATTTATGATGATGTCATAGCTGGTCACTGTTTGCCATTAAAATTTATTACTTCAATAACAAAAAGAAGAAAGTACAAAGAGGTCCTAGAAAGACAATCTCAGTACAAATTTTTGATTCTGGGGTCTGGCGATGGACAAAGAGCGCTATGGCAACTCCTTTACTCCATTGACAATCTGATGCAGGGTGAAGAAGCTCTCGTCTGCTCTCTCTCCTCTCCTCTGTTATTCTTTGTCTATTTCTCTCTGTGTGTGTGTGTCTTTTGGGCATGTCATACTAGTATATATAGTCATCCTTGGGTGCGTATATGTTAGGCCACGTAGATGATAGAGGATGCCATGTGTACCTTCCTAACAGGGTGCAGCTGTAACCGTGGGCAGGTCAAGCTGCCACGTGGGCGCTTGTTAGGATTTTCTATTGCTGAAGATTTGGACGGTTCTTGTCCTTTGCGGGTGTGACTTGGTCAATTTTGACACATGGACCGCACTTGGTTGGAGAAAGATACTTCAGTTGTAACGACACAACTTAGTCATCATAGAGTCTGAGACGCATGTGGCCAAAGAAGCATGAGGCGAATAGAATTTAGGACGCACGACCAAAGATGCATGGAACGAATAGAGTCTGGGACGCTTGGGGCCCGAGATGCATGGAGTATGGGACGTATGGGGTTTTTATTTTGCTATACATGTGGTACTGCACACCCGTCGAGAGTTAAGTTCTGTGCTGATGTGAGACTTCTATCGTTTAGTATATTCACATCTTTTGAGGCCATCAGAAAAATTCTTTTTGTCAGGATTTTGTGTTAGAGATGATCCTGTTGATGGGATGTCACGTCAGATCTATCTACTGCCAACGCTGCTTCGACTAATTGGGACACATGGGTGTTGCCTTATTGGGCCACAATGTGCCTCTGCGGCCTAATTTCTGCTGAGTCTCTTAAGACGGCGCATGGTTGTTGGACATATGAACGCGTATTTTCTATTCTTCTACAAGACCCCCTTCAAAGTTTCCAAATTGACAATTTTGGAATAGTTTAAATTGGAAGCATTGTTGAGTTTTTGCCGCATATGAGTGACATACCGTATAGCAGGTCTTGACAGATTGTCGGATTATTAACTGAGTGGATTTGCTCAATCTTTGACCGGGTCTCCTCGTATTCTTAGCTATCCCTTGACACGGTGCTCGGGACGTCAGTTTCCAAGAAGATTAAGATATATCACGGGTATCAAGGCATCAGGTTCATACTCATTAACTATTGGTTTCATCACCTAGATCTCCTCACGCAGTCTAACGGCCTATAAATAGGCAGCCTGGAGAGAGAGAGAGAACTTTATCCCTTCGCTTATTCTTTTTTCTCTGTTAGGGATGCCGAGGGCTGTGACTCTTCTCGCAGGAGAGTTTGTCAGGGACAGTCTCGATCCGTGGCTCCCTGATTATGATATTTTTCTTGGAGGTAGGGCAGTACTTCTCTTCTCATGCTGGGATATGAAGGATATAAAGGCACTAGTACACAATCCTACTACAGGGACGTGTACAAACCCTTCACGAAATTCTACCATATGGATGGAGACTCATCTTGGACATGTGCAGACCTCTTCTTAGAGCGCTGTCGTGTTGACGAGCACTCCTCTGTAACATGTGCATCAAGCTTTTGCGTGGCCGTATGGGTGAGAGAACATCTGCTTTATGCGCGCAGAGCTTATCTCTGGTTTGGCCGCATTGATGAGATCTTCTCTCGCTCGTGCACGCAGACTCGGCCATGCGTCGCTATGGCTTGGCAGCAGTATGCGATAGTTGTGCCTTTACGCGATCTTTGTTGAGACTGATATGTGTCTTTTTTTACAAGTTTTATCCTCGCTCATGCTAATCATGATGGAGCATGGAAGGATATCATAACACACGTTATTTAAAGAGAAAGTCACCCTCATGTGGTGGTTCTTCGTCAATAACCAATACAGGAGACGAGGATGGTTCACCAAGAACTGATCCAGGAGACTAGGATAGTTCGACAAGAACTGATCCAGGAGACGAGGACAGTTCGGCAAGGATTGATCCAGGAGACGAGGATGAATATTCTGCATCACATGCTAAGTCATCCTTGTTCATGCAGTGTGCTATCTGCGTTTCTCCACTTTTATGCATCTTTCTATCGGCTGGGGTCTTGCGGTGCTAACGACAGGATTTAGATTAATTTCCATTCCTATCGTTGGTCTTCCCGCCTAGTCGTAGAGCGTATGCTCCTGCTTCTCCCTTTTTATCCATCAATATTGTTTCTTTTTCATATACTTAGGTTTGCACTGTGGGGGGGGGGATCCAAAAAGCATTGAGCTATGTTCTTGGGCCCACTTGTGTCTGTGGCAGAAACAACATAGGAGCGCCTTTTAATGGAAGAGGTTCTTGTCGGTGAGAAATTATGGCACTCTTAAAAGGTATTTCCATCATATGTACTCAAGAACTTGAATATTAATAAAAACCCTCAAAATGTAACAGATTTCCATCATATGTACTCATGATCTTGAATACAAGTTTCTCTTTTTCAGAACTTCATCCTGCATTTGTCGTGTTGTATATTGCGAACTTTGGGCACTGTGCTAGAGGAAATATGAACATAGCACAGCACTGTAGTCCTTTAGGGACATCCCACTAGGGGATATTTAGGGGACTTATTACTTTTTGCGCACGAGAGTGAAAGTAATAAGTTTGAAGCGGGCATTGCCAGAGGTGATATAGACGTAGAAAGTTTGGTGGACTTAACACCGTTGGTGTACTTAAATTTAAGCATGGGTGATAAGTTGATATGATGACTGATGATAGTCGTAGGAAATTTTCTCAGAGGTCACATGGATATGGCAAACTCTTGGAGGAGGACGTAAGGATGATAGCTCAGGGGTGACGTAGACGTGAGCTGATTGGTAGTCATACCGAGAGGTTAGGTATGATCCTGATATTTTTAAGAAAAATAAAGAGAGCCAGAGGTAATATGGATGCGGCTGTTTGGTTCCATTGAGGACATCCCACTGGGGGACCTTTACTGGACTTATTACTCCTTGCGCACTAGAGTATAAGTAATAAGTTCAAATACAATCCTTATTAAAGGTAATGTAGATGTTATAGATTTTGTGGACCTATTACTTTTTATGTATTTGAGTGCAAGTAATGGGTTTAAAACAAGCCCTGCTAGAGGTAATATTATAAATTTTTTGGACTTAACACCGGTGGCATACCTTGGTTAGTACGAGTGATAAGTGGAGATAACAACAGATATCAGAGGTAATATGAACGTAATAATCGATAGCCAAAACCCGGGAGGTTTGTTCAGAGGTAATATGGACATGACAAACTCAGCCGGGGAGAAATGTTAGGACGATAGTTCAGAGATAATATGGACGTGAACCAATGTTCGAGCAACTCATTGAGGAGTGATTTGCTGAGTATGGTCTTTTCGGGAGTATGGATAGACTTGAGGATTGCTTTGTTGGGGAGATTAGTAGGATGATAGATCAGAGGGAATATGAATGTGGCTAGCGTCTAATGCGATTAGTTTTTTGAGTGGTCACTGCGGGAGTGTGCAAGTGGACCTGAGGACTGCTCCGCTGGGGAGACTTTGAGGATCCATCATCCGTTGTGTATCCAGGACCCCTGGATACATATGATAACTTTTACAGAAATTTGTAATGAAGAAGAAAATATTGTACATAGGCACTTCCTAGGGATAAAGAACTAAGATTGTAGAGAAGTACATCTTGATTTCCCGGCTGGTGATAAGGGGAGTACAAGTAAAGTTTATACGTAGTACTTTTTCAGAAACTTGCCATTGATAGGCATCATGAGTTAGAATTTGGGTTAGAATTTGTCGGCCGTTTTGTGGGTCATAACCATCGGCCTCCTTACGGTCAGGACGAGATCACCCAATTGGTAGGCCCTCTTCTTCACCCATTTTTTTAAGGTTCTCGAGAGACGCGTTTGGTATAGCTCAATACACTATTGAGCTAAGAGATGTTTCTCGTCGAGTGCTTTTAACTCTCATAGTTGTCGGCGATAATTTTTGTCGACGGTTAATTGGTTGGAGAGAGTCACTCGGAGTGAAGGGATTTAGATCTCGAGAGGGAGGACCGCTTTACTTCCGTATACCAAAGAGAAAGACGTATTGCCAATAGCTGTATGGACCGTTGTACAGTAGACCCAGAGGCATTCACCCTATTTCTCGTTCCAGTCGCGTTTATTGGAAGACACGATCTTTTTGAGAAGCTTTATGATGGTCTTGTTGAAGGCTTCTGCCAGATCATTTGTCGTTGGGTTATAGGCAGTCAATGCTATATTTTGAATCCAATTTTTGTCACATAACTGGTAGAATACATAACTTATGAACTATGGACCATTGTCATGGATGATCCTCTGTGGCAAGCCGAAGAGGTATATGATATGATGCTTGACGAAGCTGATCATGTTTGACTTTCGCGAGTGGTACGGCTTCCTTCCACTTAGAGAAGTAGTTGGTAATGGCGAGGATGAACCGATATCCCAGGATGAAGGTGGACTAATCAGTCCAATGATGTCCATATCCCAGGCTTCGAATGGCCATGACGCAATGGTCGGGTGTAAGAACTTCGAGGGTTGGTGGATTAAGTCTGTATGGATCTGGCATGCTTGACACTTCCTTGCGTAGTCGACTGCATCCGTTACCATTGTTGGCCAATAGTAAACCTTTATATGGAGGCAGTCCTATAGCTTGGGCCCTGGTTGATGGGCACCGCAAACCCCGTCCTGAGCCTCACTGAGAGCCTGCTTCTCTTCTGCGTTCGATATACATCACAGTAGAAGGTTGTCATAGGAGCGGTGATATAGTATTTTGGTAGCTGTATCATAATAGAATCGGAGGAAACGTCTTCTGATGGAAGTGGCTTATTTTTGGGTTTTCGGTAAGAATTTCGTAGGCTGAGTAGTCGATGAATGGAAGTCTCCAGTCTTGTGAGTCAGCGTTCGTCTCTACTGAGTAGCTCCAACACAGAGAGAGGTTGTTCTTCAGGTAGACTAGTTCCTGACCGATCACGGTAATCAGTTCATGGGTATTGACTGGAACAGCGAGAGAGGCTGCGAGTTCGGCTAGGGCATTTAACTCGATATTTTGCAGTAGAGGGACATGCTTTATGAAGAACCCTTCGAGGGTCGAGATGATGCCAAGCACGACTTGGTGGTAAAAAAACAGGTCCTCATGTCGGACTTCGTACTCGCCCCGGACCTGATTGATTTTTATCTTGGAATCTCCGTAGGCTCCAGGTGGTCAACTCCTACTTGTTTAACGAGTTAAAGTCCAATGATGAGAGTGTTGTACTCTTTCGTATTGTTGGAGCATGGCTCAGTGAGGGAGTACGCACGGTTGATAACCAATCATATGGAGAGATCAATACTATCCCGACTCCAGCGACGATGCCGTCTTTAGGATCTCTTCTCGAAGTACCGTCGAAGAACATTCGCCAAACGGCTTCTGCGTTCGCCATGGTGATGGAGTCTGCAACTTCGTCGGGGATCTCCTTGTAGAGTTATAAAGTTTCTTGTACCGGGTGGCCTACAAGAAAATCTGCCAACGTCTGACCTTTGACCGCCTTTTGTGGGACGAACACCATGTCGTATAGTGACAGCAATATTGCCCAAGTAGCTAGGCGAGAGTTGAGCACCCCAAGTTTCATCATGAGAACCCTAAGGGGGTTGACCTAAGATATCACATAGATCATTTGTCCTGCCACGTAATACCGAGTCTTCTGGATAGCGAATATAAGAGCAAGGCATTCCTTCTCAATAGGAGTGTACCTATAATTCGTGCCAACCATCATCCTTCTAAGATAATAGATGGCCTGCTCATAGCCTGCATCACTATTTTGGGCTAATAAAGCACCGAGGGAGTGGTCCATCATACACACATAGAGTAGGAAAGGCTTCCCCATGATTGGGGCTACCAGCACTGGAGGGTTGGATATGTATTCCTTGATATCATCGAAGGCGCGTTGGCATATTTTGTTCCAGACAAAGAAGACTCCCTTCTTCATAATCTGAGTGAACGGCCGACAACATCCAGAGAGGTAAGGTATGAACCTTCTGATGTAGGCCAATCTTCCTTAAAGGCCATAAAGTTCTTTGAGGTTCTTCGATGGGCGTATTTCAAGGATTGCTTTAGTCTTATTAGGGTCTACTTGGATACCCTTCGACATTAGGATAAAACCCAAGAATTTAATGCTGGAGACTCCTAAGAAAGATTTGGTAGGATTCATATTGAGCTAGTGCGTATGCATGAGGACGAACGCAGTCTTCAAGTTTCTGAGGTGATCTTTGGAGCGAATCTTGACGGTAATGTCATCGACGTAACACTCGATCGTTTTTCGTAGTTGCTTACGGACGATGATGCTAATAGCTCGTTGCTATGTAGCACCCGCATTCTTCAGACCGAAGGACATAACTGTGTAGTAGTATACGCCTATCACTGTTCAGAATAATATATGCTTCTCTTCTTCAGGAGACATCTTTATTTGATTGTAGCCTGAGAATCCGTCCATGAAGGACATGTGCTCGAAGCCACATGTGTTGTCGATCATTATGTCTGTGATCAGAAGAGAAAATTCGTCCTTAGGGCAGGTTGTATTTAGATCACGGAAGTCAATGCTTATCTGGATCTTGCCATTCTTTTTGACGACGGGGACGATATTAGCTACCCAATCTGGGTGTTGTTCTTCACGGATGAAGCCACTAGCTATCAGTTTATTGACTTCAGCTTTGAGGGTGTTCATAATGTCTGGCCAGAACCGCCATTGGTCTTGCTTGACATGCTTAGCGTTCGGAGAGATATTGAGCTTGTGGACCGCGATTTGGGGGTCCAGTCCTGGAATATCTTCGTATCTTCAGGCAAAGACATCAATGAATTCCTAGACAAGCTGTAGTAAGAATTCTCAATCCTCATCAGTCACTCTCTTGCTAATGAAGATAGGTTTGGGGTAGGATTCGTTGCCCAGATTGACAAATACGACTTTGTCCGCGGTAGAAGGTTCTCGTTGTTCGAACAACATCTTCCTTTGTGCGTCTAGGCGTTGGGCCTACGTTTCTACTTCAAAGAGTTCCGGTGGATCTTCATCGTCTTTCTCAGGGTCGGTTCACCCCATATTTGCAGATAATGTTTGCTTGAGCATCTCCCCAATACTGACGTCAGAGTCCTAAGAGGAAGACTCTGAAGAGTGAGAGTGTAACTCATCTTCTTCATCCGAGCCCTCGGGAGTAGTAGGAGGCGTAATGTACTGTCACCCTTACTTTTCCAACTAGGGGTAGTTTAGTATTTTAGCATAGGTAAATAATTTTAGGATTAAATATTTATATTAGTGTGTTATAGAAATTAATTAATGATTATATTATTTATTTAATTATTATTAAGTTATAGATTAATTCTGACTTGTATTGATTATTTTGTTAGAGGTTAGTCCAATAATTAGACTTATTATGACAACTAGTGAGCCTAGCTTGGATCCAAGCTCATTAGACCCATCCTCATTAATTAATTAGGAATGATTAGACTAATTAGAATTAGTGTAGAACTTCCCAAAATGTCTACCCTTAATTATTCCTTACAATTCACCATTGGAGGCAATATGGGACATTTACATGTTAATTGGTGAAGGGGGAAGGGGCCGGCTATGATATGAGCCTCTCCTCTCTCTCTCTCTCTCTCTCTCTCTCTCTCTCTCTCTCTCTCTCTCCTCTTAATTTGTTTCTTCATTATAGATCAAGAATTTAGATCCCCAATTTTCTTTCTTTTTCTTCATTAATTTTTCTCTCATTTCACTTCCATTCCCTCTTAGTTTCACCATTAGAAGATCTTTGGAGCTTGGAGAAGCAAAGAGCACAAGAAGGAGGAGCATTAGTGGAGAGATCGTGTCCGGATAGTGTCTACTTGAGTTTTCATTAGAAATTTATCTCCCAATTAATAATTTTTGAATTTTTCTTCATTGTAGCTTCTAAATCATGCATTTGACCCTTAGAAATACCCCAATGGAATAGGGCTACCTATAGGATGAAGTTCTAGGCCTAATTGTTAGGAATTGATATTTCTATATAAGTTTTTGTATACAATTTGGGAGAATTTCAAGATTAACACATCAAGTGTGTATCATGACCCCAATTTAGTCATATTGTACTTAGATCGGGGTTAGGACACTAGTTACGTATCCATAATTGGATGCGATTAGGCCGTATCATGATACGGTACGATACCGGGTGATACGAAGCTCTATTTTGGACATTTTGTGCATTTTATCTTCAAATTCGCATAGTAGGAAGTTACTTTCGTTATATATTAGTATAATTGACGTATAGGAATATTTATTATGGTGACTTGTGGTTTTGAACACCTCATTTGATTTGAGTATCATAGGTATCCTTATCGTAACTTTTGTTGTTTGTTTATTTGACTTGGGGATATGTAAGGATATATGGTGTAGTTGTGTCCTAAGTATATTTAGTTGCATACATATATTCATGTATATTAGTGGAGAATATTTAGCTAAACAGTATGGTTATGGTTCACTGGTGAATACAAGTTTCAGCAATTCAGTGTGACTGTGGGTGTGGTTTAGAACTGTGTAGTAGTGTTACATGTGTCTGTGATGAACTGCAGCTGACCAGTCTATAGTTGATTGTGTGTGTGAGGGAGTTAAGAGGTATTCATGGCTGTATGAATTGAAGGGGGTTCACTCCCTTGCAAGTGAGGGTGCAAGGATTCTATGCACTGCTTGTAGGTAATTAAGACGGGGGTGCCAGGTCTGGACCTGAGTGCCATTCAGTTTCAAGTAGTACTTTATGGGGGAGTGATGGTAGGTCTAAGTTCGTTCCTATTATAATTAAATTGTGTATTAATGGAAGAAGTGGTGAATCAAGTATTAATAGCGGTGCAACATAGAGATTTATTTATAAATTTTTATTGAACCTTTGTATCAGTTATATAGATATTGAATGTATAAACTCATATATGAAGTAATAGTTACCTGAGAAGTGAAGGGGGGTCGATTGGATGGTTATTACAACCAGGGTGAGAGTATGTTTCTCGACTGTGTTAGTTGAGAGGACAACTGCAGGCAATAAGGAGAGGGGTGTTAGTATCGGACTTACATATGACCCCAGGTTAGTAGAGTATCAATCATTAGTTAGTTAATAAATTAGTACAATAGTATATTAGATATGTTAGTGATAGCTTGGGTTGTAGTTAGTAATGTTAAGGTGATGATGTTGATCTGGGGTATCCGACTGGGTAGTGAGTTCAGGTATCCTAGATGTTGGGGTTGGCACATATTTTGTGAAGTGGCTTAGACTTGCCGTGAATGGCAATTGCAAATATGTTTTGGTTCAGTTGCAATAGGTTTGGACAGTGTGATGTTCATTTCAGAAATAAGGTAGGAGAATGAGGTTGGTACTTAAGTATTGAGTTGTAGTAATATTTAGCCATGCTATTGTGTAGTAGTAGCAATTAGCTTATTCAATCAGTATAGTATGATCTTAGTTAGTGTATTAAGATAGGTTAATAGTGTCATGATATATGTTAGTAGTTAGCATTAGTTTAGTTAGTATGTTAGTTTGTATCAGTAGCTATTGTTATTTAGTATATATATATATATATATATATATATATAGTGTTAATTTGAGTTATTAGCTAAGGAGAGACTTAGTATAACTAGTATTACCTAGTAAATGACCAATATAGGCCATTAATTAGTATTGACCCAAAACCTTAGTGTGAACCTAGTATTGGCCTAGAAATGCATTTTGTGCATCCTTTAACTATTTATCATTCATTTACACCATTTAACTTGATATTTCCTAAATAGGATTGTGTTATACCAGCTTGGGCATCGAGAGACACACCTTGCGCAGGACCAGAGGTGAGTACATCTCTTTGTTAGTTTTTATTTTATGATAGTGTATATATCACATGTTCTAGAACTGTATACTTGATTCTGACACAGTGGTTACACGGACTGGTACTATATATATCCTGTTAGGAGATGTTATTCCCTACCGTATTCAGCGGATACTCTTCACATATATTTTATCATATGTATCGGGTATTAATTTTAGTGTACTTCGTGTTCACAAACTACTAGTGTTCAGTGTGCCCATATTCGTATTCGTAACGTGTCATAATTGGAGCCATGAGTATTGGTTGGGGATGGGGGGAGTAGGAGTTGGTTATGTGATCAAGTCCAAATGTACTCGTGTACATGTCGATTACATATCACACGTGTAATCGAGTTACCATATTGTATTCGTGTTCAACCCAAACCGATCACATAATGAACTTCTACTCTATGACAGATTAGTTAGTTTTATCTGTTTCCATTAGTTAGTTTTATCTATTTCTATTAAATTGTAGTTATTCATATTTTTTGTTCTTCATTCCAATACATTACCTCTTTACTCTAGTTCACTCTATTTCTTATGGTTAGTTATCATGTATTCTTTTCTATTATCTGTTATATAAGCTCGATTATGTATTTGAAACTGCTTTCAGAGGTATGTACTTCACTCCAATCCTGACTGAATATATTTTTCAGATGATTGATTTGTGGACCAGTATCCCACGTACTACGGGTCGCAGGATGGTGTACTATTAGAGGGTACTCCTTTAGAGCAGGAGGACCTAGCACCAGATGCTGAGGAGGCCTAGACTTATTGTTTAGACTTGTATTAGACTTTTTGAGACTTTTTGGCATGTATATATTATTGGGGACTTGTGATTGTACTGCGATTCTTTTCCTTTTTTATTCCATATCGTGCTTTATCTCCCTTAGTTTGACATTATGATTGGGTATTGTTTACCATTATCATATACCATATTGTTTCTCTGTTTGGAGTGAGATGACATCGATAGGTACCTTATATATTTTGTCTGAGAAGTTTAGATAGTATGGATGAAAGACAATGTTCTACCGCCAATGCTATGGCGTAGGCTGGGCGTTGAAGACTACACTTTAGAAGCATGAAAAATACGCTGGGAGGAGCTACGCAGCATACTGATGCAGAGCAGCGTAAACAGAGGCCTTCAGAGCCATCAAGAGTACAAGCTCAAAGGACCATCCGCGTAAGTGCAGTACGTCCAGGCCGCTCCAGCGTAAACGGAGTTCTTCATCGCCTCCATGGCGTAAAACTCATCCGCTCTCAAAGCAGTATTAAAGCGTACGAGGAACGCTTCGTCTTCCCCGAAATGAACCTGTCAAGTCACGCAGTAAACCTGACCTCTAACTCCTGACAAAAAGTGCTGCACGGCTACCCAGACGACGGCTGAAAACGAAGACAGACCCCTCGGGATGCGCACCACAGTATGATGGCGGATCTCTGCATTTAATGCAGAGGATTTGGTTAAAATATCATCGAACCGTCGTTTACTGACGTCCCCTCAGCATAAACTGCTCTTTCGCATACAAGGGGATACGCTGCCTTGTTTTACACAGGCAAATATGAGCTGCTCCGCAGTAGACAAACCGCCTGCCACATCAAAAGCTGCACTTCGTACGGGGCTCGAGGCACGTCTCTACGTCTAAATTGCACAGAGCGGTGATAGTTTCTCTGGAGGCACGTCCCTGCGACAGTTGCACAGAAGGACTGCAGACCTTCAAAATATGCCTTCGCATTTAATGCACAAAAGGATGGCAAATCTCTACAAGAGATTTGATTATATCTTCAAAAGCCGTAATTCCGGCTAAAGACGTCCACATTAGCACTCTGGCACGATACGCAGCGGCTTCTACGCCCATTCAAGATCTGTGCTCATTCGGCTTCTACGCCCATTCGGCTTCAAACGCCCACTCAGTCTCTATGACCATTCGGCTTCAAACGCCCACTCAGTCTCTACGACCATTCGGCTTCTACGCCTACTCGGCTTCTATGTCCATTCGGCTTCTATGCCCATTCGGCTTCTACGCCTACTCGGCTTCTATGCCTATTTGGCTTCTACGCCAGGGTGACAGTCATTTGGCTTCTACGCCAACCTCTTCTACACAAGGGATACCTACCTACGTGGCTTCTACGCCGTGATCTTCGCAGCAGATATACGTGTTTTGTCCCCTTAGTTGGACACGCGTCACATGCTCACTCAAAAGCTTATCTATACGCAGGCATTGGTTATTTTAACCGTTGTGTAAAAGGGTGATGTACTTTCCACTCCTCGGTTTTTACACCGATAGAGTGGTCACTGTCACCAAAACTCTATAAATAGAGACCCCTATCAATGGGGAACAAGGTCGAAAAACTTAAAACTTGAAGATCGAACAAGGTCGAACTTCCCAGAAAGATCGAACCGGAGGTCAAGAGAGAGAGAGAGAGAGAGAAAGAGAGAATCCGGAGCTCAGGCAAAGAGCAGGGATCGACGACTTTGGCATCGTGCACCTACCCTCTTCTGTAACCTTCAAAGCTGCTACCTGTCTTCCACGATACTTCTTCAACATTGTGTGGTCCAAGGGCTAAAGTGATCGACTGCAGATCAGATACCTATAGCAATTTATACCCAGATTAAATAAATTGTACTCCCACATCCTCGTATAGGATTAAATTATACAAGTTTGTTTGTAAACCAAAGGGCGCGGGTTTCGTATAAACCCCGTCATTGAAATACACTTTCATTCTTTCGTTTAATACCACAAACAAGATGGCAACTCTGGTGGGGACATCTTTCTCTTCTGATGAGGAAGCAATTGCTCAACACGATGCGGTATCCGTGGGATCCGTGAAGAAGACACTGGTCGTCCAATTCGACTAGTCTGCCTACGAAGACATGCTTCGAACCGGGGGTAGCTCTTACTCTCTCTCCGTCCAAGACAACAGGAAGCTGCGCAAGGTCTGGATGCCCAAGACATCCTCTACCATTCCTGTGGACTCTCCGATCTCTCCGACCAATGAGGTGGTAGCATTGCTCCCTCCGTGCCCTGCACGTAAAATTCAGTCTCCTGCTATGCACGGTATAGACAAAACTTCGGGCAAAGCCTCAGCGCTGACCCAGAAGTATCCACTGCGCTCTATGCGTAGGAATCAGTCTCCCGCTACGCGCGGTACAGACAAAACTTCGGGCAAAGCCTCAGCGCTAACCCAGAAGTATCCACTGCGCTCTATGCGCAGAAACCAGTCTTCCGCTACGCGCGGTACAGACCAAACTTCTGATGATGCCTCAGCGCCAAGTACAAATCATGCTCCGTGCGCAAGACAACATCTGACCTCTACGGGGAGCCAGATGAGCGCCGTAATTTCCGCAGGGGGGAGCAAGCGGTGGGGTACTCAACTTCTCGGTCGTTACGCCAGCAAAGAAGTAATCTACCTACCCTCCGGATTATGCGGGAAGCCGACGGCCGACTGAGAACCTCTTCAGCTTTACGCCAGTCTGAGCAAATCTCCAAATTACGCCAGGCGAAGTCCTACGACGTAAAGCATGCTCAGGCTACAGGAAGGCACCCTCCCCGGGGATTATCCGCCACCCAGATGGCCAATCTGTTGTACACAGGCGGCACAGGGAAAACCGGGGTGCCCAATATCCGCACGCCCGCTGATGGAAGAAACAAGCCTTCGTCTTCTTCCTCTACCCCTCCTGACCTACGGGATTACCTAATCCAGAAATGCAAGAACGAGAGTCATAAACGGACTTCGGTTCCCCTAACAGTCAAACGCGGGGAAATCATATGGGAAGATACGTCAACATCTGATGTCGTCATAACAGGTGGACCACAGGAAGACTCCATCTTTATCATTCCACCTACCCATGACGATCAGCGTCCGATAATCTTCGGCAGCCGGCGGAACGCCCCAATTGTGCAAGAGGAATCACGCGAGTCTGAATCTGGCAGGATACAAACCCACAGATACAGCCCAGAAGCATTAAATATTATACAAAATATGGGTTACGACTTAAAACTGAAACAAGGTCTCAACTATGGAAAAGGTAGGCGAACGTCGGTGCGTAGTAATTCTCACTATCGAGAAGCTCGTTTCCGGTTGGGATATACTGCGTCTCTCACGAGACCCAAAATTCCGAAGTCCAGTCCTGTACAACCAGAGGCATTTCTTTATGAATCAGTTTCTGTGGCCAGAGACCACGGCATGTCCAGAGGTAACTTACCTTGACAAAACAAGGGGACGTCTAGGGCCGGGGGTAGAATTCCCTCAAGATCCGAAAATGATGCAACAGCAACAATCTCCCTGCAAGACCATAAAATTCAGGCATCAAGAGCCCGAAGACAAAAAGGGACTTTTTCCTTCAACGAAGACGACATCGTTGAGATCTTTGATATATTAATGAAAGAGCGCAAGCTCCAGCTACCCAACATCAGACATCCTGAGAGGGCTGGCGACGTGGATCACCCAGATTATTGTCTCTTCCACCGATACACTCATCACCCCATAAAGGCGTGCTATGTGCTAAAAAGGAAAATTCAGGAGACGATCGATGCCAAGGTTATCACTTTGAAACTGTGAACAAAGGGATGGTCCGTACCGATTGGATTTCCATTCTTTTCTTACATAACGTTTGCTCCTTTCAAAAGTTTGTCATGTTCATATCACCCCTGAATAAAACTTTCGGCTACCGACTATCTTCTGATATAAGTTGCCCTCCACACTTGACATCCGTACTTAACTCTAAGTACGCCAGTGGTGTTAAGTCCATAAAAACTGCCATATCCATATCACCTCTGAGCAGATGTGTGCCTCCATCCTCGATGGAAGTCAAAATCACAAAGTTTGTCATGTTCATATTACCTCTGAATAAACTTTCGACCGTCAGTTGTCATGTCCATATTACCTCTGTTATCGATTGTCGTCTACACTTGACATCCGTACTTAACTCTAAGTACGCCAGTGGTGTTAAGTCCACAAAAACTGCCATGTCCATATCACCTCTGAGCAGATGTGTGCCTCCATCCCCGATGGAAGTCACAATCACAAAGTTTGTCATGTCTATATTACCTCTGAATAAACTTTCGATCGTCAGTTGTCATGTCCATATTACCTCTGATATTGATTGTCGTCTACACTTGACATCCGTACTTAACTCTAAGTACGCCAGTGGTGTTAAGTCCACAAAAACTGCCATATCCATATCACCTCTGAGCAGATGTGTGCCTCCATCCTCGATGGAAGTCACAATCACAAAGTTTGTCATGTCCATATTACCTCTGAATAAACTTTCGACCGTCAGTTGTCATGTCCATATTACCTCTGATATTGATTGTCGTCTATACTTGACATCCGTACTTAACTCTAAGTACGCCAGTGGTGTTAAGTCCACAAAAACTGCCATGTCCATATCACCTCTGAGCAGATGTGTGCCTCCATCCCCGATGGAAGTTACAATCATAAAGTTTGTCATGTTCATATTACCTCTGAATAAGCTTTTGACCGTCAATTGCCATGTCCATCTCACCTCTGAGCAAGTATGTACCACTCCCCGTGACGAGGTAGAACCCATAGCACAAAAATTCTTGGAAGCTATAAACTTCTACCGTCCGTATGTCTGGGAAGTAGCGTCATCATCCAACGTCATCACAACGTATGGACCCCATGAGGATTCTATCTTCGTTCTCCCGCCTACCTGCAGCAGTCAGCGTCCAATATTCTTCGGCCGCATGCGTAATCAACCGGCTAACCAGGAAGATCCTTTTGATGACGATACTGGGAAAATGCAAGTTCACCGATACAGCCCGCAAGCGCTGAAGATCATGCAAAACATGGGCTACGACTTGAAACGGAAGCCAGGCCTCAACTACGGAATAGGCAGACGAACGCCGCCGTGCGGCAACCCCCGCTATCGACAAACTCGTTTCGGGTTAGGGTATGCCACCTCCCTTACGACTTCCAAGTCAGACGAGGACATCTTTCCCTCCTCCCAGAACAGCTCGTCGCCCCCCGACTCACCTGATGCTCTCGAACAAACACTATCAGCAAATATGGTGGTGACAGATCCCTCGGAAGCAGATGAACAGGATTCTGAGCCGTTTGAGAATGACTCTTGGGCTCAACAAATAATACGCAGTGGGAATTTCGCTTCGAGTAAAGAGAACCTCCCACCAAAGATGAAGTTATCCAAATCGATGTTGGGGGTGAACTTTTGCCAAAGCCGATATTTATCAGTGACAATCTTCCCCCAGCTGAAAGGGAAGAAATCATACAGCTGATAAAGGAATACGTCAACATCTTTGCCTGGGATTATGGGGACATGCCGGGCCTAGACCCGAAGGTGGCTACTCACAAACTCAATATATTGACCGACTCAAAGCCTGTGAAGCAGCACCAATGCCGGTTCCGCCCGGATATGATGGACGCCATTGAAGCTGAAGTCAAGAAGTTGATAGCCTGTGGTTTCATCCGGGAAGAACAACATCCCGACTGGGTCGCCAACGTTGTCCCAGTCATGAAAAAAAATGGGAAGGTACGTATCTGCATCGATTACCGAGATCTGAATACGGCCTGCCCCAAAGATGAGTTCCCTCTTCCTATCACGGATATCATGATCGACAACACCTGCGGCTTTGAACGCATGTCTTTCATGGACAGATTCTCAAGATACAATCATATCAAGATGCATCCTGAAGACGAGAAGCACACTACCTTCCGGACACCATTGGGGGTATATTGCTATACGGTCATGCCCTTCGGATTGAAGAACGCCGGGGCTACATACCAACGGGCTATGAGTAACATATTCCATGAGCATTTACGCAAAACAGTGGAATATTATGTGGACGACATAGCCGTCAAGAGTCGCCTCAAAGGTGATCACATTCAAGACTTGAGGACGGTATTCGAGTTAATGCGCCAACATCAACTCAAGATGAACCCTACGAAGTCCTTTCTGGGTGTATCCAGCGGCAAGTTCCTGGGATTTGTCATCACCGCCAAAGGCATCCAGGTGGACCCCGACAAAGTTCAGGCAATCGTAGAAATGCGACCGCCCCGTAATCTGAGGGAACTCCGGGGATTTCAAAGCCGTCTGGCTTACATCTGGGGATTCATATCCAACCTCTCGGGAAGATGTCAGCCCTTTTCCCATCTCATGAAGAAAGGTGTATCCTTCGTATGGGACAAAGCCTGTCAGCAAGCGTTCGGAGATATCAAGCACTACCTCACCAGTCCGCCAGTTCTGGTGCCTCCCGTCATGGGAAGACCATTCTTGCTGTACATTCAAGCGGTGGATCATTCACTAGGAGCTCTTCTCGCACAAAAGAACGACATGGGTCATGAACAGGCTATCTACTACCTCAGCAGGATGATGGTCGGAGCCGAACACCGGTACAACCCAGTGGAGAAAGAATGCTTGGCTCTGATGTTCGCTATCCAGAAGACGCGGCACTATATCGTCGGCCAGACTATTCATATCATCTCCAGGATCAACCCTCTTTGAGTACTGATGAGCAAGCCTAGTGCTCTTAATTCCCGACTCGCGACTTGGGCGATGCTATTAACACCATATGACATGGTGTACGTACCGCAGAAGTCCATCAAGGGCCAAGCGCTGGCTGACTTTCTAGCTGCTCATCCGATCCCGGAGGCCTCCAAATTATACGAGGACATTCTCGACGAAGTTGCAGAATGTAATTCCGCAATGAAAAGTGACGCATGGTAACTCTTCTTCGATGGTGCCTCCAGAACCGGTCCTAGGGGAAACGTCTTTCCAGGAGTAGGAGTCATCTTGGTCACTCCTGATCAGCTCGTCATCTACCGAGCATATTCTCTTAGCGAGCCCTGCTCCAACAATGTGGTAGAGTACAATGTCCTGCTAATCGGGCTCCAAGTCGCCATAGAGCTGGGGGTCGAGTCCCTGGAAGCATTCGGTGATTCTCTGCTTATCGTCAATCAAGTCAGAGAAATATATGAAGTCCGGAATCCAGACCTCATCCCCTATCACCGAGCGACGGTCGAGATAGCCATGACATTCAAAGTGTTCTTCCTAGAGCATGTACCACGATCTCAGAATCTAGAAGCTGATGCCCTAGCCAGTCTAGCTACAGATTTAGCCACTCCTATAAGAAGGCAGGATTCGGTAATCCTTCTTAACAGAGATTTATTCTGTGTGAAGAACAACTTTCACATAGAACGCAGCTACGCTATGAACACAGATCCTCCTAGAAGAGACTGGAGAAGTCCCTTCATAGATTTCGTCGCATACGGAATCTTGTCGGAGGACCCCAAAGAAGCAGTATCCGTCAAAAGGCGATCATTACGCTTCTACTACGATGCATCTTCACAATGCCTATATCGCCTGACCTACGACGGACTGCTATTGAGATGTCTATCTGAAGACGAAGCACAGCAGATTATCTGGGAAGCTCACGACGGCGTATGCGGAGTGCATCAACCCGGTCCTAAGATACAGGATCGCATCAGGAGAATGGGCTATTACTGGCCTACTATGATCACAGATGCAATACGGTATGCAAGACAATGCAGAGCCTGTCAGGTTCATGCAGACTTCATACATCAACCGTCTGAATATCTACATCCTACGGTTGCGTCCTGGCCTTTCGAAGCGTGGGGTATGGATATCATTGGTCCTATTCACCCGTCTTCTTCCAGCGGTCACCAGTTCATACTGGCCATCACGGATTACTTCTCCAAATGGGTAGAGGCGATCCCTCTCACTGAGGTGAAGGTGTCTAATGTGATCAGCTTCATCAAGCATCACGTCATTTATCGTTTCGGGGTACCCCGGAGGATAATTCACGACAATGGGCCTCAGTTCATCAGCCAAGCGTTTCATCGATTTTTCGATAAAAATCGGATACACAATATTGCCTCTACGGCATATTATCCAGCTGCTAATGGTTTGGCAGAAGCTTTCAACAAAACCATTATCAAACTCTTGAAGAAATTCGTCTCTTCAAACAAGAGAGATTGGAATGAGAAGCTGGGCGAATGTCTCTGGGCATACCGCACAACGGTACGAACACCGACAGGTTGTACCCCATTCTCGCTGGTCTACGGGAGCGAAGCAGTTCTCCCCATTGAAATCCAGATCCCGTCACTCAGGATAGCCGTGACTAGTGAGCTAACTCGAGAAAAGAATTACCTGTTAAGGCTCCAAGAGCTAGAAGGATTAGACGAGAAATGCCTCCAAGCTCAGCAACGCATCGCGCTCTACCAAGCACGTATTTCCAAAGCTTTCAATCATGAAGTAAAGGAAAGAGTGTTCAAAGTCGGCGAGCTAGTTCTAGCCGTAAGAAGGCCGATGATTCTTACTCACAGAAGTAAAGGCAAATTCTAGCCCAAGTGGGAAGGCCCTTATGTAATCGAGACAACGTTCTCAAACAGCGCCTACAGGATAGCCCAGCCTAATGGAGACCTATTAATGGCTCATATCAACGGCAAATTCCTGAAAAGGTACTATGTTTAATCTCCCCTGCTCGAGTGGAATATAGCGAGGATCTCAATTCTGACAAAACTACTTCCAGAACGCAATTAGCGGGATCATATCCTATCATGTCTGTATGACCTCTGAATAGATATATTCTGCTAAAAAGTTTATCGAGAGTCTATCATGTCCATACTACCTCTGATATCACTCTCGCCTAAAAAAAACTGTCATTTACATTCCGAAATGATGGGTCCACAAAAGTAAAAAAAGAGTCACTTTTATTTATTCCCGATAAAGAGTAGAATTACATCTGGGGAAGTGAAAAGAGAAAGGATACATCATGATGGGGGAGCAGTCAGTTCGCGAATCAGCCGCTCCAGTGCAGCTATCTTCTCATTCCTGGAAACCAAGGTATTGGCGCGAGCCCGCTCCAGTCGTGCCTCGGGATTGTTCGTAAGGGTCAGCTCAGCCCTTGCCCGAAGAGAGCCCGCACGGGCAGCTTTTGCACGCTCCAAATCCCGTCACGCTGCGCTCAGTCGACCAGTCGCTACATCTAGACCTGCCAACGACTGAGAAGCCCACTCCTCTGCCAGAGCGAGTTTTTCCTTCAGCTTGCGTGCCCTCGCTGCGTTCCCTTCGTGCTCGGATCGAAACTTCGTCTCAAGAGCGAGAGCCTCTTCCACGACAGCTTTTTTTTTATCCATCTCTAGCTTATGTGTTTGGATGGAGTTGTCTAGGCTTTCCAGCTGCGTAGAAAGCCGCGCAGTCATGAGGTCGTATTTGGCCTGGGCCTCAGCATCAAAGCTGCCCCGAGTCAGCTGCAAGTATTCGTTAATGGGTTGCTCTAAACCATTAACCACCGCCTCCAGGGCGTCAGCTACCCCAGGATCGCCGAACTCCCTGACAGCCCCGATCGAAAACTGAGAAGTCTTCCTCAGGCGCTCGAAGTCGAGACTCTTCGCCAACACCATTGATATCATCATTTTCAAACCGGTGTAAAAGAGGCTGGTATGTTTCTCAGTCAGCGCAACTAGATCCGATTGAACGCCAGGAGTGGCCGCGATATCAGCGAGCCCCCCTCCGGGAATAATTGCAGGCGAAGTGGCCACAGCCGTCGCCTCGACGGGTGGTGCGACCGAAGAAGGTGCAACAACGACGGTCGAAGTCATTAGCATACTCGCAAGAGATGAAGTCACGATGACGGGTTCGTCCTCCTCTCGAGGTGACGAAACCACTCCAGGCGAGCTAGCCCCCGAAGGTATTTCCTCCTCGAAGTCGAAAGCCTCTGTATCATCGCCAGGAGCCGGAGCAGAGCCAGAAGGTGCTTCAATGCCGTATTCCCCGTGGACGCCATCCCTTGGAAAAAGGACCAGAAAGTTTATATTAATATGATGGTAATCTTTCCAAAGGGAGACATAAAGACGATATTTACCCGGAGCCAACGATATATATGGCGCATCTGCAGCCGATGTAGCTAAACCACGCTATAATAACGCAATGCGAACTATCATACCTGGAGAAGGAGGTGGGCCAACCGACTTCGCCCGGAGTTCTGCCAAGCCTTCACCGAGACGCAGTCGAGGTTTGTCAACTGGAATCTCGCTAGACGTGCTCGCTGACACAGCGAGAGTTTTATCCGTTGCTGGTCTAGGGAAAGATTCTCCCATCTGCCGCGGCCACACAGGCAATCTCGTTCCACTACCTGGAGCAGTAGCCACGATAGCGACCTCTAGCGAAGATTCTTCGGCGCCGTCGGCCGGAACTATAGAAGGTCCCTCTCTAAAAGGCGAGGAACCTCCAGCCAAAGAATCATCCCTGATATGGGGAGATGCAGGTTCACTCCCAGGAGCCTCAATACCAAGGATGCGGAGAGGACGAGCAACCGTCTCCTTCCTCCTCTTACGAAAAGAAGCCTCCTTCGGGGCAGAAGCCCGTCGCTTCCCAGAAGAGACTACCAAAGCCCCCGCAGCCGGAGGCACTTCATACCTCGGTACCGACACTAGAGGCTCGTCCGGAGTGCCAGACTCCTCACCCTCGTCAGAAGAAACCGAGGGGACTTTAACTCTTCCCCCAGACTGGAAAGAAGGCACCCTGAAGCTTCCACGCTTATCGAAATCGTGATAGAAGGTGTTAATCGCCACATAGAACTGGGCGTAAGAATGGAGAGTACGGAGCTCCGTGGAGGTTGTAACGACCGGCACAATGAAGATTGCTCCCGTATAACCCATAATAAAATATCGCCACCCTCTGGCTCTATCAATGAGTCCGCCCCTGGACCTGAAGCTGGTGACGGCATTGCCCACGTGCAACTGATCGTACCCAAACTGTCGGACGAACCGACTAGGCAAGTAGGGCTCGAAGAAGCAATGATCTTCGCTCCTGTACAACAGATGGGAGGGTCTAATGCAGACCAACCAATTAAAAGCTTCCGGAGAAAGATCGGTCTTCTCTCCACCTGAATCCTCAAGCCTCACCCCTGATTGATTGCGATGTACAGGAGGGGAAGTACAGAGGAGCTTCCAGCCGTGACTGAGGATCAACACCAGCCGACAGTCCAAAGTGGTATTCACATTCCAGGGAGAGTCTTTGTAGTTCAGCAAGAAATTACCCCCCGAGCTGCTACCAGAGCCGGGAGATATCACCCGGGGGTTGTGGAGAATTAACCATCCCATCAAATACAGGTATGGTAATTCCATCCGGGGAAAACTCTTACGCCGAGCTTCATCGACAAGAAACCCATCAGTCATGGCTCTCAGGCCAGCCTGTATACGGTACACCATGGCAGGAAGCAAGCCCAGTCTTGCCCCGAACACCAGGCGCACTGCCGGCCACATGATATTTCGGTAAATGCGGTCCGCGGACGCAGTACCAGGCACTACTACTCGACGCAGCCATATCGAGAGGTAACCGACCAGCTGGGCTTCCGTAGACAGAGGCCTACGGCAGCGCCTCAAGTAACTGTAGGCCTTAGTGCCTTCGGGATACTTTCCTACCCCCTCAATGAGAATCTGATCTGGAGCCTTAGACTCCTCCATAAAATCCTCAATGACCTGGGCACTAAGCACTCCCAAACAGTTCACGGGCTCATTCTTGCCCCCCGAGGCTTTCTCCGACTTGACGGCCCTGGCTCGGTGGAAGAAGAGGTAGGACATCCACTTGGTGATGTGAGCCAAATCAGAAGGCTCGTTATAAAAAGCGGTGCACGCGAAGTATTGACACATCAGCTCCTGATACACTTCCGCCACCCGAGGGTCCAAGTCCCACAATTCCCGGTTGGTGGGGACATACTCTTCATATGGGGTATCCTCCATCGGCAGTCTCGAGACAACTGCCATCTCATGAAGGGCCAATCCCAGCTGCCCCAGTAGAGTGGCGAAGGTCCCAATGAGCGAAATATATCGCTCCATCAGTGCCAAGAACAAATTAGGATTGGGAGGCAACCCGACACTCGTCGCACTTACAGCGGCATACAGTCCAATGCCCTCCAGCTCTCTATGAAAGTGCTTCAAGGCCCAATTAACTAGGCAAGTCCATCGGAGATTTGTTGGGGTGATCCACCCATTGCACTGAGGATTCTCCTTGGGGTATACCCCACCTCGTCCCATAAAGTCGTTGCAGAAGGTCAGCAATTGGACCGGCTGGATCACTGAGCTGTCCTCACTCGGGACACTGCCCGGGAAAAGTCCTCTGAACAACGTCACAACACCGGAAGGGCGGCTGACAAATGACCCCTGGTCAGCCCCTTTCAGATGAAAGATCTTCCCCGGCTTGCCGTGAAGATCGGGAGTCAGCGTCCACGATATTCTTCTGCGATGTGTGGCATGGAAGAAAGCCGAGATGGGATAATCTCTCGGCATCGTGGGCAGATACAAGACCACGCTCTCGGCAGAGAAAACCCAGAGTTCTCTCTTGGGCTTCGTCTAGGACTTCTTGTCTATCATGTCCCCAAAGAGAAAGGCCGGCTTGATGTACTGCTCCCCGTCTACGTAAGTTAGGGGCTCCCCGTTGATCATGCTCAGCAGCATTCGTTCGCCCTGAGCCGATATCAAGATCCCCCTTCCTTCAGGGTACTGGGGTCCGGAGATAGAAAATGTCACGTGGGACAGATCCTCCAGATAGTTCGAGTGTAGCATCCCGGCAGCGGAACCCATCACCTCGGCCAGCGGAGACTCACCCAAATCAACTACACAAGTGCAAGGAAAATATGTCATTACAAATCTTGCACAAACATACAGACCGCAGAAACGACAGTCTGTGCTCTACGCCAAGATTGTACGAATTTGGTTATTTTACGCCGGAAGTCCCCTCCACAAGCGTAAAACTCAAATTTTATGATATACGCCAATTTTCGGTAGCCAGAGATTTTTACGCTCGGAACTACGAAAATATGGAGTTTTTACGCTGGCACATTAGAAATGTGGGCATAAAAGATGAAAATGCCTTCGTGCATCATCTTCTTCAAAGAGGCTATCAGCACAGAAGACGACCTAGCGCGGTCACGTTCAACGTGTGCGAATGATTTTTCGTCATTTTTTGTCACCCCAAAGGCTCTACCTCTAAGACCGGGTGCACTGCTCGTCGGCGGGATACTTCGCTCGGAAGGAAGTTTACCTTGCCCAACCGAAGACTCCCTCGCTGGGACAGAAGAATGAGAAGAAGAACCTATGCTCTTTCCCTTAGTGGAGGGGGTTTGTTTTGGCGCCATTTCTGAAGACTCGAAGTGCTCGGAGATGGAACGAAGAAAAACTCGAACAGTCGAAAGCTCTCTTTCGCAGAAGATAGATAAAAAGTTTTTCTCTCAAAAGCTTTAGATATATATAGAGTTTGAGTCGACTCCTCGAATCCTCGGACGGACTCCTCGAAACCCTAACCAAATCTCCTAAATTAAATATTTGGTTATGATTGGGTCCTACGTCAGCCTATTATTCAGAGAAGGCGGACAGTCAGCGAATTCAAAAAGATTCTTCGCGCAAAGCAGTTCAGCGGTTCCTACGCTAAAAGAGCTTTCTACGCTCGACAGCAACAGATCTACGGTTTTACGCTCGCAAGCTACAAGTCTATTATTTTTTCGCCCAGATGCCTTTGTGCTCGGTAGCTTTTATGCTCGAGAGGCAACAAACCTACGACTTTACGCTCAGCAGATACCAAATCGATGATCTCACGCTCGGTGGCGCTCAGTTTACGCTAAGAAGCAACAGATCCGCAAACTTCACGCTCGGAGAAATTTTCTTTTCAGGAGCTACAGATCTACAGTTCTACGCTAAAGGAGCTTTCTATGCTCGACAGCTACGAATCTACGGCTTTATGTTCGACAGCTATAAGTCTATGGTTTTACGCCCGGATGCCTTTGTGCTCGGTAGCTTTTATGCTCGAGAGGCTACAAACCTACGACTTTACGCTCAGGAACCACAAGTCTACGATTTTACGCTCGATGGTGTTCTACGCTCACAGGCTACAGATATCCAATCCTACACTAAAGGAGATTTCTACGCTCGAAAGCTACGAATCTATGGCTTTACGTTCGACAGGTATAAGTCTATGGTTTTACGTCCGGATGCCTTTGTGCTCGGTAGCTTTTATGCTCGAGAGGCTACAAACCTACGACTTCACGCTCAGGAACCACAAGTCTACGATTTCACGCTCGATGGTGTTTTATGCCTAGAGGATACAGACTGATAATTTCATGCTCCACGACTTTCTGCATATCCAAACAGTCCCCGAAGCGGTCAATTGCAAAGAGTTCACACAGAAGATACTCGTTCTTGACCCCAAAGTATCCCAAGTACCCGAAACACACAGAGTTCAAACATTGAGAAATTACTCTTCTCGGGTCCAAAATTGGAGGTTCATCCAGACCCCAGTCTGAATATTTCGTCTGTCAAGATGGCAACTCAGTTTGACAACCATTTCTCGACCCTGTTCCAAGGGAGTTTTGAGAGATCATTCTTGAAGACAAAATCTGAACAAAATTTTTGCTCATCAGAAGCAGCAGTTCAGAGCTCTACGCGGTCCCTCAGTCCTAGCAACAAAACAGTTCTAAAGGTTCAACAGGCTTAAACAGCGTTCTATAGACTATTCACTACACGTAAAGGACAGGGCCTAATACTCTTCTTATCAGAGTTACCGTAAAGAATCAGACGTGTCAAAGCTACACATATTCAGACTTCACAGCAACGTATGGCAAGACGATCATATGCAGAGAAGAAAGACAATTTTATTAAAGATTAAAGTCATAATGAGGGAAATCCTGTCAACAAAGGGTTTTTTCTTCATTTCTTTTGACTACATATGAGGGAAATCCTGTCTACAAAGGGCTCCCTCATCATCGTCGTCGGAAGATCGCCCCCAGTATCCGTTCTATCGGGTTCTCGCATCGGTGCAGGTCTTCCTCTTCTTCCATGGCAGTTCATCGACCACCACAGTCATGAACAAGAAGATCCTCCATACGCCATGGCCGATCCAGTTGAGGCTTCTTTAACCCAACTCGATCGAGGACGACAGATTACAGTTTGTCTAATCTCGTCTGCGGGGGTCTCAGGAGAAAATATACAGCTTGCCAGCCGTATGGTCAAATACGACCCTTCCTCTCTCCTGGGCAAAAGCCATACAAAGTTGCTGATTATCCCGGGCAAGGGAGGCTAAGATATCCTTCCATGATCCATCGTCGCAGTGGACACTTGCTCGAAGACGCCGTCTTTTTTGGCTCCCTACATGCTGGAAGAACATGATCTCCTTCTTCCTCAGGTCGACCCGACGAACTCCGACGATCATCTCTGCATGGTGATAGGAATGAGGGGAGAATAGGTTAACTCCCCCAGCCTTTTTATAGACGAAAGAGATCACAGCGGTCCCCAATAAATCTGCCATAAAGTCTGCATCGACCATTTCAACGCTCCATTCAGAAATGTTTCGAGTTACGAGGGGCCGTTCATGCTTCATTTAAAGCATTTCAAATTCCGAGGAATTTAAAAGCTTTGAAGGGGGTCTTGTAGAAGCATGAAAAATATGCTGGGAGGAGCTACGCAGCATACTGATGCAGAGCAGCGTAAACAGAGGCCTTCAGAGCCATCAAGAGTACAAGCTCAAAGGACCATCCGCGTAAGTGCAGTACGTCCAGGCCGCTCCAGCGTAAACGGGGTTCTTCATCGCCTCCATGGCGTAAAACTCATCCGCTCTCAAAGCAGCGTTAAAGCGTACCAGGAACGCTTCGTCTTCCCCGGAATGAACCTGTCAAGTCACACAGTGAACCTGACCTCTGACTCCTGACAAAAAGTGCTGCACGGCTACCCAGACGACGGTTGGAAACGAGGACAGACCCCTCGGGACGCGCACCACAGTATGATGGCGGATCTCTATATTTAATACAGAGGATTTGGTTAAAATATCATCGAACCGTCGTTTACTGACGTCCCCTCAGCATAAACTGCTCTTTCGCGTACAAGGGGATACGCTGCCTTATTTTACACAGGCAAACATGAGCTGTTTTACGCTTCGTAGTAGACAAACCGCCTGCCACGTCAAAGGCTGCACTTCGTACGGGGCTCGAGGCATGTCTCTACGTCTAAATTGCACAGAGTGGTGACAGTTTCTCTGGAGGCACGTCCCTGCGACAGTTGCACAGAAGGGCTGCAAACCTTCAAAATACGCCTCCGTATTTAATGCACAAGAGGATGGCAAATCTCTGCAAGAGATTTGATTATATCTTCAAAAGCCGTAATTCCGGCTAAAGATGTCCACATCAGCACTCTGGCACGATATGCAGCGGCTTCTACGCCCATTCAAGATCTGTGCTCATTCGGCTTCTACGTCCATTCGGCTTCAAACGCCCACTCAGTCTCTACGACCATTCGGCTTCAAACGCCCACTCAGTCTCTACGACCATTCGGCTTCTATGCCTACTCGGCTTCTATGCCCATTCGGCTTCTATGCCCATTCGGCTTCTACGCCTACTCGGCTTCTATGCCTATTTGGCTTCTACGCCAGGGTGACAGTCATTTGGCTTCTACGCCAACCTCTTCTACACAAGGGATACCTACCTACGTGGCTTCTACGCCGTGATCTTCGCAGCAGATATACGCGTTTTGTCCCCTTAGTTGGACACGCGTCACATGCTCACTCAAAAGCTCATCTATACGCAGGCATTGGTTATTTTAACCGTTGTGTAAAAGGGTGCTGTACTTTCCACACCTCGGTTTTTATACCGACAGAGTGGTCACTGTCACCAAAACTCTATAAATAGAGACCCCTATTAATGGGGAACAAGGTCGAAAAACTTAAAACTTGAAGATCGAACAAGGTCGAACTTCCCAGAAAGATCAAACCGGAGGTCAAGAGAGAGAGAGAGAGAGAGAATCCGGAGCTCAGGCAAAGAGCAGGGATCGACGACTTTGGCATCGTGCACCCACCCTCTTCTGCAACCTTCGAAGCTGCTACCTGTCTTCCACGGCACTTCTTCAATATCATGTGGTCCAAGGGCTAAAGTGATCGACTGCAGATCAGACACCTATAGCAATTTATACCCAAATTAAATAAATTGTACTCCCACATCCTCGTATAGGATTAAATTGTACAAGTTTGTTTGTAAACCAAAGGGCGCGGGTTTCGTATAAACTCCGTCATTGAAATACACTTTCATTCTTTTGTTTAATACCACAAACATACACGTGCCCTTATTTCTGGTGTGGGTCATGACACATTTTTAGTGGTGGCCCATGCAGGTCGAGAGTCGCAAATAGAGCGATATCGTAGTAGTACTCACCTTGAGTACTGCTACGAGCCTGTTTTAGGATATAGGATATAGGCTGAGAGTATACTCAATCACAACTAGTGAATATTTCCAAATATCTGATTTTCTATCCTTATCTATGGAATGCTTGCTTTACTTTGAATAAATCTATCATTCTTTGATGATATCGTATCTTACTCAATATTGATTCCTTTGTTCAATCTATCTTCCGGATGCCGTCGAAGACACGTTCCCAGTGCTCAAGCGCAGTGTCAGCAAGGTCGGTCACTTCGTCGCCTCTTAGGGCAATACCAGCAGGCACTATTCCCGCTGCTTCAGTTCAGAGGTCGGCTTCACCAATCCAGGTGGGCGTTTCCATAGCAGCTTTTGGGGGTTCTCCACCTCTGGTACAGAGGGCAGCGCCGACAGTCTCAGAGGATCTTTCACCTCCACCACTCATAGTCGATCTGACGCAGATATTTATGTTCTTTCAGCAGATAATGGAGGCACGGCAACGCCAGTCATAGATTATGAGATAGGGCAATAAGAATGCCCCCCAGATTATGCTCGTCGTAATCGAGAGAGTCGCCTTAGTCCAGCCACATACGGCACCACCTCAGTTTATCCCGCAGCAGCCGACGCAGGGGACTATCATAGATTTCAAGAGGATAGGGCCGAAGAATTTTAAAGGCACTGAGGGAATTCTTTATGCTGATGACTGGATAGAAGACATTGAGAGGAACCTGCGACTGGTACATATTCCAGAGAGGTTGGTAGTAGAGGCCGCAGGAAGCATGATGTTTGATATCGTATTGATTGGTTCGGGACAGACCCCAGGATCTCAGCACCGGGACTTACTTGGAAAGCTTTTAAGGAGCTCTTCAAGAAAAAGTTCTCTCAGATGTGGCTCTGACATCTCTAGAGAGCCAATTTCATTACCTCATTCAGGGAGGTATGACGGTGGATGAGTATGCTGCAGAGTATTGCATATTAGGTCATTTTGTGGAGGGGCAGAACCCTAGAGGAAATGACAGAAAGTTCAGAAAGGGCCTGAATAAGGAGATCAAATCATATACGAATGGTGACTCCACCGCTACTTTTAAGGAGATTCTGAGGCAGGCACCGCGGGCAAAGGATGATCTAGAGCTTAGCTCTAAGAGGCCGAGGGACCTAGGAGGATCCAGTACTAGCATGGGTCCAACGAAGCGGCCTCACTTTCAGCAGCAGTATCAGAGACACTTCCAGCAACCGAGACAGCAGTACCCTGTACCAGCTAGAGCGCTAGTAGAGCAGATGTACCAGATCTAGAGGCCAGCTATTCCTTGCCCATTCTGTAAGAAGTTGGGACATAGATGTGATGCGTACTGGATGAGATTGGGCCAGTGCTTATTCTACGAATCAGGAGACCATCAGTTGAGGGCTTCTCCTTGAGCTCCAGCTCGTCCAACTCAGGATGGGGCCCAGGCACAAAGAGCATCCGTAAGACAACCAGCGGGACAACAAAGAGGACCTCCGTTGCCGACTCAGCAGCAGAGGTTCGTACAGCACCAACAGTAATAGAGAGAAGCTCAACAAGGACGAGCTTTCTCCTTGACCATCGAGTAGGAGGAGACAGTTGGTGATGTTATTTCAGGTTCATTCTATCTTGATTCTTTTTTAGCTCATGCTTTATTTGATTCTGGTGCTTCACATAGTTTTATATCTGTATCTTTTGCCTTAAAGCATCATCTTGAGACTGAACCATTGGCGAGGACTTGTAAAATCATGACCGGGGGTGGTATTATCCTGGTAAGTGATGTTTGCAAGGATCAAAGATTTTCTTTGGAAGGCCGAGAGTTAAGCATATGTCTACTCGTAATGCCACTTTCGAGCTACGATATAGTACTCGGGATGGATTAGTTGAGTAGGCACCATGCTAGTATCGATTATCGTGGAGGCAGAGTTTTATTTTAGGTGCCAAAAGAGCCAGAGTTTGAGTTCGTCAGAGCAGCAGCAGAGCAGGGTGAATGAGACTTCTGTGGAGCTATGGTGGAAGAGCAGGAGCCACCATATCTATTAATTATGGAGTATATGGACGTATTTTTGGAGGAGTTTCCTAGGTTGCCACCAGACAGAGATATGAAGTTCTTTATAGACTTAGTGCCAGGCACAGAGCCAATATCACAGTACGTCTATAAGGTGAACAACGACAAACTGGCAGAGTTGAAGAAGCAGGTAGATGAGTTGCAGGACAAGGGTTTCATCCTCTCCAGTTCATCATCGTGGGGTGCTCCGGTATTATTCGTACCAAAGAAGGATGGGTCAGTACGTATGTGTATTGACTACTGGGCACTCAATAACCTAACTATCAAGAACAAATATTCGTTGTTGTGGATTAATGATTTGTTTGATCAGTTGAGCGGAGGAAAGGTATTCTCGAAGATAGAGTTGAGGTCGGGGTAACACCAGGTGAAAAAAAAAGGAAGATATTCCGAAAATAGCTTTCAGGACTAGGTATGGGCTGTTTGAGTTCTTAGTGATACCGTTTGGGCTGACCAATGCCCCGACAGTATTTATGAACCTGATGAATAAGGTGTTTCATCATACCTAGATCAGTTTGTTGTGGTCTTCATTGATGATATATTAATATATTTAAATACCCCAGAAGAGCGTGAGAAGCATCTGAGGATAGTTTTGGAGACCCTCAGGAAGGAGAAGCTGTATGGCAACCTTTCGAAGTATGAGTTCTTCCTTGATAAGGTTGAATTCCTTAGGCAAGTGATTACAGAAGACGGGATCTCAGTAGACCCGAAGAAGATTTCAGCAGTTGTGTCATGGTCTACCCCGAGTTCAGTGGTAGAGATTATGAGCTTTCTTGGATTGGCAGGCTAATATCGAATATTTGTTCAAGATTTTTCCAGGATTGCGGAGTTGATGACTAGACTAACTAGGAAGGACTAGAGTTTATCTGGAATGAGGAGTGTCAGGCTACTTTTGAGGAGCTGAATGAGAGGTTGACTACAACTCCAGTATTGACGTTGTCATCGGGGACAGGAGTATTTCTATATATAGTTTGGGTTGTGTCTTGCAGCAGAATGGGAATGTGATTGCCGATGCTTCCAGGCAATTACGCCTGGATGAGAAGAATTATCCTACCCATGACTTGGAGTTGGCAGCAGTTATTTTTCCTCTTAAGCTATAGAAGCACTACTTGTATGGGGAATGAGTGGAGATCTTTACTGACCACAAAAGCTTAAAATATATGTTTACACAGAAGGAGCTCAATATGAGACAAAGCTGGTGGTTGGAGTTGACTAAGGACTTTAATATTTCCTTGCAGTACCATCCAGGGAAGGCCAACGTAGTCGCGGATGCCTTGAACAGGTATCCAGTGGCTATGTACTTGACCAGGGACAGACATTTATAGGTTGATCTTGATAGCTTGGGTATTGAGTTGTTAGTTGCTGGAGTTGCAATACAGATGTGGGTATTTCAGGTACAGTCAGAGTTGACAGACCAGATCAGAGCTGTATAGTTCGAGGATGAGTGTCTGAGGAGCATCAGAGCGCATGTCCGGATGGGATTGGCAGATAACTTAGTATTTCAGCTGATGGATCATTGCGACACAGTATCAGATTGTGTGTGCCGAGTGGAGCATTGCGCGAGGAGGTTCTTCAGGAGGCGCATCGATCTCAGTACTCTACGCATCCAGGTGCCAACAAGATGTATAGAGACATGAGAGAGCATGTTTGGTGATATGGTATAAAGCGGGAGGTGGCTAGATTCGTATCCAGATGCTTGGTATGCCTGTAAACCCCCTCACCCAAAAATAGATATTTTGTGTGTATTTTGTATTTCTTGTATTTGTTTTAGATTATTTTTTAAATCAATTAAAATCCAATAATTTTATTAGGAGACATCACCATTGTTTGGACATTAATGATATAGGATACCCCCAAAATCTGTATCACCTATCATATAAAGTAGCCTACACAAAAGGCACTACCTGTAGGATCTTTTCGTGGCACAAAATTTGATCCTTTGACATTAATATGACATTAGTGTAACAACCATAGATTTTGTGTTAAATATTTAGATAATTTATTTATTGTTATTTTTTTATCCCAACTTCCTACAATTATCATCCCATAAATTTCTATGCCAAATTAGACAATTTCTTTTTTTGTAAGATTTGCATATTATTTACTATTATCCTATTTGTTGGATATCAATTTAGTTATTTACTTAGTTAACTGGATAATACAGTTATTTGATTTATTATAACTAGATAAATATCTAATTATTAAATTTAAATATTTTATAAAATATTTTGGTTGTAGTATTTTATTAAAGCTTTACAAAGTAAAATTTTCTAGAATTTATTTTTTGTGCAAATATTCTTTTTAGATTTTTAATAACCTCATCTATATAAATATATAGTTATTAATAAGAAAATATAATAATAATAATAATAATAATAATAATAATAATAATAATAATAATAAAATAATAATAATGGTAATAAAATAAAAATAAAAAGAAAAAGAAAAAGAAAAAGAAAAAGAAAAAGAAAAAGAAAAAGAAAAGAAAAAGAAAAATAAAGAAAAGAAAATAACAATAATAACAATAATAATAATAAAAATATAAAACCTAAACTAACTCCTAAACACCACACCCGCTTGGAACCCAGACTCCTCCCCTTTCCCTGTCTATATATATATATATATATATATATATATCAAACCTGAACTCAAACCCTAACCCTAATCTCTCTTCTCCTCCTTCCCCGTGGCCGCCGTTGCCACCCCCTCAGCGCCGACGACCCGGCGCCGACGACCGCCACCGCAACTGCAACGGGTCGCCCGTGCACGGACAAAGATCGCAAATGCGTGCACAGTCGCGACGCGACACCCCTACTTTAAGGTGATTTAACTCCCTTATTTCTCATTATTTTGTGAGAGGTTTGTCCGTATATGTTCACAACCTAACCCTCTAGGATTTTCTCCACGCATGACAAGTTTTCGTGTCCCGGTTTGGTCGAAAAATGGACCGGAAGTCGGCCGAAAAATAGACCAAAAACAGTCCAAAAATTTGACCCAAACCCACATGTTCATGCCCAATTTGCCATAAATTCGTTAAATATTTTCAAAATCTAATTGAAAGGTTTCTTCCTAATATAACCATGAATTTTACTGTTCTTTTAGTTTTTATTAGTTTATTTTATTTGTTAAATTATTTGGCCTCCAAAACGACCAAAAGCTTGGTATTTCAAAATAAAAAATTTGTGATACAGAGTGTGCCCTACCAAACGGGATTATCTTGCCGTGTACCAATTGCACCGAAAGGCGCGTATGGTATATCCTGATATATGGGCTTTGGCGGAAGTTGATTAGAACGTGTGTGCGCGTCAGAATCAACCCGTATCCGTAAAAAATTTCCTATATCGCGACTTTTGCAAACAACCACCCTACTTTGTGTACACTCGTCGGAATGCGATAAAACATGCCCCCATTGGATTCGTGGAATCATGCTGGTCCTGTGACCCAAATTTTACACGATTCTGAGAAAGTTGACCGAGCCGCCTATTCGCGGGCCCCACGGTTTGACTTGAAGGGAAAATTTGTGATCGACTCATCGAAATCCAAAATTGGACATACCATTGAGTTCGTATCATTGTTTAGAATTTGTTTGACCTATAATTTGTTTCATTTAGAGATCTTTACCTCTGGCACGCATTTCGGTGCAAATTAGGCTATATGTGGACCCCGTTTTGATCCAAAATTACTGTTTTGCTCTTGTGTCCAAATTAGACAAAAGGGTAGTATTTTTTTGCTATCTCGCTGATTCTGGAAATATTGGTGATATTTATTTCAGCATCCGGAGATGTTCATTCGGATGCAATAGTTTTTGATCCCTTGTGCTTGACGTTTGGACGCTTACACAACGCAGCTTTCTTGCCTGGCAAGTATACCTTGCCATTATACTATAATTTATATTTCATATGGTGCATATATTTTATTTTTATTATTTAGTTCATATATTTTAATTGCTATATAAATCGTGCGTCCAAGAATAACTTGGGTGCAATAACGGTGGCGTCGTAATTTGTCGTTATTATATATTATGCATGTTAACCTAGTTTTACAAGACCACCCCATTATCATGAGGCATTCTTATATTTTATTTGGTCATGACACATTTCTTACACGAGTTATGAGTCTCATATAGATCACGGACTTACGTATTGATTGATCATCAGTACTTATGGGATGTGCGATAGGAAATAACTGCTAATAGAGATATGTTAGAAGGCTTGACAGTTATTAGAGGTCTTATCGCATGGGGTGGGAAGAATAATAAGTAAGGCATTTGGGCTGCTTTGCACTTTTCTTGGGTCACGCCCCCGATCTCCCGCAGGCTAAATCGGCGGCCCTGCTTGGCGAGAATCACTGCGCCAGCGCTCCCGCGGGACGATCGCTTTGACCCATCCGGGCGTGATGCCGCACGAGTGTGAGACATGCCCGTACAAGGCCGTGGTTCGTTGGCTGGCGGTAAGAGGTCTAAGTCACAGAGTCGCACAGATTGTCTGAGTACAGCGGAATTATAAACGCATAAGCGAATGGTAACAAGTTCACTGAGTCGTCAATAGCGAAAGCATTGAATAACACAAGTATAGATGTAAAGCAAACTCTTTTATTGATTTGAACAAGTGTTATAGGTGACATATAGCCGAGATTACAAGTCGCTCAAGCACTCTCTCTTTGAAACAGTAAAAGGTGTGCCAAGTGTCAACATTTGTGGAAAGATGTACAGGCGATGTTCAGATGATGTTCAGATGATGTTCCAACATTATGACTTGTATATGTGCTTTTTTTTCGGATGCAGCGCTCCAAGGCTCCAGAGTTGAACACCATGCCTTAGCACGCACGAAGAAGGCATTCGCACCAAACGAGGTTCTCCCGTACCCTGCAAACGACCTGGTGGATTATCAGTACACGAATGCACTAGGGGGAGGCTACTCGCCCGCTCGATAAATCCAAACACGGAATATAGGTTCCGTGCACCAACTATTTATGTTGTCTTTCTAGTTGCCTTAGGATCAGTTTCATGGCAAGGGATTGAATAGCCTAATATGTGTGGCAGTGCACCGTACGATATAAGAGAAAACAAGACGAGTCTTACCAACTTACCATTTGTCCTACCCTGTGCAAGGCAAACCAAGTTAATTCAAGCACGAGCATGTATAAACATTCAGGGGCAATTGTATATACAAATACTATGTTCTAAATGAGGCTATATTTTGGGTACACAGTTATTCTCGATGCGATGCAATAACTCGCACGCAGATAGCCGCTAAGCGATGATGACTTATCTATATTAACAATAGGTCGCTGGCATAGCCATAAAGGATACTAGTCAGTGGCAAGAATGGTATGCAGCGAAAGAACAATGAGCGCTATAAGCCATCTCATCCACTACAATGGACTATACAATAGAGTTCCATCCGGATCGGATCGGTCCCAGTGCCCCGGTGATCGCCCGTGGAACGAGATCCGAAGATCACCTTTTTCAAGTTGTCCGCGACATGCAGGTCTTTAGGGTTATCCAAATTCACATCTTTGATAGTACAATCCATAGCACGAGTACAATCTTGAATTTCTGCTATGAACGAGTATTGCTCCACGAGCTGGGATTCTTGACTTTGCTTGACAGAATTCTCGTTCAGAGGTAAACTTGATGTGATTCTACTTTAGTATTCACTTGCCTTGATGCATGCCCCTGGTTCGGGGATTGTCTTAGTGACCTAACGATCCCGGATACTTGCAGGTTCAATCGCACATAAGAGCTATTTGATAGTCTCCTGGCTAACTAGAATGCATGCACGATTTCGGATAATGTTAGACATTTGTAAGCAGGCAAGCATACGGTTGTAAAGAACATAAGCATTCACATTAGCTCGGGTCCGAAGGTAAGCCGAGGGGTAAAACCGTAAGGGACTTCCCGAGCGACACGATCTAGGGTAGCATGCGAGGGTCTGAATATAAATAATATTTCAATTCCATGTTCTAACATAAGCAATACAAGTTAGGATTATTCCCTTAGCTATATGCATTGTATTCTTATTAGCATGCAGGGGGTGATTCACCTAACGACTAGCATGTATTATTCCATATTTTAAGTGTGCTGGCTAAGCAAAGACAAGTTTACCGTAGCCACCCACCTTAGCGATGATTTATCTCGATCGAGTGATAATCCGAGCGAGCCTCTGAAAGCCTAAGCCGGTTCTCTTGAAGGGCCAAGTCTGGATAATCCTTTGCCTCAAACGAGTATTCTCGCCTGAGCAAGGCGGGTCGGGATATTGCACTTTTGCCGTTTGAATCGGCAGTCCGCTTGAGCGGAATGGGGTATTACATCTTGTGTAACCCGCATGCTCCGCCAGAGATGCGTGGTTAGATGACCCCTATATTATCTATATGCGGCCTCTGACGTTCAAAAGACGTCATGCTTTTTAGGCCCCTGATTCTCTGAGAGAATCATGCCAATCCTATTTTAGCCAGATATCCCACATATTGGAAAGTTATTCTCAAAGTGCATTCACATAGGCGGTTAGATGACCCTTTAGATATTTATTTTTAGTATTTTATTAGCATGCTTCTATGTATCTTGTTACATCCCTCTAAGGACCTGGTCCCTTTCTAGGTGTAGATGATCATGACTATTCGCAGGAGCACGGATCAGAACTTGCTATTTGTTCTCTTTCGAGAAGATCTAAAAAGGAAAAGAAAATAATAATAATGGTAATAAAATAATAATAATAATAATAATAATAATAATAATAATAATGGTAATAAAATAAAAAGAAAAAAGAAAAAGAAAGAAAAGAAAATAATAATAATAATAATAATAATAAAAACATAAAACCCAAATTAGCTCTTAAACACCCCACCAGCTTGGAACCCAGACTCCTCCCCTCTCCCTGTCTATATATTTATAAACTCAAATCCTAACTCTAATCCTTCATATCCTCCTTCCCCGTGGATGCCATCGCCACCCCCTCAGCACCGATGACCCGACACAGGCAACCGCCGCCGGACCAGCCTCGGGCCGCCCGCGGGCGGACAGATAGCGCACGTGTGTGCACAGCCCCTGACCCGACACCCCTACTTCAAGGTGATGTAACTCCCTCATTTCTTATTCTTTTGTGAGAGGTTTGTCCGTATACGTTCATAACCTAATCCTCTAGGATTCCCTCCAAGCAGGATGAGTTTTCGTGTCCCGGTTTGGTCAAAAAATTTGTCACGACCCGCACCCGGTATAGGGGCACGAGAGCGTAGGTACGTCCAGCCTACGCCGCAACATCGGCAGTAGAACGCTGTCTAGGTCACAGTAATACTATATAGCTAAACAGCTGTCAATGATATCCATCTCCATAAGGAGGTCAATATACATCTCACAATAATCTCACAATGTAACTCAATCACAATAACTATAAGGCACGATAAAGACAAAAGAAAATGACATAGTTAAACACCATATCTCAAACATAAAGATAACTCACAGTCTAGCTGTCCAACACAAATCTCCAATTAAACTTAACGTAAGTCTAAACATAAACTAAAACAACCTCCATAAGTCTCAAGCATAAATAAATACTATCTAGATAGCTGCAGGTAATGTCTCATCTAGAGGCATAGTCTCCTCTAGGATCTCTGGGGCATAGTCTGCATCTATACCTGGTCCGTAGTGCGTGGTACAGAAATCCTCAAGATTCTCTGGAAAAAATATCCAGTCAAGATTGGAACAAAATATACCTCTAACAGTAGTTCCACATATATTGACAAAAACTATAACACAGTGTAAAGAAATACAAGACAGATATGAACAATTGGCAATAAGAGATACTGGAATAAGAAAATGCTAGAATAAGAAATACTGGAACATCATCATCAATATGCATCTAGCAATGAATAGAACTACAAGTACACGCAAGAACAATGAACTGGTATGTAAGGGTGTACAAGATGAATAACTAAACATGTGGAAATGCAAGATCAATCTACCAAATACATGTCAAGAATCATCTAACTAAGTGTGTGAAACATCAGCATATCATGTGATCGGCTTAGTACTATAAGACTCGTTACATTGATTAGCGATCATCCCCAACAGGTCAGGCTAACCATATATAACAGCGATAAGGCATGTAAGGGTATGGCTACACCGACGTGAGGTGTGGGTGAGCTATGATGCATGTAAAGTGGGTATGATCACATAATCTACTAATATTTCCCCGTTTTCCCCAGCTAGCACGATGGATCCCAATCATGACTCCTCGTGACAGGTCTTAATGATGCTAACTCGTGTAAACAACAGTGTCAGAGTCATGTACGCTATACAACAAGAGTTATAGAGATAATCAACATAATGGAAACTGTCAGAGAATGTACTCACATGTGGTCCTTAGTTGGCAATACCACTGTCCGGGTTCCAAGGTATCGTCTGAGTGATCCCACAATCCTATAAACATATCATATAATACAATACTTCATCAGACATTACTCTAGCACACAATCAACATAATGATCTCAACAGGCTATGCTAGGGGTCACAGGTCGATGTACCTACGGGGTATCTTTGGTTACATTCAAGTCCTCCACATAATGTGATCTAACATATACATAAATTTCTATGGGTTATAATTATATTAGATATTTGTATATACATATACTTTAAATAGAATTTATGCCTTGTATCTATATTAAACAGGTATTAGGGAGATATATACAATATATATATACCTGAAACACATTCAATCCTATTTTAATACGATACTCTGTATATATATACTAATTAGGTTCGTATACGTTAGGGTTATACATATATATCAATATACACATAATAATCATATACGTATACAAAATACTAATACGTACTTATGTACGCATCAAGTTATATATCTATTTACCAGTATTCAACATAGCAAGTGTGAAGGCCTCCAAGGGAACTATATATATGCATACACGTGTAAGCAAGAAGGAACTCGAACCTGTGCGCGGGAACGAGACGATGACGATGGCGATGGTTATGAACAGGGAAGGGTCGGTCGAGTGCAGCGGTCTGTCGTCGAACTCCGGGCTTCTCCGGTCGGGTACGCGGTGTACGTGTCGTGGCATCGTCAAGTTGAAGGCTGCTCCGGTCGGCACAGCGAGGTCAGTGATCGTTCGTTGTGCAGTCGGTTGGCAGCGTGCAGGAGGGCTCTCGGTCGGCAGCATGTAGCGTCGTCCGGCGCTCGGGCGGTACAGTCGGGGCGGCTCTGTGCGGCATCGTTCGGCGCAGTTGGGGCGGCACTGTGCGGCAGGATCCGACGGCTCAGTCGAGGCGGCTCTGTCGACGGGATCCGACGGCTCAGGGACAGCAGGTCCGGCCGTTCTTCGGTCGACGGGAAGATGAGACAGGGAAGGGGATGTCAGCTGTAGCTAGGTTAGATGGAAAAGAAATAAAGAGGGGAAGGAAAAGGATGAATAGTAATGTAAAGGGGGGGTCGGCTGTACTTGAGTTAGGAATAGGAAAACGAAAAGTGAAGAAGAAAAGAGTTTATATATAAGGGGACTTTGGTTTGACCTAGAAAGAGTTGACTTGGTCAATTCCTTGGAAAAAGTCTTCTCATGGATACCTCAATGGTTAGGATTCGAATAAATTAAAATGAATGGTCATGATGCATCGGTTTAAGGGTCTGGAGGCCATGGTTTCAAGGGGCTGATGTTAAATTACGCATTTCTGAAAGTTATGGAAAAATATGATGAAGGGGGAAAATGGGTTTATATCGCGTGTCGTGTCAAACGGGTGTATACTTAATGCTCTTTTACATAATAGTGCCAACAATTAGAAAATTGCATGAAATAGGTTTATTGTTTACTTAATTAAAATTAAACACAAGGAGGGCTATAAAATTAAATAGAAGTACAAAGGGTTGGATTTACGTGGGACACAAGCATCAATTAACGGTCTGGCGTGTCTAGAACAACGGTGTAAAACTGTTTGGAAGTCAAAGGTTAGCGTAGCATTCTAATTATCGAATAACGATAAAGCGCATCAATCAATTAAGGTCACCGTAATTTCAATAAAATTGATTATCATGCAATCATTTATTCATTAATTATGAAAAGACGAAAATACCACTAATCCAAAAAGTGGGGGTGACAAAATTGACCGAAAGTTGGCCAAAATATTAACCAAGAACAGTCCAGAAATTTAATCCAAACCCTCATGTTCATGCCCAATTTACCACCAATCCATTAAATATTTCAAATCTAATTGAAATACTTTCTTTCCAATATAACCAAAAAAAATATTGTTCTTTTATTTTTTATTTTTATTTTGTTAAATTATTCGGCCTCCAAAACGACAAAAAACTTGGTATTTTAAAATAAAAATTATGATGCAGAGTGCGTCCCGCCAAATGGGACCACCTCATCGTGTACCAATTGTACCAAAAGGAGCGTATGATATATCCTGACGTGTGGACTTTCGCGAAAGTTGATTCGGACGTGTGTGTGCGTCAAAATTAACCTGTATCCGTAAAATGTTCTTGTATCGCGACTTTTGTAAACAATCACCCTACTTTGTGTACGCTCGTCGAAATGCGCCAAAACTTATGCTATTGGATTCATGGTATCACGCTGGTCCTGTGACCCAAGTTTCACACGCTTATGTGACAGTTGACCGAGTTGCCTATTCGTGGGCCCTATGGTTTGTCTTGAAGGGCAAATTTTTTATCAGCTCACCGGAATCCAAAATTAGACATACCATTGAGTTCGTATCGTCGTTTACAATTTTTTTGACCTATAATTTATTTCATTTAGAGACCTCTACCTTTGGCACGTATTTCGGTGCAAAGCGGGCCACATGTGGACCCCGCTTTGACCAAAAAATACTATTTTGCCCCTGTATCCAAATTGGACGAAAGGGTAGTATTTTCTAGCTATCTCGCTGATTCTAGCAACATTGGTGATATTTATTTCTACATCCGGAGACGTTTATTCGTATGCCATACTTTTTGATCTCTTGTGCTTGACATCTTGACGCTTACACTACGCAGCTTTTATGCCAGGCAAGTATATCTTGCCATTGTACTATGATTTACATTCCATATGGTGCATAGATTTTATTTCTGTTATTTAGTTTATATATTTTAACTGCTATATAAACTGTGCGTCCAAGAATAACTTGGGTGCAACGATGGTGGCATCGTATTTTATCTTTATTATATATTATGCATGTTAACCAAGTTTTACGAGACCACCCATTATCATGAGGCATTCTTATGTTTTATTTGACCGTGACACATTTCTTACACCAGTTATGAGTCTCATATAGATCACGGACTTATGTATTGACAGATTATCAGTACGTATGGGACGTGCGATAGAAAATAACTGCTAATAGAGATATGTTAGAAGACTTGGCAGTTATTAGAGGTCTCATCGTGTCATGGATATAGCATGAATAGAGCATGGGGTGGGGAGAATAACAAGTAAGGCGTTTGGGCTCCTTTGCACTTTTTTTGTGTAACCCGCATGCTCCGTCGGAGATGCGTGGTCAGCTGGTCCCTATATTATCTACAGGCGACCTCTGACGTTCAAAAGATGTCATGCTTTTTAGGCCCCTGATTCTCCGAGAGAATCATGCCAATCCAATTTTTGCCAGATAGCCCACGTGTTGGAATGTTGTTCTCAAAGTGCATTCACATAGGCGGTTAGACGACCCTTTGGATGTTTATTTTTAGTATTTTATTGGCATGATTTTATGTATCTTATTACGTCCCTCTGAGGACCTGGTCACTTTCCAGGTGTAGACGATCAATACTATTGGCGGGAGCACGCATCAGGACTTGCTATTTCATTCTCTTTCGAGGAGGTCTTCCCTTCGAGTCTCTCGGATCATTAGATGATGTACTTATTATATTTACTTTTATATTCTCGTTTGGTAGTGGATTTGTCATGCCCTAGTCCCAAAATACATAGGACTAGGAACACGTAAGCATGCCAGCCGTATGTATATGGCAACTCCAATATATGGATACCATAATACTCACGTACGCTGTTGTAGAAGGATAAAAAATACGATGGGAAATCATACGCGTAAAACCCTCAACATACAGGAAACCCGCGTAAAACAGAGCTCCAACACCGGGTGGCGTGAAATATGACTTCAGAGCCATTGGCGTACAACAGAGCTTCAACGCTATTTCAGCATAAAACATAGCTCCAAAATAACCCGCATAATGCAGTATTTCCAGACTGCTTCGGCGTAAAAAGGTCACTACATCGCCACTTCGGCGTAAAACCTGTCTGCTTTTAATGCAGCGAGAATTTGTACGAGAAACTCTTCGTATTCCTCGAATGAACCTATCAGTGGAAGCAGTGAACCTGACTCCTGACAAAAAGTACTGCACGGTGATCGAGAGGACAGCTATAATAATGACTCTGCACAGAACTCCAGACTGTCATCTTATGACATAACCCTTGATATAAGACATCGTTTACGCATTCAAAGAATACGCTGCCTATTCTACACAGGCAGACATGAGCTTTACGCTCAGGATGAGGCAAAATCAACCGCCACGTCAAAAGCTGTTCTTCATACAGAACTCGAGCCACGTCTCCGTAATTAATACGCGAGATGGGGGCAGATCTATGCATTTAATGCATGAGATTTGGTTCTACTTTTAATGATTGGGTGAGCTATAATTAGGGCTAATACGTCCATATCACCATCCCCGCACATTACGCCAACCAGGCTATTTTCAGCTATAGGAGCAAGCCGTACGCTATCTCCTTGAAATACGCCGACCTGGCTATTTTCAACTATAGGAGTACGCCATATGCTATCTCCTCGAAATACGCCAACTCAGGCTATATTTGCAAAGGTACGTGATAAGACTATCTGGCCCAGAATACACTGAAAACCTCAGTCAAAGAAGGATAATTGGCTATCTTTATGCTGGTTACCTATCCATGCAGCATCAAGATTTACGCAGAATTTGGCTTCTACGCCAACATGACATCTATTTTGGCTTCTACGCCAACTTGACAACTATTCGGCTTCTACGCCTACTTGGCTTTTACGCCATCAGAATAGTTATTTAGCTTTTACGCAAACGAGACAGTTATTTGGCCTTTATGCCAAACATCTCTACGCAAGGGGCAGTTATCTACGTGGCTTGTATGCCGTGATCTTCGACGAGCGATTATACGCATTACCTCATAATGTGACACACGTCACACGTCGATCCAGGAGATCATTCATACGTGGGTAGCAGTTATTATAACCGTCGCATAAAAGGTGCAGCTCTCTCCGCTGTCCGCTTTCTACGCCGACTGTAGCTGAACTCTATAAATAGAGACCTCTGGCCACGAAGGTCCAGGGGTCGGAAAAAGGTCGAAGAGTCAAGGAAAAAGGTAGAAAGTCGAGGATTTCTCAAGAAAATAGAGTATATCCAGAGAGTATTTTGGCAACGAGAGTTCAATCCCTCCTGCAATCTTTGAAGCTTCTTTTTCGTCTTCTATAGCACTTTTTCATCATCGTGTGCTCCAAAGGACAAAGTAATCAACCGCAGATCAGATTTCTATAGCAATATTTCCCCAGAATTAAATTTTTGTACTTAACATCCTCGTATATGATTAATTGTACTTCTTTTTCTTGTTTGTAAACCAAAGAAAGGGTTTTGTATAAACCTAGTTTTAATTTCTTTCGTTTATTATCAAACACAAGATGGCGACTCTGCTGGGGACTAATTTCTCATCTGACGAGAAAGCCATTGCTCAATACGATGCTGTATCCGTAGGATCAACGAAGAAGACTGTGGTCGTCCAATTCGACCAATCGGCTTACGAAGACATGCTTCGAACAGGGGATAACTCTCATTCCCTCTTTGTCTAAGACAACAGGAAATTGCGTAAAGTATGGATGCCGCGGACATCCTTTACCATTCCTGCAGACTCTCTCTTTCTCCGATCAACAAGGTTGTGACAGCGCGACCTCTACGCCTTGGGCGTAATAATTCGTCTCCCGTCTGTGACGTGGCAGACGAAGATTCTGGTAATGCCTCAATGCCAATCCAGAAGTCTACTCAGTGCCCTGAGCGTAAAACTTTGTCTCCCGTCTGTGACGTGGTAGACAAAGCTTCTAGCAGTGCCTTAATGCCAATCCAGAAGTCTACTCCGCGCCCTGCACGTAAAACTTTGTCTCTCATCTGTGACGCGGTAGACAAAGCTTCTAGCAGTGCCTTAGTGCCAATCCAGAAGTCTATTCCGCGCCCTGCGCGTAAAACTTTGTCTCCCGTCTATGACGTGGCAGATAAAACTTCTTGTAGTACCTTAGTGCCAATCAAGAACTCTACACCGTGCCCCGCGCATAAAATTTAGTCTCCCGTCTGTGACGTGGTAGACAAAATTTCTGACAATGCCCCAGCGCCGATTCAGAAATTCCAAACGCGCTTCGCGCGTAAAAATACATCTCCCCTCTGCGATGAGGCAAATGGTCCTTACAATCATCGCAAGAAAAAACAAGTGGCTAATTTCCTGACCTCTCGGCCTTTACGCCATCAAGAGAAGAATCTGCCCGCTCTTCGGATTACGCAGAATATTGACGGCCGATTGAGGACTTCCTCAGTTTTATGCCAACCTGTGCAAAGCGCCAGATTATGCCAGAATAAGCCTCTCGGCGTAAAGAAGACCCGGTTCACAGGAATATACGCACCTCATGGATTATGTGCTACTCACATTGCTGAACTGCTCTACTCATATGGCAGAGAAAGTGTTCTGGTTCCTAATCTCCACAGGCCCAATGGTGTAAAAAGGCAGAATAAGCCTTCCTCTTCTTCTTCTGCTAATATCACTAATTTGCGTGATTTCTTGATTCAGAAATGCAAAGACAGGGGTCAATATCAAGTTTTAGCGCCCCTAACTTCCAAGCATGGAGAGATCATATGGGAAGATGCGTCAACATCTCATGTCGTTATGACATATGGGCCACATGAAGATTTTATCTTTATTATCCCGTCTACTTGCAACAATCAGCATCCGATAGTCTTCGGTCACATGCGGAGCAGACCGATTGTACAAGAAGACTCTCACGAGTCCGATGGTTAAAAAATGCAAATCCACAGATATAGCCCACATGCTTTAAAGATTATACAAAGCATGGTTTAAGATTTAAAGTTGAAACAAGGCCTCAACTATGTAAAAGGAAGACGAACACCATTGCATGGTAATCCTTACTGCCAACAAACTCGTTTTGGGTTGGGGTATACTGCATCTCTTGCAAACTCCAAACATCCAGGGTCTGATCCTGTAATACCAGAGGCAGGTCCTTCTAAATCAACTTCTGTGACAAACGCCACAACATGTCTGGGGGTAGTCTACCTCGACAAAATAGGGCAGCATCCAAAGCTGGGGTAGAAATCCCTCTGAGTCCGAAGATGATACAACGATGACCATCTTCCCGAAAGACCATAAAACTCAGACATCGGGAGCCCGAAGGCCAAAAGGGACTTTCTCCTTTAATGAAGATGACATCATTGAAATCTTCAATATTTTGATGAAGGAAAACAAACTTCGGCTACCCAACATCACATATCCTGAAAAGGATGGCAAGGTCGATGACCCAAATTATTGCCTCTTTTATCAGTACATTCATTATTCCACAAAGGCATGCTATGTACTCAAAAGGAGAATCCAGGAGTTGATCGACGCCAAAGTCATCACTTTGCATTTATAAACGAGGGGGCAATCACTATAAATTGATTTCACTCTAACATAACAATTTGCTCCCTCAAGAAAATACTGGATGATGAGTCCATAAAGTTTTCCCAGCGGATACTTCAGGTCTATTCCTACTCAGCAAAATTATTCCACAGTGAATTTTTTTAGACACTAGTTCACGTCCATATTACCTCTGAACTGCTGTCGTAATGATTCTTTCAGGCCGAGTTTGTCATGTCCATATTACCTCTGAACAAACCCTCCAAGTTTTGGCTATAGATTGTCATATCCATATTACCTCTGATATCGGTTATCATCTCAACTTAGCACCCGTACTTAACTCTAAAGTACGCCAGTGGTGTTAGGTCCATAAAAACTGCCACGTCCATATTACCTCTGGCAGGGCTTGTCCTAAAACTTGTTACTTGCACTTTCGTGCACAAAAAGTAATAGGTCTACCAAAAATATTCTGTGGAATGCCCATAATGGAAACTAATTGTTCATGTCCATGTTACCTCTGAACTATATCTCTCCCCTATCCCCACAGAGTCATATTTTATCGCGGCTGTGTTATCTCTGGTGGGACTTTTTTCAAACTTATTACTTGTACTCTCGTGCACAAAAAGTAATGGGTCCATAAAAATCTCCCAGCAGGATGTCTTTTACCAGCCATAAAACCTATCACGTCAATACTACCTCTGATAGGGCTTGTCTCGAACTTATTATTTGCACTCAACGTGCGCAACAAATAATAGGTCTACCAAAGATCCCCCAGTGGGATATCCTCAACAAAATACGGTACCGTACTACGTCCATATTACCTCTGGTACGATGTCCAAAATTTGCACAAATAATCATGAAGAAATGGAGGGTCCTTACATGATTGCAAATGGCGCTTATAGATTAGCCAAGTCTAATAATTTTTTTTTTTTTTGATAATGGCTACTATCAACTGCAAATTCCCGAAGAAGTACTATACTTGATCTCCTTTGCTTAAATGGAGTATGATGAAGATCTTATTCTGACGATACCATGCACAAAGGTTAGCTGGATCATATTCTGTCAGATTCATATGACCTCTTAATGGATATGCTTAACTAATTTGTAAACCTATCATGTTCATATTACCAATGATAGTGTTTAGTATACAAATTTAGTTGGGTTATATTCTATCAGGTTCATATTATTTTTGAAGAGATTTACATTCAGTAAAACCTTAACGAAAGTATGTCATGTTAATGATACCTCTGATATCACTTTCATCTTAGCCTATCATATTCTAAAATGATGGGTCCACAAAGTTAGATAAAGTCTCTTTAATATCTCCGGGAAGAGCAAATTACATAGAAAAATAAAAAGTACATCATTGGGGAGGAGCAGTCAAATCACGAATCTGCTACACCAAGGCGGCCATCCTCTCATTCCTGGAGTCTAAGATGTTAGCGCGGGCCCGTTCCAGTCGTGCCTCATCATCACTCAGGAGGGACAGTTCGGACCAAAAATGTACAAAATTGGCACGAATGACACCTGCACGTGCCAAGTTCTGCTGAGTTGTATCCATTCGGCCCTTCAACTTATCTCGAGCTACCAATGACTGGAGAGCCCACACCTTTGCCTGAGCGAGTTTAGCTTCCAATTTGCGGACCCTCGCTTCATTTCCCTCATGTTCGGCCTCACACTGGGTTAGCTGAGGAATAACCTCCTCCAAGATGGCCTGCTCTGCATCCATCTCTTGCTACTGTGTCTGGATAGATTTATTCAAGGCTTCCATCTGTTCAGCAAGCTTTGCAGTCAAGGAGTCATACTCGGCCTGAATCATATCATCGACGTTGCCTCGAGATAGTTGCAAATATTCGTTAATGGGTTGTTCTAAACTATTAACTATTTGCTCCAGCGCATTAGCTCTCCCAGCATCGTTGAAATTTCTGAGCAGCGCTATCGCAAGCTGGGAGGACGTCAGCAGATTATCAAAGCTCATGTTCTTCTCCAGCACCATGGATATTAACTCCTTTAAACTAAGGTAGAATAGGCTGGTATATTGTTCAATCAGCATATCGAAGACCGAATGTACGCTAGGAGTGGCTGCGATACCAGGAAATCTTCTCCCAGGAATGACCGTGGAAGATGTTGCCAAAGTCGTTGCCTCTGCAAATGGCACTACAAAAGAATGAACACCAGCAATGATAGAAGTTGCTGGCGTACTCAACGAAGGAGGCACAGTCGCGATGATGATCTCATCCTCCTCAGAAGATATCTGAACTGTTGTTGGCGAGACGACACTCGAAAACATTACAGACGAAGGATCGACAGCGTCAAAGCATGCCCCTTCGGTATCAAACAGCGCTATTTCATCGGTAGTATCCGCAACAATGTCAAAGGTTGCATCAACTCTGCCCTCCCCTGAGATTTCTTCCCCTGAAGAAGACAAGAGAAGGTTAATATCAATTTGATGTTAATGTTCCTAAAAAAGGCATAAAGACAACATTTACCCATGGCCGATGGTATATATGTCGCGTCCGTAGCCTGAATAGCTAAATCATCTCTTAATGATGCTAGACAAGGTATCATACCTGGAGAAGAGGGTGAACCAACTGGCACTGGCGGGTAGTCTTCCCAGTCTTCACCAAGATGCACTCGAGGCTCATCGGGTAGAATCTCGCTGGAAATACTTACAGACGAAGTAGGGGTTACTCCCATTATTGGTCTGGATAAAGGTATATGGAATCTTATTATGCTCGGCCTCGGAGGCGATCTCGTAGGCGATCTCGTAGCACTACCAGAAGAAGTAGTAGCAGCAATCTCGAGCAAAGAATCTCCGGCACTGCCAGCCAGAACTATGGAGGTTCCCTCTCTAAAAGGCGAAGGACCTCTAATCAAAGAATCATCCCCAACAGGGGAAATGACAGGCTCGCTCCTAGGAGCCCCCTGGTGGAAGACCTTTTCGGACCTCTGGCAATCTTCTTCTTGCGAGGGGAAGGCTCTTTCGGAGTGGAAGCCTTCCATTTCTGGGGGATAACGAGAGGCTCAGCTGGCGGAGTTATTACGCCTCTCGGTATTGTTAACAAGATCCCGTCTGCCCCGGTGATGTCTTCATTCTTATCCGAGAAAAAAGACGGAATCTCCACCCTTCCACTAGACCTATGGGAGGGCATCCTAAAAACTTCCATGCACATCAAAATGATGATGGAAGATATTGATGGATGCATAGAACTGTGCGTATGAGTGCAGAATACGCAACTCCATAGAGAGAGAAGTCGCGGGCACAGGAAAAGTTGTACCAGTACAACCATAATAAAGTATCGCCACCCTCTGGCTCCATTAATAAGTCTACCTTTGGACTTGAAGCTGGTAATGGCATTCCCCACATGCAACTGGTCATACCCAAACTGCCTGGCGAACCGACTGGGCAAATAAGGCTCCAGGTAGCAGTGGTCATCGCTTCTGTACAGCAAATGGGAAGGTCTAATACAGACCAACTAGTAGAAGGCTTCAGGAGAAAGAATGGTCCTCCCATGGCCCCCATCCCTAAGTTTCTTCCCCTGTTGATTGATATGTACAGGGGGATGAGACAGAAAAGCTTCCAGTTGTAGGCAACATTTGACGCTCGCTGACAATCTATGACGGTCGCCACGTTCCAAGAAAAAATCTTGTAATTCAATAAGAAGTTACTTCCCGAACCGCTGGCAGGACCGGGAGATATTATCCTGGTGTTGTGAAGAATTAACCCTCCCATCAAGTATAGGAATGGTAATTCCACTCGGGGAAAGCTTTCACGTTGCGTATCATCAGCTAGCAGCCCATCAGTAAGCGCCCTCAAACCTGCTTGTTTTCTACATACCATAGCAGGAAGCAGGCCCAGTCTTGCTCCGAACACCAAACGTACTGCAGGCCATAAGGTGTTGCGATGGATGCGATCTGCAGACGCGATGCCAGGCACTACCCAACGGCGAAGCCAGACGGAGAGGAAGCCAGCTAATTGAGCTTCCCTTGACAGAGGCTTAGGATAATGCCTCATATAACTGAAGGCTTTTGTGCCTGCAGGGTAACCCTCTATCTCCTCGTCAAAAATATGATCTGGAGCCCCTGCGTCTTCAATAAGGTTATCGACCGTGTTAGCATTGAGCACGCTCAGGAGGTTCAAGGGCCTATCTCGGCTATCTACCACCTTGTCCGGCTTAATATTTCTGGCCTGATAGAAGAAAAGATAGGTTGTCCACTTGTTGATGTGAGCCAAGTGAGAGGGCTCCTTATAGAAAGTGGTGCAGGCAAGATAGTGGAACATCACCTCCTAATATACTGCCACTACCCGAGGGCTTGTATCCCTCAACTCCCTGTTTGTAGGGACGTAATCTTCATAAGGAGCGTCCCCCATTAGCATCTTTGAAATATCTGCCATCTCATGAAGGGCTAAGCCCAACTCACCCAGTGGAGTGGCAAAAGTCCCAGTGAGCGAGTTATATCGCTCCATCAAGGCTAAGAACAAGTTAGGGTTGATAGGCAGCCCAACACTTGTGGCGCTCACGGCCGCGAACAAACCAATACTTTCTAGCTCCATCTGGAAGTGCTTCAAGGCCCAGGCAGTCCAACTGGCCCATCGAAGATTCCTCGGGCTAAGCCATCCACTGGTCTGAGGGTTGACCCTGGGGTATATTCCTCTCTTTCCTATAAAATCATTACAGAAGGTCGATATCTGAACTGGCTGAATCAGTGAAGTGTCCTCACTCGGGACACTACCCGGCAGCAATCCCCTAAAGGGTATAACAGGGCCCGAAGGACGGCTCATATAGGCCCCCCGGTCGTATTCCTTATTGTATAAGATCTTTCCCGGTTGGTCGTGGAGATCGGGAGTTAGGGTCCATACCATCTTCCTATGATGTGTGGCATGGAAGAACGCAGAGATAGGGTAATCCCTAAGCATCCGGGGCAGATACTTGATCGTGCCCTCAGCAGCAAAAACCCAATCCTTCTTCTTGGGTTTAGTCTAGGATAGTTTGTCGATCACATCCCCGAACAAGAAGCCTGGCTTCTTATACTCTGTCCCGTCTAAGTATGTCAGGGGCTCCCCACTGATCATACTCAGCAGCATGCGTTCTCCTTGGGACGAGATTAAGGTTCCCTTTTCTTCAGGATAATTGGCTCCAGAAATAGGGAATGTCACATGCGACAAGTCCTCCAAATTGTTCGAGTTCAGCATCCCGGCAGCAGAGCCCATCACCCCAGCCAAAAGAGGGATCTACAAGTCCACTACAAAATGCAAGAAAACCAGTCAGTTTCTACACTAGACGATACACTCTTGCAGTTTATGCCAAAGATTATCAGTCTGAGTTTTTACGCCAGACTGCAAAAATATGGAGTTTTTATGCCGACACATTAGGAATGTGTGCGTAATAATAAAATATCTCTGTACATCATCCTCCTCGAAAAGGCTCTCAGTAAAAAAGATGACCTTACACGTGCACGTACAACATGTCGAAGGATTTTTCCTCTCGAAGTCTTTACCTGTAATGTCCGGAGCACAGCTCAACGACGGAGCACTGTGTTCCGATCGAGGCTCGTTCAGCCCAATGGGAGTCGCTCATGCTTGAGCAGTGGAACGGGAAAAGGAAGCTACCTTCTTTCCCTTAGCAGTGGAAGCTTATTTAGGTTCCATGGCAATTCTGAGTTCTCAAGAAAGAGACAAAAAAGAAGGGTTCTTGAAAAGAAAGGGTTTTGAGAAAACAGATAAAAGTTTTCTCTCTCAGGACCTTGGACTATTTATAGAGTTTGGATAACTCTTCGAATTCCTAACCAAATCTAATATTTAATATTCGGTTATAATTTGGGACCACATCAGCCTATTATTTAGGGAAGACGGACAGTCAGTGGATCCAGATTTTACGTGCAGAGTAGATCTATGATTTTACGCTAAGGAGCTTTTACGCTCGAGAGGCTACAAATCTACGGTTTTACGCTCAAAAGCTATAAGTCTATGGTTTTATGCTCAGATGCTTTTACGCTCACGAGCTTTTACGCTCAAGAGGCTACAACCCTACGATTTTACGCTCAGAGGCTACAAATATATGATTTCACGCTCGGAAGCTTTTTATGCTCAGAGGCTATAAATCTATGATTCTACACTTCTAAGTACCTGAAATACACAGAGTTCAGCATTGAAGACGACTCTTCTTCTTGGGTCATTTAGGAGTTCATCCAAAGTCCAGTCAGAATACTTTATAAAAGTTCAAGTATGGCTTGGTCGACAGAAATTTCTCCCCTTTTTCAAGGGATTTTTGGGAAAACCATTCCTGAAGATGATGATATGAATAAGAATTCTTCGTATCAGAGAAGTGACAGTTCAGAATTCTATGCGACTTATCGTCCAAAACAGCATGACAGTTTGGATCTTTAACTAAAATGCTAAGGAGTTTTCTACGCGTCTTCTGCTACGCGTAAAAGATGGGACGAGATCAGATACTCTTTTATCAGAGTTGGCATAAAATTATTCAAACATGCCGAAGCTGCACACATTCAGACTTTCTCACAGCAAATATGGCAAATCATCAGATGCGTAAAAGAAGAAAATTTTATTAATCATGATTACATATGATTAATAAGAGGGAAAATACAGCTTGCAAGCTGTGTGGCCAAGCTGTCTGCCTTCGTCCAGCGCCATGATGGAAGAAAATACAGCTTGCAAGCTGTGTGGCCAAATGAGACCTTTCCTCTCTCCTGGATGAATCTCCATATGAAATTGCTGATTATCCCGAGCAAAGGAAGCTATAATATCCTTCCATGATCCATCGTTGCAGAGGATATTTGCTCGAAGATGCCTCTTTTTATGTCTCCTTACATGTTGGAAGAACATGATCTTCTTCTTCCTCAAGTCAACCCGACAAAGCTTGGCAACCATCTCTTTGTGGTGAAGGAAGTGTGGGAAAAACTGGTTAACACATTCGCCTTTATATAGGCAGAGAAGAACACACCGAATCCCAACAAACTCCTAAAAATTTGCGGAGAAATCAGCCTCGCGGAATGAGTCAAACTTGACAGTTTCATGCTTTATTCAAAGTGTTTCAAATTACGAGGAATTTGAAAACTTTAAAGGGGGTCTTGTAGAAGCATGAAAAATACACTAGGGAATCATACGCGTAAAACCCTCAACATATAGGAAACCCGCGTAAAATAGAGCTCCAGCACCATGTGGCATGAAACATGACTTCAGAGCCATTGGCGTACAACAGAGCTTTAATGCTATTTCAGCGTAAAACATAGCTCCAGAACAACCCGCATAATACAGTATTTCCAGACTGCTTCGGCGTAAAAAGGTTACTACATCGCCACTTTGGCCTAAAACCCGTCTACTTTTAATACAGCGAGAAGTTGTTCGAGGAACTCTTCGTATTCCTCGAATAAACCTGTTAGTGGAAGTAGTGAACCTGACTCCTGACAAAGAGTACTGCACGGTGATCGAGAGGACGGCTGTAATAATGACTCTGTACAGAACTCCAGATTATCGTCTAGTGACATAACCTTTGATATAAGATATCGTTTACGCATTCAAGGAATACGCTGCCTATTCTACACAGGCAGACATGAGCTTTACGCTCAGGATGAGACGAAATCAACCGCCACGTCAAAAGCTGTTCTTCGTACAGAACTCGAGGTACGTCTCTGCAATTAATGCACGAGATGGGGGCAGATCTCTGCATTTAATGCATGAGATTTGGTTCTATTTTTAATGACTGGTGAGCTATAATTAGGGCTAATACATCCACATCACCATCCCCGCACATTATGCCAACCAGGCTATTTTCAGCTATCGGAGCACGCCGTACGCTATCTCCTTGAAATACGCCGACCTGGCTATTTTCAACTATAGGAGTACGTCGTATGCTATCTCCTCAAAATACGCCAACTAAGGCTATATTTGCAAAGGTGCATGATAAGACTATCTGGCCCAGAATACGCTCAAAACCTTAGTCAAAGAAGGATAATTGGCTATCTTTACGCTGGTTACCTATCCATGCAGCATCAAGCTTTACGCAGAATTTGGCTTCTACGGCAACATGACAGATACTTGGCTTCTACGCCAACATGACATCTATTTTGGCTTCTACGCCAACTTGACAACTATTAGGCTTATACACCGACTTGGCTTTTACGCCATCAGAACAGCTATTTGGCTTTTACGCCAACGAGACAATTATTTGGCTTTTATGCCAAACATCTCTACGCAAGGGGCAATTATCTACGTGGCTTGCATGCCGTGATCTTTGATGAGCGATTATACGCATTACCTCATAATAGGATACGCGTCATACGCCGATCCAGGAGATCATTCATACGTGGGTAGCAGTTATTATAACCATCGCGTAAAAGGTGCAGCTCTCTCCGCTGTCCGGTTTCTACGCCGACTGTAGCTGAACTCTATAAATAGAGACCTCCGGCCACGAAGGTCTAGGGGTCAAAAAAAGGTCGAAGAGTCGAGGAAAAAGGTGGAAAGTCGAGGATTTCTCAAGAAAAGAGAGTATATCCAGAGAGTGTTTTGGCAACGAGAGTTCAATCCCTCCTGCAATCTTTGAAGCTTCTTTTTCGTCTTCTACAACACTTCTTCGTCATCGTGTGGTCCAAGGGACAAAGTGATCGACCGCAGATCATACTCCTATAGCAATATTTCCCCAGAATCAAATTTTTGTACTTAACATCCTCGTATATGATTAATTGTACTTCTTTTTCTTGTTTGTAAACCAAAGAAAGGGTTTCGTATAAACCTAGTTTCAATTTCTTTTGCTTATTATCAAACAACTGTAATATGAATAAAACTCAAATGTGGTATCTATATTATCACAAGTCACAGAAATACTAATCTCATCCACACAACAAGTCACAGAAAAAAATATAACTAAACTAGAATAAAAAGTCTGAATAATCCATAAATGATAGTCGGTAGAGACAAATCCACTACCAATGACTATATCAAAACTAAAATGAGAGAGAGCAGGGTAGAATCTCTAATATAGAATAAGGTGGTGATATAAGAGTGTCAGCTAAAGTATCCATCGCTACAGATAATCAATGATGCTCAGTGGATAAGGTCTCCTCGGCAGAAAGTAATGCGTAAGGTCCTGGTCTGTACTCCTGCGGATACTCATGGTCGTCTATACCTGGTAAGGGACCAGGTCCTCAGAGGGACATAACAAGATACATAGAAGCATGCCAATTGAATACAGTAAATATGCATAATGTTTGAAAATATATAAGTACGCTGTATAAGACAATCTATATGAATGCAAATAAAGACAACTTTTCGACGTATTGGCAAGGGTAGACTACTAGATCAAAATCTCACAACTCACACACACGTCAGGGGACATCAGAAATCGACATACCGCGGGGGTAATGACCAGCGAGACTACAAAAATTGACATACCGCGTGTGTAGCGACCAGCGCGACACACTACCGTAGTGCGAGCTAGATACTACGATTTACCAGAGTGGTTAAGCCCATACGCCTAATAGTTGTCCTCTCATGATACTAGGTGTCAAGTGTGTGTCAACATATCTAATATATAGTAATGACTGAACGAAACTACACATGCAATGAATATACAGAAATATAAATAGAATACAAAGTACTGTAAATAATTTGGCAAGGCATACTTGCTTGGCAAGAAGCTATGTAGTCCCAAAATCCTGCTCCGGAAGTCGCGTAGAACAATTCAATATCCTCGGGGTCAGCGTGCACAGGCACGGGAATCAGGGGTGACTGCTGCAGGTCATCTACAGCGAGGGTGACGGGTCCACGATGACGACAACAATATCGATGTTGAGGATGATAACGAAGGTGATGATGTTGATTAGGGTTAAGGTGATAATGATTACAATGGTGATGATGATGGTAATGATGATGGAGGTGATGATAATGGTGATGATGTGGATGATGATGGTGATGACGAGGATGATGATAGAGGTAATGGTGATGACAAGGATGAGATGATTGGGATGATGGTGATGACGTGGATGATGATGGGGATAATGGTGATGATGTGGAGGGTGATTGGGATGATGGTGATGATGAGGATGATAATGGGGATGATGGTGATGATATGGATGGTGAAGTTGTTAATGGTGATGATGTGGTGATTGATGATGATGGGTGATTGATGATGATGGTGATGGTGTTTATATTAATGGTGGTGATATTGATACTCCGGCCAGGGGGGGAGGTTCGGCAAGGAGGAGGAGGAGGATAGGAAGCAGGGAGGAAGAAGATCGAGTCTGAGAAGGGAGAGGTGGAGGTGGTGTTATGGGTCGTTCAGGGTGGAAGAAGGAGGAGGCTCGGGTGGTGCTGGTGGTAATGGTGGTGTTGATGGCAGTGGTCCAACGGGCATATGGTGGTGATGGAAGGATCCCGGTGGGTCGAGGGGAGTCATGGGTTCGGCAGAGTCGTAGCTGTGGTGTCGACTCCGACGAAAGGAAGTACAGGCGGAGGAGGTCGGGGAAGAAGATGGAGTGGAGGTCGAGGAGGAGAACTGGGAAGTGCTCCGGCGAGGCTGTTGGTTCAGTCGACGAGGAGAGGCGGGTTGGCAGCGGGTCAGTCTGGTCCAGGTGGAGAGGGCAAGCTCCGACGAGGTCGTCATGGGGGAGAGGGTGGTGGTGGTGAGGTCTGCTGACGGGGAGATGGGAGAAGCGGCTCGGGGTTGCTCCGGTCGGGTTGTGGAGGAGTCGTGGACATGGAGGACAGGCCGGAGTAGGGAAGAAAGAAGGTGGTCGGACTGAGGGGCAGTCCAGCAAGGTCAGGGTGGCTGAGCTCCGGCAGCAGGGAGGAGGAGGAAGAAGATGAATAGGGATTAGGGGAGGGGTCGGCTAGGGATGGCTTTGATGTGGAAAAAAATAAAGAAAGAAAGAAAAGTTTGTGTATTTATACATGAAATTGGGTTTGGGTGTTTGACCTAGAAAAATTTGGGCTTGGTCAACTCTTGGGGTTGGGCCTTGGTTTGACATGGGGATGTTTGTTGCTATAATTGTATTGTTTAAAATGCAAGGGCTAGGATTAAAATAAGGGGGCGATGTTGTGCGTTGCACATTCCAAAAATTATAAAAAATTCATATAAACGAAAAATAGGTTTCTTTATGTATTGTCCAATGGTGTGGACACCTTAATGCATTTTTGCATAAAAGCGCCCAACAATTAGAAAATTGCACAAAGATGGAAATTAAATTAATTTAATTAAAATTAATGCGCAAGGTGTTCTGGATTTAATTAAAAGTACATGGGGATAAAATTAGGTGGGACACAAGTGTCATAGACATAGAGGGCTCAGAGTAAAATATTATCATTAATTTGGGTTGCACGAAACGATCAAGATTGTGTCTCCAATTTCGATTGGAACGCACAAGGGTACAAACTTGATTTTATTTAAAATTAAATATAAACTTCTATGACGAATGTTGTGCGACTAAAATGTAGCACAAGAGAGCATAATTATAAGTTACACCAAGGTCAGAATAGAAGGCAGTCATGTTTAGGGCAAGAGTATAAAATTTATAGGAAGGCAGTGGCTAGTGTAGCGCTTCAATTATCGAAGCAACGGTAAGGTGCGCTAAGTGGTATAAATATTTCAAAATTAAATAAAATAAAATATTCTATTTCTAATTGGATTCAAACTAGCCCTAGTCTCACTATCTAAGCCAAGTAGACCTAATTTTGGGTGAGGGGGTGTACAGAATTTGTCTCCATCCAACTATTAGTTCTTCTCGACTAGTTTATTTTTGGTCCATTGACATATTTGATCATTTATTTCTTTAGGATTTTTGTGGATGAGATTTAGTTATGCCCTATGACTTGTGACAATTATATACTACTTGTAAATTATTGTTCATAATATAGCGTACGTATATGTCATGGTTTCCATATATTGGAGTCCCCATATACATAAGGCTGGCATGCTTACGTATTCATATTCCTACGTATTTTGGGACTGGGCGTGACAATGCCAGCAAGTAAAGGCAGAGAGGCATAGGCCAGGTGAATTGATTCAGCCTTTAACTATTCCAGAGTGGAAGTGGAAGCATGTGACGATGGACTTTATTTCGGGGCTTCCGCGTTCTCCAGGAGGGAAAGAAGCGATTTGGGTCATCGTAGACAAGTTGACCAAATCGGCCCACTTTTTGTCATTCAAAGTGGGTACATCTATGGAGAAGCTCGTGGAGATGTATGTGCATAATCTCCAGATAGTCAGATTGCATGGAGTTCCTGTGAGCATAGTCTCGTATCAGGATAGTCACTTCACATCCCACTTCTGGAGGAGTTTGTAGGCTAGCTTGGGCACCCAGCTCAAGTTTAGTACTGCATATTACCCCCAAACAGACGGACAGTCGGAGAGGACTATTCAGACTCTCGAGGATATGCTACGCACCTGTGTTTTAGATTTTGGAGGCTCTTAGAAGGATTACCTTCACTTGGTAGAGTTTGTTTATAACAACAGCTACCAGGCCAGTATCGAGATGTCACAATTTGAGGCATTGTATGGACGGAGATGTCGCACTCTATTTTCTTGGGATAATATTGGTGAGAGGCCCTTATTAGGACCAGAGATGGTTGTGGATGCAGTTGAGAAGGTAAATCTTATCAGAGAAAGACTTCGAGTAGCGCAGGACAGACAGCGACATTGGGCCGATAGCCACCGGAGACCATTGGAGTTCGAGGTATAGATTTTATTTTGTATTACTTGTGATTGTTTGTTATAGTTAGAATGCTAAGGCTGTATTTTGTGCTAGGTTGGTGATCTGGTGTTCTTGAGAATTTTTTCGATACGGGGTATGATTTATTTTGGTGGAGGCGAAAAGCTTAGTCTATGGTACATCGGACCCTTCAATGTTCTTGAGAGGGTCGGTGCAGTGGCCTAAAGACTAGACTTGCTGCCTGTATTAGAGGGACTGCATAACATGATCCACATGTCACAACTGAGATGGTACATGGTAAATCCTAGCCATGTATTAGATCACTCGAAGATCGAGGTTGGTCCTACTCTCAGTTACCCAGAGAAGCCTGTGGTGATTTTGGATCGCAGGAAGAAGGTGCTGCAGAACCAGATGATTCCTTTGGTACGCATCGCGTGGAGGCATCACTCGCCAAGAGAGAGTACATGGGAGAGAGATTCCAAAATGCGCGAGCAATATCCTTATATGTTTGAGCTGTGAGGTATAATTTCTTCTTGCTTGTATTGATTGCTATTGGTAGTTAGCTTCTTCCTTAACTTTTGAGGGCAACATTTTTCTAAGGTGGGTAGGATTGTCACCCTCACTTTTCTATCTAGGGGTAGTTTAGTATTTTAGCATGGGTAAATAATTTTAGGAATAAATATTTATAATCATAGGGCATAACTAAATCTCACCCACAGAAATCATAATAAAATAAATGATCAAATATGTCAATGAACCAAATATGAACTAGTCGAGAGGAACTAATAGTTGGATGAAGACAAATCTACTACCAAACTAGAATATAAAAGTAAATATAAAAAGTACATCATCTAATGATTAGAGAGGCTCAAAGAAAAGACTCCTCGAAAGAGAATGGAGTAGCAAGTCCTGATCCATGCTCCTGCGAATAGTCATGATCGTCTACACCTGGAAAGGGACCAGATCCTCAGAAGGACATACAAGATACATTGAAGCATGCCAATAATGTACTAAAAATAAACATCCAAAGGGTCACCTAACCGTCTATGTAAATGCACTTTTGAGAATAATTTTCCAACACGTGGGCTATCTGGCTAAAATGGGATTGGCATGATTGTCTCAGAGAATCAGGAGCCTAAAAAGCATGACGTATTTTGAACGTCACAGGCCGCCTGTAGATATATAATATAAGGTTTATCTGACCACGCATCTCTGGCGGAGCGTACGAGTTACATAAGAAAAAGTACAAAGGAGCCCAAATGCCTTACTTGTTGTTCTTTCCACCTCATGCTCTATTCATGCCATATCCATGACATGATAATACCTCTAATAACTACTAAGTCTTCTAGCATGCAAATTTTATTAGCAGTTATTCCCTATCGCACGTCCCATACGCATAGGTGGCCAACCCATTACGCAAGTATGTGTCCTACATAAGACTCACACTCATGTAACAACTATGTCACAGCCTGTCATGCCCCATTCCCAAATACGTAGGACTAGGACACGTAAGCATGCCAACCGTATGTATATGGCAACTCCAATATATGGAAACCATAACACATGCGTACGCTGTATTATGAACAATAATTTACAAGTGGTAAAAACTATCATAAGTCACAGGGTATAATCTAATCTCATCCACAAAAATCAAATATAAATAAATGAATAACCAATAACTATATAACTAGATCTCAATATGAAGTATTATAAGATAACAGTCGGATGGAAACAAATCTACTACCAAACTAGAATAAAAAACAAACACAATATAACAATATCAACTAACAATCACGAGGCTCGAAGAGAAGACCTCCTCGAAATATAAGTAGCCAGTCCGGGTCTGCGCTCCTACGAATACTCATGAACGTCTACACCTGGAAAGGGACCAGGTCCTCAGAGGGACATAACAAGATACATAGAAGCATGCCATAAAGTAAATATTGAATAAATAAAGGGGTGCTCTAACCATCTAAGTTAATGCAATTTTAGGACAACTTAGTGCGTATGGGAAAGTGTAGGCTAGACATATGCTGACGTAATTTACCAATCGTCGTGACTGGCTAGTATATGCCACATATGCCCCCATAACAAGGGCACTCTATAATATAATAACGTCCAGCTCCGAAGAGGATGGCATCTGCATAGTATAACGTCCATATCACTCCGTAGAATATGGCATCTGAATAGTATATCGTCCATATCGCTCCGTAGACTGTGGCATCTGAATAGTATATCGTCAATATCGCTCCGTTGAGCGTGGCATCTGAATAAAGGAGGTGGGAGCTAAATACCGTCACACGTGCTGCTCACACCGATAGCCAGTAGAGAATGAGGCACGCGTCCCTATATGTACTCACTCTGTGACGTGCAATAATACGTGTCAAGGCCTGGGGAGTCATACTGATAAGTCCACAACTTTAGGTGGGTCTACTAGACTCTAGGTCAGACACAAGTCCTAACGTTAACGCCTCCGTTGACTGCAACCGAGTCTCTCTCGGACACACACAGTTATATAATATTAAAAAAATAAAATATGCAACTAAGAATAACTGAATTTAAATAGTAAAACAAGGCAAGGTATACTTGCCTGCAAGGAAGCTGCGTAGTGCCAATAACTTGCTCTTGAAGTCTTGCAGAACAATCAAATAGGTCCTATATACATATAATATTATACAATACAACATTAGCCATTACACTAATACATACACAACCATAAATACATTGAACTCAGGACATAGCTAGGTATGACACTGGTCAACTAGGGTCAAGCGTGTGTCTAATTGCACGAGTGTCGCATCTGTAATTGTTGTGCAAGACAAACAGTCAAAATGATACGGGGCTCGCTAGTACGTCAGTGTACATAATGGCAGTCTGCTAATAAATTATATGATCACAGGTCAATGGTAAATATGGGATATCCGTAATTACGCTAGGGTCACCTAGTACATTTATAATTTATACATATTATTATCTAGCAATAACATTAATACTCATAATATATATATACACTAATTAAATACATATACAATATATATATTGTATATACACTAATTGAATTCATATACTATATATATATATATATATATATATATATATATATATTTATGTATATATAGATATACCAATTATATACATGTCAAGACTATACTAATGGAATACATAAACTAATACATACATACTAATTGAGTTCATATACTTTATATATATATATATATACCAATATTTATATTAAACATATACATATACTAATACTAATATGTACATACCATCATGAAGGAGGGCAGGAACGAACCTGCACACGGGCACGAGATCGACGATGACTGCGATGTTGATAATGACGATGATGATGACGATGACGATGGTGATGACGATGATAATGACGAAGATGACGATGATAGTTAAGGTGATGACGACGACGGCGGCGATGGTGATGATGACGATGTTGACGACTTTGACGACGGTAACGATGATGATAACGACTATGATGACGATGATGATGATGGTGAAGGTGATGATGATGGTGAAGGTGATGACGATGACGATGAGGCAGCAGTGTCGGAATGGAGATCGACGAGGGGAAGGAGAAGTGAATGGTGGTGGTGGTATAGAGTGGTGGTGGTCGAGGTGATAATGGTGGTGGTGGTAATGAAGGTTGGCCGGAGTTGTCGAGTAGGAGCTCAAGCAGGAGAAGGAGGACGAAGGCGAGGTCGAGTTGACAGGAAGGGGTGGCCGGGGACTATGGCAACTCCGACGGCGGGTTGCAGAGGGAGGATGGCCGAACTCGGGTTGAGGGAAGGAGGTCGAGTGGGATCCGGTCGACGAGGAGGTGAATGACAGCGGTTCAGTGGGTCTCTGGCGGGTCTCCGGTCGACGAGGTGGCCGGATGGGTCAAGCTTCAAGCGAGTGGGAAAAGGACAATGGGCTTGGCTCGGTCGAGTCAGGCGGGAACAGCAGGGTAGGCTCGGTTGGGCGTCGGTTTCTGGCGGGTGCAGCGGGATGACGAGGTTCTGCGGGGTTGTCATCGTGTGGAGGAGGCGGGGGTTGTCGTCGTGTGGAGGAGGGTCGGTCGGGTTCAGCGGTTGAGGGAAGCGGTTGGCAGACGGACTCCGACGAGGGCTCTGGATCGAGGCAAGGCCGGTGGGGTCAACTTTACCGGAGGGTGGAGGTGAGGATGATGATGAATAGGGTTGGGTTAGGGTTTTTATAAAGTTGGTTTGATTTGAATGAAGGAGGAGGTAATGTAAAAATATAATAAAGGAGGAGAGTTTGCATGGGGAGAAGAGGGTTGATGGTGACCTCCTAGGGATTAGGGCTGGCCATGCTTTGGGATGGGGTTGCTTTAGGAAATTGGTTGAGGATGAGGAATATTTATATATAATGGTGTGTGTGGTGAGGATGGCTCCATTTTAATGAGTGGTCTAGATTCAACATGAGGGGAATATCAAACCAAAAAGGAGGAGAGAGGGAAGGAGTTGAATGGTCAAAGGGAGGGGGTTTGGTTCTTCATTTGGTTTAAACCAATAGGATGGTGACACCTTATCGCATTTTTGCACAAAGGTACCTAACAATTAAAAATTTGCACAATTAATAGAATTTAGGATTGGATGAGACAAAACACCATGTTTGGTGTTATATAGTGGGCTAAAATTGTGTGGTGTTTAGTATGAGTCTTGAGGGTGTGAGTGTGGGTTTGGATTGGAGTTGGATCTAGTTTTGGGTGAGGTTGGGTCATTGCATTAATTTAATTAAAATTAATGCTAGGTGTTCTTTAATTAATTGGAAATATATGGGGTTAAAATTGGGTGGAACACTAGTATCAGGGACGTAGAAGACTCAGAAAAGAATAATACCATAATCAAGGTTGGACAAAACGGGTTGAGGTTGCGTCTCCAATTTTGATTAGAACGGACAATAATGCAAAGTTGGATTTAATTAAATTTAAGAACGGACGTTTGTAACGAATATTGTGCAACTAAAATGAAGCACAAGATAGAGTAGTTATAAGTTACACAAAGGTCAGAATGGTAGGTAGGCATGTCTAGGCAAAGTGTATAAAATTTGTTGGAAGGCAAAAGCTTGGATAGTGCTCTAATTATCGAAGCAACGGTAAGGTGCACTAAGTGATATAAATATTGTAGAATTAAATAAAATGTCGTATTCGATTTCTAATTGGATTCAACTAGCCCTAGTTTCTCTATCTAAGCCAAGTAGGCCTAATTTTTGGTGAGGGAGTTTACACAGCCAATGAAACATAATGATGCCTCCAAATTATGGGGTGGTCTCATAACTCGGTCAACATACATAATATATAATAAAGACAAAATACGACGCCACCGTCGTTGCACCCAAGTTATTCTTGGTCGTGTAGTTTATATAGGAGTTAAAATATATGAACTAAATAACAGAAATAAAATGTATGCACCATATGTAATATAAATCATAGTACAATAGTAAGGTATACTTGCCTGGCAAGCAATCTGCATAGAGTAAGCGTCCAAACGTCAAGCACAAGGGATCAGAAACTATGGCCTTCGAATGAACATCTTCGGATGCTGAAATAAAAATCACCAAAGTCTCTGGAATCAGCGAGATAGTCAGAGGTCTACCCTTTCTTCTAATTTGGACACAGGGGCAAAACGATAATTTTGGGTCAAAACGGGATCCATGCGTAGCCTATTTTGTACCAAAATACGTGCCAGGATTAAAGGTCTCTAAATTAGACAAATTATAGGTCAAAAAAAATCTTAAATAATGATACGAACTCAACAGTATGTCCAATTTTGTATTCCGGTGAGCCGATCACAAATTCGCCTTTCAAGTCAAACCGTGGGGCCCGCGAATATACGGTTGGTTCAACTGTCTCAGAATCGCATAAAACTTGGGTCACAGGACCGACGTGATACCAAGAATCCAATAGCGCAAGTTTTGTCATATTTCGACGAGCGTACACAAAGTAGGGTAGTTGTTTACAAAAGTTGCGATACGGAAACTTTTATGGATACGGGTTGATTCTGACTCGCACATACGTCCGAATCAACTTTCACGAAAGCCCACACATCAGGATATATCATATACGCCTTTTGGTGCAATTGGTATGCAATGAAGAAGGTTTGTTTGGTGAGGTATACTCCATATCATAAAATTTTAGTTTTGAAATACCAAGTTTTTGATCATTTTGGAGGCCGAATAATTTAACAAATAGAAAAAACTAATAAAAACTAAAAGAACAATAAAATTCTTGGTTATATTAAGAAAAAAATCTTTCAATTAGATTTTGAAAATATTAAACGAGTTTATGGCAAATTGGGCATGAACATGGGGGTTTGGGTCAAATTTTGGGACTGGTCTTGGACAGTTTTTCGGCCGACTTTCGGTCAATTTTTTGACCAATCCAGGGCACGAAAACTCATCACCCTTGGAAGGAATCCTAGAGAGCCGTGTTGTGAGCATGTACGAAGAAATGTCTCAAGAAAAGATCGAGAGAGCAGAAAGATACATAACCTAAAAGATGGGGCATCATATCGCGACTGCGCACACACGTGAATGCAGGAGCTTTTACGACGGTCAGTCAGCCGGTGCGGCGGCTGTCGACGTCGAGGGTGGCTTAGGAGAAAGGGGATTAGGGTTGGGGTTTCAGTTTACTAGAATAAATTAGGGTTAGGGTCTGGTTATATATATATATATATATATATATATATATATATATATATATATATATATATAAGTGGGAAGAGGGTTCCGCGGAGTTCTGTTGGGGTAGTATAGGATTTGGATTTGGATTTTTATTATTTATTTTTATTTTATTTTCCTTCTTTTAATATTTTTCTTATTCATAGTATAAATATAAATATAAATATATATACTAAGATATATATAGTTTAATATAGCCATAAACAAATCTAGATAATTGCAATAAATAATGTAATAAAATTTAGAGTAATAATATACTGAACTACAGTATACAAAAGAAAACTATGCAAGATAAATCCTAATTAATAATAGTAAACATTACTATAATATATCTTAAAGACTCTATATGATGGTTAATACTAAAAGATAGCAATATCAACAATCATAGTCATTAATAAAAAATAATATCATCTAAACTGATAAGAGATATAAAAATTAAATAAAAATAAAACAAATTAAAATATTTAATTAAAATTTTAAATTTAAATAGTTATAAAAGACTATCACTATCATAATATAATTAAAACTAATATAACCACAAAGTTTTAGATAAAAATAATAATATAGTAAAATCTTAGTAGCAGCATCAATGTTAAACTGTAAGTAATAAAATACACTTACAAGGAGAAGAAAAAAAAGACTGATAAACTTCAAAGCGTAGAAAAAATACTATAATTGCTAATTTAAATTAGGGGGTTTACAGACACCAGCTTGGGCATCGAAAGACACACCTTGCGCAGGACCAGAGGCGAGTACATCTCTATGTCAGTTTTTATTTCATGATAGTATATATATCGCATGTTCTAGAACTGTATACTTGATTCTGACACAGTGGTTACACGAACTGGTACTATATGGATCCTGTTAGGAGATGTTATCCCCTACCGTGTTCAGCGGGTACTCATTCACATATATTTTATCATGTGTATCGGGTATTAATTTTAGTGTACTTCATGTTCACACATTGCTCATGTTCAGTGTGTCCATATTCGTGTTAGTAACGTGTCGTGATTGGATCCATGAGTATTGGTTGGGGATGTGGGAGGTGGAGTTTGTTATGTGATCAAGTCATGTGTATTCGTTTACATGTCAATTATATATCACACGTGTAATCGAGTTACCATATTGTATTCGTGTTCAACCCAAACAGATCACATAATGAACTTGTACTATATGGCACATTAATTAGTTTATCTATTTATATTAAATTGTAGCTATTCATATTGTCTATTCTTTATTCCAGTATATTACCTCTTCACTCTAGTTTACTCTATTTCTTATGGTTAGTTATCCTGTATTCTTTTCTATTATCTGTTATATATGCTCGATTATGTATTTGAAACTACTTTCAGAGGTATGTACTTTGCTCCAATCCTGACTAGATATATTTTTTAGATGATTGGCTTGTGGACCAGTGTCTCACGTACTACGGGCCGCAGGATGGCGTACCATTAGAGGATACTCCTTTAGAGAAGGAGGACCAAGCACCAGATGCTGAGAAGGTCTAGACTTATTGTTTAGACTTGTATTAGACTTTTTGAGACTTTTTTGTATGTATATATTATTGGGGACTTGTGATTGTATTGTGACTCTTTTCCTCTTTTATTCCATATCATGCTTTATCTCCCTTAGTTTGACATTATGATTGAGTATTGTTTACCATTATCATATACCATATTATTCCTCTATTTAGAGTTGAGATGACATCGACTGGTACCTTATATATTTTGTATGAGAAGTTTAGATAGTATGGATGACCCAGACAACGTTCTACCGCCGATGCTGTGGCATAGGCTGGGCATTGATCACTATACGTGCCCTTATTCTAGGTGCGAGTCGTGATACGTACCCTAAGCCATGCTTGGTCTTATGGTAGTAATCCTCGGGTTTACTTGCCGAGCGGTAAGGTGCAATAGTAGTTGCCGACCTTTTCTATAATATAGACCTCGGTTGCTTTTAAGATCATACCCTAACTTTTAGATGAGGTATTTGGCTTCACTACTGAACCGGTAGAGTTGTATTTTACCGGTATCAGATTCTGGCTCTTGTTCCTCTGGGATGAAGGAGTGGGGCATCAACCCTTCCGAAGATGATGTATTTGTCTCCCCTCCTCTTTGTTAGAACCGTAAAGTAGGAACCTTGGCTTAGGAGGATTCAGTTTGCAGCATCGGTGGTCATCACCAGCACCTGCAAGCGCAGGCCTAGACCGTGCTAAATGGAGTACAATGTGCTTATGTGTGCAACTTTGAAGTAGTTCAAAGATAGCCCTTTATGGATGAAATAAGGTATCTCGTCATTCGAAATTACATCGTCGAGAGAAAGGACGTTAGCATGTGCAGCTACATACTCCTTCAGCTCGTCTTTCCCGAGATCTGCCCCCAGTGCGAGCGACGACTTTGTAGCTTTTTTGTTCAGTTTTACTACCAGAGGGTCGGACATGGTATGAGGCAGTGGAGCATCCTTCGGAGGTTGACTCACCATGCGAAGATGAATGACCAAAGGTTCGGACATGGTAGATGGTGCCGGATCTCCCTTCGATGGTTAATCTGTCCTACGAAGGCAGACAACCAGATGTTCAGGTGCCTTCCTACGTAGTTTTACGACGAGAGAAGAGGCTGTATCAAGAGCGCGTGACTTTAGACAAACTCTTAAGGGCTCTTCTGGTATTGTTCCAGTTTTTACCTCATTATCGGTGTTATTGCTACCTTTATCTTGGTAGACCTGTTTGTAAAGGACCGAGTCGGAGTAATAGGCTTTGATCCCTTTGAACAAATCGACATCAACAAACTCCATTTTGACTATGCCGCGTTCATCGATGTACTTCATGCACTGGTGTAGAGTCGACTACAGGTGACCTCTGTTCATGTATCCATGGACGTTCGAGCAAGAAATTGTAGGATACATCTACGTCAATGACGTAGCAAGTGACTCTGTTTTTATGTCATTAATATAGATTTTGAGGCGAATCTTGTCCAAAGGGTAGCTCCTTCCTGCGTTGAAGACAATGATGGAAGTATTGGTGGTTGTCAGGTGATGCATCGAATTGCCCAGGGTCTGAAGTTGACTCTATAGGATGATGCTGATTGATGAACCGGGGTCAATGTGCATCTGGTCCACCTTAATGGCACCAATGTACCCATTTTAATATGGGGGATGATCATGCCGGTTATTCTTTAGCAACATGTCATGTTATAAAAATATGATATTGGGCATTGCCTCCATAATATTATTGCAGTGAGGGCAAGCAGCTGGATCTTCAGATGGCAGCTTGACCTGCTCCAGGTAGAAGTCGGTATTTTATAATACCTCGCTAAGAGGAGCCCGAGTGTATTTGGAGAGTCGGAGAAGCTCGAATAAAGAAAACTTCACTAGAGTATTGGCGAGCTAGGCCAAGATATCGAAGTTGTAGTTCTTTTCCAACCCTTGAGCTGAATCTTTGCACAGCGGCATGTGAAAGCGACTATCTTTCCACTTAGACTTATCCACTGCTGGAGGCTGGGATAAACCCGGATCTGATACTGCTGGTGTAACTGTTGGAAGTGCACCATCGTCAGGGATGTCGTACTCTTATTGGTACGCTAGGTCTGACCTCGTTGTTTCTACTATAGCTTACTCTGATGGGAGGGAAACTGTGTAGCATGGTTTGGATTTTTTTCCCGTAGTCTTAGTGGCAGACGGTATTGTCTACTACATCAATTCCCCGTTGGTCCCAAGGTCCAAGCTTGCTTATCGAGAAGCCCTTGTTGGTTGGCTAGTCATGCTTGATTTAATTTTTAGCATCGACTGAGTCAGGACTTGCATCGATGAACTCACTGTCTGCATTATGGCCTCAAGAGCCTTAAGGCATTGTCGGTCACTGGGGCCTTCGTGATTGTCCCCTTCCATTTATACATCCCTCACATGGGGAGAGTTGGATAGGGCAGTAGACACCGCACTTTCCATCTCTGATTCTTGTCAGGAGTAGTCATCAGGTAGCGTAGCCTCCTCCTCAGGTTCAGATAGAGTACTACCCCCAGTGTAGGAGGCTACATCATTTTGACGAGGGTGGCCACCATCATGGATATCGGAGTCTGTGCCCTGGAAATTACTGCCTTCTTGGAATGTCAGGTTGTCTTATAGGTCCAGGGTATTACTACCCCCAGCTCGTGTAACCCTCAGGGGTCTTGAGGAAGAACTACCCCCAGCGACTGATAGATTTTTCTTTAAGCGAGTTCCTTAGAAAAAACCTTTCGCAAGTCCTGCTGTTGGTCCTCCTGGTAGTTCTCAATGAGCTGGTTGAGAGTAACGGACTGGAGGTGCTGGACTTTTTTTCTCCCACGGTGGAAGGATCTTTCCGAGCAGAATAACATGAGACGAATGGTATCTCATCCTCCTCTGGTGTTTGCACCCGATCTCCAGGTTGTTGCCGGGTAGGTGCCTTCGGATGAAGTCATTGGAATGTTGATTGCTTGCTTGTGGGTACTGCCACTTTGTTGCAGCAGCAATTGATGATAATTTTAGCACAGTGGTGTCCTGGGGAGGATACTTCACGTGCCGCAGTTGTCTCTCTCGTCTTGTGCTTGTGATTAATCATATTGTGCAAGTCAAACGAGGCTTGATCCACCTTTGTACCTTTTTCGTGAGTACGGGTATACCAAGCGCGCGGGTGCGTGGGTGTTGATTTTGCTCCTTGATCTAGGGTTCGTACAAGAACTTTCTCCAGATCGTCAGTGAAAGACTTTTGAGACGGACCCTGCCCATTTATCGCTGCGGGTTGGACGCATGGGCATATTTTGTATGACTTCCCATCAAGAGAACGCATAGTACGCGGTTCTCTCTGGCGGTCAGCCAAATAGATAGTTGCTTGAGCCTGACGAGCTCGCACTTCCCCAGACTTCTTTGACTTAACACGCACAGGCGCATAATACGAAGAGTCAAAGTTTTGATTTTCCTCAAAGCGACGCATAAAAGTACGACCGGATAAGATTCTGTCAAAGACAGAGCTTCTGGGAGTGTCAGAGACGCATGCGATTGAGTTGGAAGCTGCATACTGCTTTCTTTCCCGTATCCTCCGTTATAGCCGCATGGGCTGCACATCAACTCCCAAACTCTTGGCATCTTATTATTTTTTTCTGCCAGAGTTCGGTGCAGAGCATTCTTCTTTTCAGTCAAGGAGGCTACATGAGCAAGGACAGCCTGAGCGGACGCATGTCGTGGATCTTCAGTATCAGAGAGAGAGACATGGAGTGCATGATCCATAGTTGGATGAGGTGCAATGGCCTTTTCTACCATGTCCTGTGGGTCTTCAAGTGGTGAGCACCCTTCTGGTTGGAAGAGGCTGTCGCATAAGCAATGTGTTAGCCCATTGGTCATGGTCGAACCAATTTTGATAATTGATCTAACATGGACTCGATATAAGCTACTGTGATGCTTTTCAGATATACTGCGATGTCTGCAACATCAACTGTTCAGAGCTGCTTCCCGTCGTTGTGTATGTTTTTATTTTCCTATATGCAATATAATTTTTTATTTTATTGATTCTAGGAATATACTGTATACCACATCGTACTGGCAATTAGGCTACCCTAAATTATTTTCAAAATAGCCTATCTTGAAATAGCCTAAAATCCTACTTTTGGTTGGGCTAAGTTGGGCCCAAAATTCAGTCCAGTTTCTGTTATGGCCCTGAACTAAGGGAACAGAACTCGGCTCGAGTTTGGCCCGAGTTCGGCCTTAGTGAACATTTTGTTCAGAAACTTGGTCTCCCTGAAGTTTCGGATACAACAACTATTTTATGATATTTTGCAGACGAACTCTGGCCAAGTTCTGTCCGAACTCTCCTTTGAGAAATCCTATAAATAGAGAAAAGATTTCATATTTCTACACATAAATTGACTTTCAATCTTCTCTTCCCTTCTGGTATACGAGTTCTAAAAAGCCTTTATTTTTACATCCCAAGCCAGTTATAATTCTCTAGTCTTAGTTGCCAGTATGGTACGGTCTAGAAGTTCAGAGAGTTGTAATCAAATGCTTGTTCAAAAGTTCTTTACTTCATACTTGAAATCATCGAGCTCTTTGGTTCAAAGCTTGTGTCTGTAAGAAGTCGGCAAGCCTTCGGATCAAAGCTTGTGTTACATTCGTATAGTGGATTCCAACTGGGAGCTAGAGGCCTCCCGCCTGGATTAGTCCTCATATTGAGGGATACCAGGATACATTGTTGTGTTTGCGTTTGCCTTTTCATTCTTTACTTTACTTGTGCTTATACTATGATAGTTGTGACATACCTGCAATATAATTACTATACTTTTATTATAGCTGTAACACTTACTTATATCTGTGACACATATATAGCAGTCATGATACTTGTATAACTTGTTAAAAAAAATTTAATTGCTAAATTTTGCTGCATACTCTATTTACCCCTCCTCTAGAATATATTATATTATATTTTGATCCTATAATTGGTATAAGAGCAGGTTTATAGCATTTATCAATTTGATTATATACCTATCATCATCCTGCTTAGGTATATTTTTACTATTATTTATTTAACTGTTATTTACTTAATTTTTGCTTAAATATACTTTTAGTGTCACTTATATCACATGGCTAACATGAAGGAAGGCCAATCCACAAATAGTCCTACTCTATTTGACAGAATAAGCTACACTTATTGGAAGACATAAATGAGCTATTATCTGAAATCTCATAATTTTGATCTTTGGTCTATAGTTATAGATGGCTACTGTAAACCCCCTCGACCAATTCAGGATAAATTGAATTAAATCTAGAGACTAGGATTAATTTGGTATTAATTAGGATTAATGTGCGTCAATTATACGTCTTAATATACCTGGACGTTGCTTCGAGGTTGGAGCACCACACCAGTAGTTATCTTACACCCAAGGTCACGAACATCTCTTAGACATGACAGACTACCCCCTTTGACAATTTTGCAAACTTAGAGACTCGTCATTGCGTCTCACCTTAGCTACGCAATGCTCAATTAATTTTTTGCCTCGTGCATTAATTTTTAATCTAATTAATTTGAGGCCAACTTCACCTCAAGCGAGACCAGACCCAACCCTTGAACACTTTCAGGTGGACCAGCGCCCACCCCAACGAGCCTTGGCCGGCCCAAACCTCGAGGCCAGCCCACAAATTTTGTCTCCTATATAAATACACAATTCCTACTTAAAACCTTAAAAAAACTATTCCTTCCCTTACCAAGGAGCAAACCATAGCCGACCCCTTTATAATCACCCAAGCACCTCCCCTTCCCCTTCTCGGACTTCACAAACGACTCCACCACCGTCTCAGCCACCACTTCTCGCCGCCAACCACCATCACAGCCACCCGGTACCCGCCGCCTGACCCCGACACCATCTCCTTCACCAACTTCCTTCCGAAACTTAACAGCCCCGGTCACCCCCGACACCCTCGATCAGCCCTGCCAGGCGGAGCGCCACCCTTTCCCGCGGCAGACAGTCACCCCCGCACCACCTCGACCCAGCAACCGTCGCCTGCTCAGAGCTGCTGCTGTTGCTACTGCGGCTGCTGCAACTGTTGCTCCAGCCGTTGCCTTGCCGTCGCTGCCTGGCCGCCGCTGCCTTGCCGCCGACCGCCGTCGGAGCCCCCACTCGACGGAGGACGTCCAGACAGTGCGGATACCCCCGCCCAGTCTACTAGGTATTTGCTCTATACTTCTTTCTTTTGAATCGTGTCCATAAATATTTGTAGTATCGTCGTGTCGAGAGCCATAGTCTTGGACACAGCCAAGTTAACCCTAAACTACATATATGAAAGCATGATAACCTGCAAGAATTAATATTTACGTAATGTCTAACCTTTTCCTTAATCATAAGACCTGTTGTTTGAAACATGAGATTCATCGATAAAACTTAGACCTCTCTAAGTATGCGTAATATGGGAAATAAGGATCAGTGATTTTACTAGATGTAATAAAGTTTCGTAACTGATAACGTAGAAATTATTATCTCAAGACACACGTTGACAAGGACAGAACACGTGTACATCCTAGCTACGTGCACACGTGACACTATCTTCGATCAGTCGTAAACTTGTGACAGTTCCTAAGAGCAGCATCGTAAATTATGTATGTTTTTGCGTTATTGTCTGATGTAGATTTTCTATATTATATTATATGTTTAGGGTCATTGGATCAGCCAGGAGACATTGCAGGAGCAGGCTATTGGCATTCACATCTTGAGGACTCAGGCAAGATACCTTGCCATATTTACTGTCTAATTTAAATTATGCATAAGTTGTTTTGTATTCTTGTTGCTTTCCTTTTATACAACTGTGCGCGTCTGAGATTTACTCGGGTGCTGTCGACGGATACGTCGATAATTAGTATAATTGACCTAGTTCGTAGTTGACTCACCCCATTGGAGGATACTCTGACATCTTCCGAGACCTGATACTTCTACACGTTCGTGGTGACAATTTCATGTTGGGATGCGGGTTCGCGTGCTCGACTAGCTATCGGTGCGTGTGACGTGCATCACGGTTAGTAAGTAATTCAAGATTATTTTAGTGTAGAGACTTGGCATTTAGATACGGAGTATGCACGTCGAGTATTCGACTTGGATATATACATTGGGCGGGGAGGACGACTAGTAGGCATATGGGACACCCCACTCCTTTATACAGACACCGCACTCGACGGAGTGATACGGACGTATATATATATTACTGATACCACGTTCCATAGAGTGTTGGACGTTACTTGGTGATATTACAGATACCACACTCTATAGGATGTTAGACATTATTGTATTCCTGCGCCAGTGTTATAGGGGGCATATGTGGCATATACTAGCTGGTTGTCACGACTGGTGAATTACGTCATCATATGTCTAGCCTACTCCTTCCCATATACTCACAATTGTCCTCATATTGCATTCACTTAGATGGTAGCACACCCATTTATTGTATTTATTTTATTCAGTATTTATATATGGCATGCTTCTATGTATCTTGTTACGTCCCTCTGAGGACCTGGTACCTTTCCAGATTTGGACGTGATATATTACCCCACAGTGTACGGCCTAGGACAGGAGACGAGGTTCGCTACCGCAGAGGAGCTAGAGGTGTTACCGTCAGAGTTTTCGTGATCACTTGGTAGGCCTTCTGCCTAGGATTGGGTGCATCATTATCTAGTCAGCTGATGCCCTAGTCATTATCTTTTATCTATCATTTCAGTACTTTATTTCGTCATAGTAGTGGGTTTGTTCCCACCAGACATTCTTGGTTGTACTATGATATCTTGAGACTGGTGTTTATCTTCCAGCAGTTTATTTAGTATTTCTTGCTGTTTATATTATAGATGAGATTAGTTTACCTGTGGTTGACTGATAGTGGACATATTAGTATTTTAGGATAGCGTAGCACTCTTCGTTAGGATCCATTAAATTGGGATATCCTTGGAGGCGTGACAGCTGGCTATTGCCACGTGGCCTGGTCCTGTGTACTTTTGGGACTGGGGCGTGACATGGTTTTAGTGGTGGCCCATGCAGGTCGACTTTTTTGCTTGTGGTATGTTAACATGCCCAGCGAGCCTGCAATAGGATAGAAATTACTAGGTCTCATCCACTCTGAGTACGTTTTTGGAACTTCCTTCGTGTTACTTCTAAATATCTGCATCCTGTTTGTTTGATTTCGTCCTCTTTTTAATGAAGTCCTATCTTTTGCAGCAAGATGAACTTGCGCAGTGGACGAGGAGCACCCAGTGCCTCGGTGCCAGATAATACCACCCAAAGAGAGGAGGTACCCCAAGGGCAACCCCCGCTACAGACCTCGCTGATACATTGGCACGAGACTTCTCAGGGCGATCCTAAGGACAGACTTTCCATACGATTCCCATGCAGCATTTTAAGGGACAAACCTCAGGAGCCATACCGATATCGCAAACTGAGAGGCCGACATCTGAAGAGACGCCTACTGCACAGCCAGAGGTTCCATTACCACCACCTGTACCCTACACACCCCAGATGCCACAGCTAGATGGACAGCCACAGATGCTTCAGTTCTTTCAGACCATGATGCAAGCACAGTGGCATCAGACAGAGACATTGAGACAGAGTTTGATGGCAGTACTAGAGAGGACACCTGTCCCAGCACCCGTACTAGCACCCCTACCAGCCCAGACAGGTGGCACTGTTAGATGGTTCCGACAGATGGGACCAGATACTTTCTCAGGCAATAAGACTGCAGAACAGATCTTCGATTGGGTCGCCAACATGGAGATGCTACTAGAGGCTTCACAACTGCATCCAGACCTTTGGATGATCGCAGTGAGGGCCCAACTAAAAGGCAACGCCCATCACTGATGGGATTCTATTAGGCACAGCGTAGGCAAGAACCAGACTTGGGAACAGTTCTTAGAGTACTTCAATGTGAAGTATTTTCCAGCTACAGTCAGAAATGCCCTGTACTGCCAGTTCCTACATCTAGAGTAGGAAAATATGACTGTTGACACCTATGATACGGAGTTCAGCCGCCTTAGCAGATTTTGTGCCATCCTGATACCCAATGATCTCGAAAAAGCCAAAAGATTTCATCATGGCCCCAATTTTGTGCTATAGAGGTATACCACCATACAGGCAAGGATTTCTTATGAGGAGGTTCTTACAAAGGCGAGGATTCAGGAGGCCATCGTCAGAGGAGCTAGACGTTCCAGTATGACTACATCAGCCAGAGCCCAGCCCGGAGCAGAAGGACCGATCCGACGTCTCGGAGCACAGACACAGCAGAGGGCAGCACCATACCAGCCGAAGGAGCTCCCGACTTGTCACCATTGTGGCAAGAAGGGACACGTCATTAAAGATTGTCGGAAGAAGTTGGGATTGTGCATGATATTTGGAGCAAGTCAGCACCGTGTCAGGGATTGCCCGCAGCGCAGAGAGGCAGCACTGCAGACAGGGCAGAGGCCAGCAGCACCAGTCCCGAGGATACTACCCCCACCAGGAGGCCAGCGCCCACCAGCACCGGAGGATTTCAGAGGAGACCACCTTTGGCCCCATAGGAGGTACAGTTCGACCGGACCCGACAGCAGACAGGAGGATAGAGGAATGGACAGGCCTTTGTATTAGCAGCTACGGAGGAGGAAACAGAAGGGGAGGCTATCACAGGTACCATTTTAGTTGCATCATTACCTGCAACTGCATTGTTTGATTCTGGTGCTACACTATCATTTATATCTAGTAAATTTGTAGCAATGCATAGAGTAGCGACTTCCCCCTTACCTAAGAGTTGAAAGATTTTTACCAGAGGAGGTATCGTGCCGGTTACCAGCACTATCAGAACGTGCTCGGTAGTCGTATGTGGTAGAGAGATGAGAGCGCGATTCATGGTATTGCCTATGTCGTACCTTGATGTTGTGCTAGGCATGGACTGGTTAAGCCAGTATAATGTCGTACTGAATTGCCAAAAGGGTAGCATCACTTTTAGACCGCCATAACAGCTGGAGTTTGAGTACATACGAGGGACCGTCGAGCAAGGAGTATAACAGATAGCTGGAACTTGTATGGCTATGGAGATGGTACCCCCGCCAATAATTGCAGAATTCGAGGATGTTTTTCCTGAAGAATTGCCAGGCTTACCACCAGATAGAGACGTGGAGTTCACCATTAAGCTAGTACATAGAGCAGTACAGTACCGGTATCTTCTAATGTATACCGATTGGCGAAGAAGGAGTTAGATGAGCTGAAGCTACAATTAGAGGAGTTGCAGAGCAAGGGATTTATCCGTCCTTGTGCATCACCTTGGGGAGCACCAGTACTGTTTGTACCTAAAAAGGAAGGAAAAGTACGTATGTGTATTGATTACAGAGCCCTTAATGCTTTGACTATCAAGCACAAGTACCCCTTGCCGCGGATTGATGATTTATTCGACCAGCTGACAGGAGCAGTGGTGTTCACAAAGATTGACTTGAGATCGGGTTATCACCAAGTGAAGGTGCGAAGAGAAGACATTCAAAAGACAGCATTCAGGACTCGTTATGGTCACTACGAGTTCTTAGTGATGCCTTTTGGACTAACGAATATACCTGCTGTATTTATGAACTTGATGAACAGAGTATTCCACCAATACTTAGATCGGTTCATGGTAGTCTTCATCGACGACATCTTGGTGTATTCAAAGAGCCACGAGGAGCACGAAGAGCATCTGAGACTAGTATTAGAGACGCTGAGGAGAGAGAGGCTTTATGCCAAGCTGAGCAAGTACGAGTTTCTTCTAGATCGTGTCACTTTTCTTGGACACGTTATCTCAGGAGATAGTATTTCAGTAGATCCTGCGAATATTTCATCAGTAGAGACATGGCCAACCCCTACCAATGTCTCAGAAGGGAGAAGTTTTCTAGGACTTGCCGGATATTATCGAAGGTTCATGGAAAACTTTGAAAAGATTACAGAGCCGATGACCCATTTGACCCGTAAGGAACAGGAGTTCACCTGGACAGAGGAGTGTCAGAAGGCATTCGATGAGCTGAAGAAGCTTTTGACTACAGCACCAATCTTGACCATACCTTCTGGACCCGGAGGATTCGTAATCTATAACGATGCATCCAGGAAAGGATTAGGATGTGTCTTAATGCAGCATGGGAAGGTAGTAGCCTATGCCTCTAGACAGTTGAGGATCCATGAGAAGAACTATCCCACTCACGACTTGGAGCTTGCAGCAGTAATCTTTGCTTTGAAGCTTTGGAGACACTACTTATATGGAGAGAGAGTAAAAATATTCACTGATCATAAGAGCCTGAAGTACGTCTACACCCAGAAGGACCTAAATCAGACGCAGAGACGTTGGCTCGAGGTGATGACAGACTTCGAGATTGAATTGCAGTACCACCCGGGAAAGGCCAACATAGTAGCTGACGCGTTGAGCAGAAGACCCATGGCATTCTTCTTGACTACCCAACAATATCTGTTGAGAGAGCTAGAACAGATGGGTAAAGAAGTCGTTATGCCCGGAGTGGATGGACAGTTGTCGAGTTTTCAGTTGCAGTCGACATTAGTGGAGAGGATCAAGGCTGCTTTGCCGCCAGATGCCAGATTTCAGAGGCTTAGATAGAGGACAGAGGCTAAAATACAGACAAGACTGCGTATACATGAAGACGGAACTTTGAGATGTGGAGATCGTCTCTATGTTCCAAATGAAGAACTTCATCAGGAGTTGATGACAGAGGCACACAGTTCAACTTACTCTATTCATCCAGGAGGTACGAAGATGTACAAAGACTGGAGACAGTACTACTGGTGGCATGGAATGAAGAGAGAGATAGCACGCTTTGTGGCAAAGTGCTTGGTGTGTCAGCAAGTCAAGGCTGAGCATCATAGATCTGCAGGATTGCTTTAACCGCTTCGGATACCAGAATGGAAATGGGAGCACATCACTATGGACTTTGTTACGGGCTTTCCGAGGAGTCCTAGTGGTCGCAATGTAGTATGGGTAATCGTAGATAGACTCACCAAGTAGGCACACTTTTTACCCTTCAGAGTTGGACAATCGATGGAGTTCTTAGCAGACATGTACATGAGAGAGATTGTGAGCCTACACGGAGTGCTAGTTAGCATCGTATCTGACAGGGATACGAGGTTTACATCTTACTTTTGGAGGACTATGCAAGAGAGTCTCGGTACTCGCCTGAAGTTTAGCACAGCGTATCACCCACTAACAGATGGCCAGTCGGAGTGCACCATTCAGATATTGGAAGACATGTTAAGAGCGTGCATGCTCGATTTCGGTGGATCGTGGGAGGACTATTTGCATTTGGTTGAGTTTTCCCACAACAACAGCTATCAAGAGAGCATACAGATGGCTCCCTATACAGCGTTATATGGAAGGAAATGTCGTTCCCTAGTATGTTGGAGCGATATAGGCGAGAGATAGATTCTTGGTCCCTAGTTGGTTGTTCGTGCAGAGGAGAAGGTAAAAAAGATCCAAGGACACCTATGAGCAGCACAGGACCGGCAGAAGCATTGGGCGAATGCGCATCGATGACCCTTAGAGTTCCAGGTTGGAGATCACGTATTTCTAAAGATCTCGCCTACTCGAGGGACTATCAGATTCGGAGGTAGAGGAAAGCTGAGTTTGAGGTACATCGGACTATTCGATGTGTTAGAATGTGTCGGAGAGGTTGCTTATAGGGTAGCCTTACCGCAGACTTTGGAAGGAGTCCACGACATCTTCCATGTATCTCAGCTGAGGAGGTACATATCAGACCCGAGTCATGTACTTGACCATTCAGAGATCACCGTCGGCCCGAGTTTATCATACCAAGAGGAGCCTGTTGAGATCCTGGGCAGGAGAGAGAAGGTACTGCAAGGTCAGACTATCCCCCTAGTTCGCGTCGCATGGAGACATCATGCACCAGGAGAGTCGACTTGGGAACGCGAGGAGGATATTAGATAGCGCTATCCCCACCTCTTCGAAGGACTTGGTACGTTTTAGCATTTTAAATTCAGTCAGTATTTCTTACCATCCGTATGTTTTAATTTCGAGGACAAAATGCTCTAAGGAGTGTAGATTGTAAACCCCCTCGACTAATTCAGGATTAATTGAATTAAATCTCGAGACTAGGATTAATTTGGTATTAATTAGGATTAATGTGCATCAATTATACATCTTAATATACCTGGACGTTGCTTCGAGGTTGGAGCACCATACCAGTAGTTATCTTCCACCCAAGGTCACGAACATCTCTTAGACATGCCAGACTACCCCCTCTTACAATTGTGCAAACTTAGAGACTCGTCATTGCATCTCACCTTAGCTACGCAATGCTCAATTAATTTTTTGCCTCGTGCATTAATTTTTAATCTAATTAATTTGAGGCCAACTTCACCTCAAGCGAGACAAGACCCAACCCATGAACACTTTCAGGTGGACCAGCCCCCACCCCAACGAGCCCTGGCCGGCCAAAACCTCGAGGCCAGCACACAAATTTTATCTTCTATATAAATACACAATTCCTACTAAAACCCTAAAAAAAAATATTCCTTCCCTCACCAAGGAGCAAACCCTAGCCTACCCCTTCATAATCACCCAAACACCTCCCCTTTCCCTTCTCTAACTTCACAAATGACTCCACTACCGTCTGAGCCGCCACTTCTCGCCGCCAACCACCATTACAGCCACTCGATACCCGCCGCCTGACCCTGATACCATCTCCTTCACCAACTTCCTCCCGAAACCCGATAGCCCCGGTCACCCCCGACACGCTCGATCAACCCTGCCAGGTGGAGCGCCACCCTTCCCCGGCAGCCGACAGTCACCCCCACGCCGCCTCGACCCAGCAACCGCCGCCTGCTCAGAGCTGCTGCTGCTGCTACTGCGTCTGCTGTAACTGTTGCTCCAGCCACTGCCTTGCCGCCGACCGCCGCCGGAGCCCCCACTCGACGGAGTTCGTCCAGGCAGTGCGGATACCCCCGCCCAGTCTACTAGGTATTCGCTCTATACTTCTTTCATTTGTATCGTGTCCATAAATATTCGTAGTGTCATCGTGTCGAGAGCCATAGTCTTGGACACGGCCTAGTTAACCCTAAACTACATATATGAAAGCATGATAACCTGCAAGAATTAATATTTACGTAATGTCTAACCTTTTCCTTAATCATAAGACCTGTTGTTAGAAATATGAAATTCATCGATAAAACTTAGACCTCACTAAGTATGCGTAATATGGGAAATAAGGATCAGTGATTTTACTAGACGTAATATAGTTTTGTAACTGAAAACGTAGAAATTATTGTCTCAAGACACACGTTGACAAGGACAGAACACGTGTACATCCTAGCTACGTGCACACGTGACACTGTCTTCGATCAGTCGTAAACTTGTGATATTTCCTAAGAGCAGCGTCGTAAATTATGTATGTTTTTGCGTTAGTGTCTGATGTAGAATTTCTATATTATATTGTATGTTTAGGGTCATTGGATCAGCCAGGAGACACTACAGGAGCAGGCTATTGGCATTCACATCTTGAGGACTCAGGCAAGATACCTTGCCATATTTACTGTCTAATTTAAATTATGCATAAGTTGTATTGTATTCTTGTTGCTTTCCTTTTATACAACTGTGCGCGTCCGAGATTTAATCGGGTGCTGTCGACGGATACGTCGATGATTAGTATACTTGACCTAGTTCGTAGTTGACTCACCCCATTGGAGGATACTCTAACATCTTCCGAGACCTGACACTTCTACACGTTCGTGGTGACAATTTTATGTCGGGATGCGGGTTCGCGTGCTCGACTAGCTATCGGCGCGTGTGACGTGCATCACAGTTAGTAAGTAATTCAGAATTATTTCTGTGTAGAGACTTGGCATTTAGATACGGAGTATGCACGTCGAGTATTCGACTTGGATATATACATTGGGCGGGAAGGACGACTAGTAGACATATGGGATACCCTACTCCTTTATACAGACATCGTACTCGACGGAGTGATACGGATGTATATATATATTAGTGATACCATATTCCGTAGAGTGTTGGACGTTACTTGGTGATATTACAGATACCACACTCTATAGGACGTTAGACGTTATTATATTCCTGCGCCCGTGTTATAGGGGCATGTGTGGCATATACTAGCCAGTTGTCACGACCGGTGAATTACGTCAGCATATGTCTAGTCTACACCTTCCCATATACTCACAGTTATCCTCACATTGCATTCACTTAAATGGTAGCACACCCCTTTCTTGTATTTATTTTATTCAGTATTTATATATGGCATGCTACTATGTATCTTGTTACGTCCCTCTGAGGACCTGGTACCTTTCCAGATTTGGACGAGGCATATTACCCTACAGTGTACGGCCTAGGACAGGAGACGAGGTTCGCTACCGCAGAGGAGCTAGAGGTATTACCGTCAGAGTTTCTGTGAACACTTGGTAGGCCTTCTGCCTAGGATTGGGTGCATCATTATCTAGTCAGCTGATGCCCTGTTCATTATCTTTTATCTATCATTTCAGTACTTTATTTCATCATAGTAGTGGGTTTGTTTTCACCAGATATTCTTGGTTGTACTATGATATCTTGAGACTGGTGTTTATCTTTCAGCAGTTTATTTAGTATTTCTTGCTGTTTATATTGTGGATGAGATTAGTTTACCTGTGGTTGACTGATAGTGGACATGTTAGTATTTTAGGACAGCGTAGCACTCTTTGTTAGGATCCATTAAATTGGGATATCCTTGGAGGCGTGACAGCCACGTGGCCTGGTACCGTGTACTTTTGGGACTGGGGCATGACAGCTACAAAAATCCAGCTCGTATAATTATTGATGGTAACCTGGTTGAGAAACCATATGATAAATATACTGATAATAAGAAGAAATAAGATAGTCTTAACGCACGTGCTATTAACGCTTTATTTTGTGCCGTAGACATGACTGAGTTTAACAAGGTGTCAACATACAAAATATCTCACGATGTATGGAAACTTCTCGAAGTAACCCATGAAGGAACCAACCAAGTCAAGGAATCAAAGATAAGCAGATTGACTCAAGAATATAAAGTATTCAATATGAAGCCAAACGAGACGATTACATAAATATTCACTCGTTTCCTCGATGTTGTAAATCCTCTGTCCTCTCTAGGCAATGAGTAAAGCAAACATTAGAAGATTCGCAAAGTACTGCAGGGTCTCATCAAGAATTGGAACCCCAAGGCTACATTAATCATTGAAGAAAATAATCTCACAACAATGACGCTTGAAACATTGATGGGAAAGCTGATGCCACATGAGCTAGACTTCGAAGATTCAGCACCCAAGGAAAAATCAATCATATTTGAGGCACATCACAAAAGAACTATTGAAAAAGAGTCTGAAGACGAAGACTCAGACGGTGAAGAGCAAGATTAAATGGTAAAAAACTTTAAGAAGTTTTTAAGATTCAATCGTCGAGGCAAACACCATCATAAGAAAAACAACGATAACGAAGAGCCTATATGCTACGGATGCAAAAAGAAGGGTCACATCAAGAAAGACTGTCCGGCAATATCAACAAAAAGGGTTATAAAATATGAAAAGAGGTACACAAAGAATGCAATGCCTCAAAAATATGGTAACACAAGCATATGTCACGAAAGTGAGGCCAGTGACTCAGAAGACGATAGCTCTCAAGAAGCTGCTAATGTATGCCCAATGGCATTCTATCAGGTAACCACTAATCCTTTCTATGATGATTTCACATTCGATGAGCTAGGTGATGCCTTTAGTGATCTCTTAGAATATCATAGAAAGTTGCTTGGTAAATATATGACCTCTAAGACGGTACTCAAGGAACATAAACTTGAGATAGAAAGGCTAACCCTACTTCTAGCAGATATTAGAGAGTTTGAACCTTCTAATGAGACTAGTGAGTTTGCTTCTATTAAACTACAATTACACGAAGCATCACGCACTTTTAAAGAGAAAGACCAGACAATAGCTAGACTTAAGTTAGACTACCAAACTGAGAGAAGAAGGCTGTAGACGCACTTATTAGAATTGACACACTTTCAGCCAAATATACGATATTATTTGACACTTCCAAAAAGTTGAAAATTAGACTAGGAAAACAGCCAGAAATGGCTGCTTCCTATTCTAACATATGTCACTTACCCAAAAGGAACACTATTCAAAACAAGACTGTCAAACCAATGCCCAAGAGGACAAATCCTCAAAGATATGCCTTCTATTGCAAGTATCCTACCAAAACCCCTAGACTTACCAAAGAAGCACAAAATACTGCACCTAATACTAAGCATGCTAGATGTCATTATTATGGCACTATTGGTCATATTGCTCCTGCATGTAGAGTTAAGAAATTAGTTGCTTTGAATATTTGTGCATGGATACCTAAAGCTAACTTTTTAGGACCCAACATGAAATGGGTACCAAAAGTTTTATCTGCAAATTATTTTGAAGGTAGAGCATCATACCCACTTTAGACGAAAATCGATCCTTGACAGTAGTTGCTCACGGCACATGACCGATGATGCATCTTTATTTGTAACATTGTCGAAGAAGAAAGAAGGACACGTCTCCTCCGGTAATAATATGAATGGTTATATAATATGTATCGATAATTTTGGTAAGGCTCTCTATCCGGTGATTAAAGATGTTTGTCTAGTAACTGAGTTAAAGCATAACCTACTCAGCATAAGTCATTTAGATGACCATGGTTATGGTATTAACTTTGTTAAAGGCAAATATACTATAGTTGATAGCTAAACTGGCAGTACTATTTTTGAAGGAATTAGGGAAGATAATATCTATGTTTTGTATCTTTTAGAAGATACTAACACTATAGGTAGATGCCTATACGCCAAAAATAATGAAAATTAACTATAACACATGAGGCTAGGACATGCAAACAGGGACACAATATCGAAATTATCCACAAAGAAATTAGTACAAGGCTTACCGGAGATCGCCTTCAAGAAAAATATGGTATGTAGCGATTGTGAAAAGAACAAAGCTATAAAATCAATATTTAAGTCGATCAACGATGTAAGTACCACTCGACCTCTATAATTGTTACATATGGTTCTGTTTGGATCCAGCAGAGTTGCTAGTTTAAATGGTAAGTTGTATGCATTTGTAATTGTAGGTGATTACTCTAGATACACATGGGTATATTTTCTTGCTCACAAGAATGACGCTCTCTCATAACTCATCATATTTTATAAAAAGGTACAAAATGCAAAAGGATTCATGATTACTCGCATTAAAAGTGATCATGGCGACGAATTTAAAAATGTTGACTTTGAAAATTTTTGTAACACACGATTATTTGCATGAATTCTCTTGTCCTAGAACTCCGTACCAGAATGGTGTTGTAGAACGTAAGAACATAACTCTTAGCGAAATGGCTAGAGTAATGTTAAACCAATTCAGCCTACCTAAGTATTTCTGGACAAAAGCTGTCAATATAGCGTGCTATATTTTGAATAAAGTTTTAATTCGACCTAAATCGAAGAATACTCTCTATGAATTATGGTTTGATAGAAATCCCTATGTTTCCTACTTTAAGATCTTTGGTTGCAAATGTTTTATTCTTAATACCAAAGATAACTTAAGAAAATTTGACGAAAAGGCCGATGAAGGTATTTTTCTAGGTTATGCGGCCAAGAATAAAGGATATCGAGTCTTCAACAAGAAGTAAATGACGATCGAAGAATCAATAAACGTCACCTTCAATGAGATGAACAGTAAAATGAACAATGATAGTTATGATGAAGATATCGGTACATCAAGCAAAGCACCAAACGAAACAGAACCCAGTACCAACTACTTGGAGAATCTGCCAAAGAGGATAAAATTCATGGTCGATCACCCCAAGGACTTGGTAATAGGTAAGATCATAAAATGTGTAAGTACCCGTTCCTCTAATAGAGATATTATATCTAGTGTAGCTTTTGTTTCATAACTTGAGCCTAAAAATATTGAAGAAGCATGTAGTGATAATTACTGGATAGTTACCATGCAAGTGGAATTAAACTAATTTGAATGAATGGAACCAAGTTTGGGAACTTGTTCCCAAGCCTAATAATCATCTGGTCATTGGCACCCATTGGGTATTCCGAAATAAATTAAATAAGAATTGTTTAGTTACACGTAATAAGGCTAGACTCGTAGCTCAAGGATACAACTAAGAGGAATGTATCGACTATGAAACTTATGCCCCAGTTGCGCGTTTAGAATCCATTCGCATGCTATATGAATTTGCATGTTTTTATAATTTTAAATTATTTCAAATGGATGTCAAAAGTACCTTTTTAAATGATTTCATAAAAGAAAAGTTTTTGTAGCTCAACCACCTGGATTCACAGATTTTAAAAACCCTAATCATGTTTTCAAGTTGAATAAAGATTTATATGGACTGAAACAAGCCCCTCGCGCTTGGTATGACCGCCTAAGCTCTTTTTTACTTGAAAAAGATTTTTCAAAAGGAAAGGTTGATACAACATTGTTTATAAAATCTTTGAATAATAATCTTCTGCTAGTTAAAATCTATATTGATGATATTATTTTTGGTTCTACTGATGAATCTCTTTGTCAAGAATTTTCTAACTGTATGCAGGGTGAGTTTGAGATGAGCATGATAGGGGAGTTAAAGTTCTTCCTTGGATTGTAAATCAAGAAAACCACAAATGGGACATTTATCAACCAAGACAAGTACACAAAGGATATGCTAAAAAAGTTTGATCTGGAGTCAGCCAAGCCACTTGGAACTCTGATGGAAACCTCAACTAAGCTTGATATAGATGAACAAGGCAAACCAGTCGACATACATAAGTATCGAGGTATGATCGATAGTTTATTATATTTAACTGCTAGTCGTCCCGATATCATCTTTAGTGTTTGCATTTATGCAAGATTCCAAGCTAACCCTAAGGAATCACATTTGTGCGTTGTTAAGCGTATCTTTTGATACCTTAAGAGTACTCCTTCTGTTGGCTTGTGGTATCCCAAAACCATGTCCTTCGACCTAACCAGTTATTCAGACGTTAATTTTGCTGGATGCAAAGTAGACAGAAAAATTACCAGTGGTACATGTTATTTTCTACGCAAAGCTTTAGTCTCTTGGTTTAGCAAGAAACAAAATTCTGTCACATTATCAACTATTGAGGCTGAGTATATCATAGCAGGACGTTGTTGTGCACAAATTTTGTGGATGAAGCAAACTCTAGAAGACTACAACTTGCAATATTCATATATTCCCATTTACTGTGACAAAACTAGCATTATTAATTTCACTAAGAATCCTGTATGTCACTCACGCACTAAGCACATTGAGATTAGACATCATTTTCTTAGAGATCATCAACAAAATAGAGACATTAATTTAGAATATGTAGACACGAAAAAAAACTGGCTGATATCTTTATTAAACCTTTAGCAGAAGATAGATTCAACTACTTACGTCGAGAATTAGGAATTTTAGATATCAATAATATTAATTAATCTTATCTTATTGAATTACTTCTAATATACAAAAAATATTTTAGAGACGAGCTTCCAAAGGATCTGTCTATCACCACGGCTATGGCTAAAGCAAAACGGAACTTAAGTGTCCCCCGGTGGACCTCCGCTAGCTGGGACTGTACCCCTACAGCTAATCTGAGACAATCGCGGAATACGAAAAGTAATTCATAAAATAATTTTAAATATATTTATTAAAATTTTAAATTAATAACTTATGATGATGAGTAGATATCTAGATGTTATGTTTTAGTCTAGATATTTTTATTTGGATTTTTTATAATATGTCTATGTATCTTGGAAATGTCTTCTTCATTCCAATGATTAGATTTTATTTATATATTTCCAGTTATAGTACTTTGTGTATGGTGAAATTCTTTCAATTAGTTGTACTCAAAAGTTTATCTATTTAAGTTTTATTCTATTTATATGCATATTAACTTTCTGACCCGCTTAACATTCATATTTAGCCACTGTATTTTTAATTAAATGCTCTGTTTCTGTAAAATATATGCAATCTATTTTTTTCACTTGTCTATCTTTTTGTAAGCACATATTGCGGGGGAGTCAGAAAGTTAATAAGCATGTAAATGACAATGGGAAAGAAAAAGATACAACATCTGGTGAAAAGCTACAATTGAAACAGTACACTTGATTTTCAAATCAGTTCGATCAAGATGTTATATCGGTCATGGTTTGTTAATTATCAAAATAGGGAAGATTATTTGCACATTGGTCATGGTCGAACAAATTTTGATAATCGATATAACCTGGACTAGATATAAGCTACTGCGATGCTTTTCAGATGTATTGCGACGACTGCAACATCAACTATTCAGAGCTTCTTTTCGTCATCGTGTATGTTTTTATTTTTCTGTATGCAATATAATTTTTTATTTCATTGAGTCTAGAAATATACTCTACACCGCGTCATATTGGCAATTAGGCTACCCTAAATTATTTTCAAAATAGCCTATCTTGAAATAGCCTAAAATCTTACGTTTTGGTTGAGCTAAGTTGGACCCAAAACTCAGCCAAGTTTCTATTCTAGCCCTATATTAAGGGACCAGAACTCAGCCCGAGTTCAGCCTGAGTTTGGCCTTAGTGAACATTTTGTTCAGAAACATGGTCTCCCTGAAGTTTTGGATACAACGGCTATTTTTTGATATTTTGCAAATGAACTCTGGCCGAGTTATGGCCGAGTTCTAGCTAAGTTATATCCGAACTCTCCTTTGAGAAATCCTATAAATAGAGAAATTATTTTACATTTCTACACATCAATTAACTTTTAATATTCTCTTCTCTTTTGGTATACGATTTCTAAAAAGCCTTTATTTTCACATCCCAAGCCAGTTATAATTCTCTAGTCTTAGTTACCAGTACGGTACTGTCTAGAAGTTCTGAGAGTTGTAATCAGAAACTTGTTCAAAAGTTCTCTACTTCACACTTGAATTCATCGAGCTCTTCATATCAAAGCTCGTATTTGTAAGAAGTCGACAAGCCTTTAGATCAAAGCTTGTATTCCATTCGTATAGTAGATTCCAACTTGGAGCTAGAGTCCTTCTGCCTAGATTAGTCCTCACATTGAGGGATACCATGATACATCGCTGTGTTTGCGTTTTCCTTCTCACCCTGTACTTTACTTGTGCTTATATTATGATAGCTGTGACATACCAGCAATGCTATTACTAGACTGTTATTATAGTTGTGATACTTACTTATATCGGTGACACATATATAGCAGTCATGATACTTATATAGCTTACTAAAAAAAATTAATTGCTAAATTCTGCTGCATACGCTATTCACCCCCCTCTAGAGTATATTCTATTATATTTTGATCCTACACAGTGGACGCATGGCAGAGAGAGAGAGAGAGAGACGGGGAGCACATGCTCTATAGTTGGGTGAGGCATAGCGGCCTTTGCTACCCACGTCCTGTCGGTTTTCTTGGGCTTTGCTTGCCTCGGAGAAGGACTTGCGTTGTCCACGGAGACCATGTCCTCGAAAGCCTGTTGGTTGAAGCGGACCACCAGCATCCTTTGAGTGGACCCGGGCTTGGCTGTGTCGGATTGTGCCACAGCTTTCTTATAAGAGGAGAAAGAGGTCCCCAGCAGAGTCGCCACCTTGTTCACCATTAAATTTGATTGCTTCAATAAAAAACATAAGAAAATACAAATAGGTCCTAGACAGACAATCAAAGAGCAAATTTTTGATTCTGGGGTATGGCGATGGACAGAGAGCGCTATGGCAGCTCCTTTACTCCGTTGATAATCCGACACAGGGTGAAGAAGCTCTCGTCTGCTCTTTCTTCTCTTCTTTGTTTTTCTCTTTCTGTTTTTCTCCGTATGTATATCTTTTTGGCATGCCATCCTAGTATATATAGTCATCATTGGGTGCGCATATGTTTGGCCGTGTGGATGCTAGAGGATGCTATGTGTACCTTCCTAACAGGGTGCAGATGTAACCGTAAGCAAGCCAAGCTGCCACTTGGGCACTTGTTGGGATTTTCTATTGCTGAAGATCTGGATGGTTCTCGTCCTTTGCGGGCATGACTTATTTAATTTTGACACGTAGTCCACACTTGGTTGGAGAGAGCTACTTTAGTTATAACAGCAAGACTTGGTCTTCATAGAGTCTGAGACGCATGCGGCCAGAGATGCATGAGGCACATGGAGTATGGGACGCACGAAGCCATAGACGCATGGAACACATGGTAGCCAGAGACGCATGGAGTCTGGGATATATGGGGCCAGAGACGCATAGAACGTATAAATTCTGGGGCGCAAGGGGCTAAAAACACATGGATTATGGGACGCATGGGGTCCTTATTATGCTGTACATATGGCGCTGCACACCCGTCGAGAGTGAAGTTTTATGTGACATGAGAGTTCTGTCATTTAGTATGTTCACGTCTTTTAAGGCAATTAGAAAAATTCTTTTTGTCAGGATTTTTTGTCAAAGACGATCATGTTGATGGGATGCCACGTCAGGTCCATCTGCGGCCAAGGCTGCTTCGGCTGATTGGGATGCATGGGTATTGCCTTATTGGGCTGTAGGGTGCCTTTGCGACATAATTTCTGCTAAGTTTGTTTAGGTAGCACATTATTGTTGGATGCATAGACATGTATTTTCTATGCTTCTACAGTCACCTCCGTTCCAAGATTGCCTATCTAGCACTTTAGGCGGATCTTGCCCAGCGGGTAGCTTCTTCCAACGTTGAAACCACTGATGTTCATGTTGGTTGCTGCCAACCTGTGCATCAGAATTCCCAAGATCTGGAGCATACTCTAAGGGATGATACTTAGAGATGACCCCGAGTTGATATGCATCTGGTCCACCTTAGTATCCCCGATATACCCTGTATAATATAGGGGACGATCATGCCTATTATTTTTCAACAACATATCCTACTGTGAGAACATGATGTTCAGGATAGTTTCTATCACATTTTTGCAGTGAGGACATATCGCAGGATTCTTGGCCGGTAGCTTGACTCGGGCCAAGTAGGAGTCAACATTCTGTAATGCCTCGCTTAGCGCATTATGGGTCTCTTCGGAGAGAAGAAGGAGCTCAAACAACGATAACTTTATTGGAGTATTGGCCAACTTTTCCAATATGTCAAAGTTGTAAGGCTTATCCAGTGCTTGAGTTGAATTCTTTCATAAATGTTTATCAAATTGAATCTCCTTCTGCTTTTGTTTGTCCGTCGTAGGAGGCTTGGACAGATCCAGATCAGAGACCACAGGAGCAGCGGGTGTAGCGGTTGGAGGTACGCTATCCTCGAGAACCGTATCCTAGTCATGCTGATAGGTTAGACCTGACCTAGTCGCCCATGCTAGGGATTCCTTGGTAGAGGAAGAAACTATCTGGAAGGCTTTGGACTTCTTTCCTATAGACTAGGTGGCAGAAGGCATCGCTTGCTACGTCAAGTCCTGAGCGAGATCTGGGTGAACCCACATAACCTTGCCTTGCTGTATGGTAAGAGGTATCAACCTGGCTGCTTTGTTGCAAGCTGGAGGGAGGTTAATGACCTTCATCGTTGCCCTCGTGATCGGGATAATACCATCTTGGGCCTCCGTCGCTGGGAAGTCACCACATTGGAGAGATACCAAATTTGTGGCGACCGTCTTGTGCTCAAAGTCTAAGGTGAGGGCCTTAGAATCGATCAGCCACTGAATTTGTCTCTTCAACATGTAGCAGTCTCGTATTGGGTAGTGGACGTACCGATGATAGTGGCAGTACTAAGGGCCATCGACCTTGTCTCCCTCGTCAGGCCGTTTGATGTCGGACAGCCGGAGCTTATTGCCTTTTATTAGTACATCAAAAATCTCCATAATGTCGTCTTTATTGAAGGAGTAGGTCTCCTTCGACCTTGGTGCTTCAGTTGTCATCTAAGTGGATGTAGTATAACCTTTTGATACATTGGCGGTAAGGGCATGCTTTCCTTTACCGTCGCGGCCACTGTTATTGTTGTTGTTGTTGTTGTTGTTGATTGAACGTTTTCCCATGTCATCAACAACGAAGATCTGTATTTCTAAGAGTTTGGCGTATTTCACATTCTTCTCGGTGACGACAACTCTTATGATGAATGTCGTCAAATCCTTGAACTGATCAGAGTCTGTCCAGAGTCTCACCGTCGGTAGAAGATTCTTTTTGTATATATCCATCAATGTTACTCCAGGAATGACATGGGTCATTTTAAGTGTTACCTGCTTATATCGTTCTATATAGTCATGCGGAGACTCCTTCTTCCTTTAAGTAAGGTCCATAAGGGAGGACATAGTCATGTCCATTCCTCTATCATAGAACTGAGAGAGAAAATAGGCCTTGAGGTATTCGAACGACGAGATACAATTATCCGGGAGGCTACATAACCATTCATAAGCTACCCCAACCAAGGCTCCGATAAAGATCTTAGTGAGAAGGGCATCGTTCCAGGGTAGATATCCTGTCACTAAATCAAATTAATTCATGTATTGATAAGGAAACCTCTTCCCGTCAAAAGGGATTATAGATTTGTACTTGGGCGGGTACACCAAAATTTTCCATTCGAGAGGATATGGTTGTCATATCCCGAGTTTGCGAAGTGTGTCCCAGTAGCTCAATGAGTCTAGACGAGCTCGAAGTTCCCGGACCTCCCGAATTGCTTCCTAGGCATCATTTGATGGCGAAGGAGCAGATGATCGCAGCAACGTGTGTTTGCCATCCATAAAGGGAGCGGTTGCATTCGACTCCCCATTGGTTCCTGGGTCCTGCCTTGCTTTTTCAAAGCTCCTTGGTGGTTGTAGGACCATACTAGCCTTGAGCTCCAGGACCATTTGGGTCTAAGTCTGCATCGAAGCACTCCTGGTCTGCATCATGGCTTCGAGCATCTAGAGACGTTGTCGATCACTAGTCCCCTAATTGTCCTTCCTTGTTATGTACACCATCATTACGTTGGGAGAGAAGAAGGGGATGGTGGACATTTCACTTTCTGCCTCAGACCCCTGAGTCGTGCTGTCCTCGGGGAAAGTCGACAGCATTGCATCTTCTTCAAAATCGAAGGGAATGCTACCCTCGCATTGGAAGCTACTTTGCTTTGACAAGGGTGACTACCCCTAGGAACTTTTGATTCCGTCCTTGATAATCGCTATCTCCTTGGAATGAAGGTTTATTATAGAGCTCCGTAGGATTGCTACCCCCGGGTTGGATAAGAGTCTTGGGTCTTAAGAAGGTTATACCACCCCCAATTGATGACAATATTGTCTTCGAGCGGGGGCCCAAAAACTGTAATACCCGTTCTGCTCAAGCAGACTGCCGATTCAAACGACAAAAGTGCAATGTCCCAACCCGCCTTGCTCAGGCGAGAATACTCGTTTAAGGCAAAGGATTATCCAGACTTGGCCCTTTAAGAGAACCGACTTAGGCTTTCAGAGGCTCGCTCGGAGTATCACTCGACCGAGATGAATCATCGCTAAGGTGGGTGGCTACGGTGAACTTGTCTTTGCTTAGCCAACACACTTAAAATATGGAATGATACATGCTAGTCGCTAGGTGAATTACCTCCTACATGCTAATAAGAATACAATGCACCTAGCTAAGGGAATACTCCCAACTTGTATTGCATATGTTAGAACATGGAATTAAAATATTTTTTATATTCAGACCCTCACATACTACCCTAGATCATGTCGCTCGGGAAGTACCTTACGGTTTTACCCCTCGGCTTACCTTCGGGCCCGAACTAATGTGAATGCTTATGTTCTTACAACCGTATGCTTGCCTGCTTACAAATAACTAGCGTTATCCAAAATCTTACATGCATTCTAGTTAGCCAGGGGACTATCAAATAGCTCTTCTATGTGATTGAACCAGCAAGTATCCGGGACCTTTAGGCCACCAAGGCAATCCCTAAACCAGGGGCATGCATTAAGGCAAGTGAATACTGAACTGGAATCACATCAAGTTTACCTCTAAATGAGAATCCTGTCAAGCAAAGTCAAGAATCCCAGCTCGTGGAGCAATACTCGTTCATAGCAAAAATTCAAGATTGTACTCGTGTTATGGATTTTATTGTGAAAGATATGAATTTGGATAACCCTAAAGGCCTGCATGTCACGGACAACTTGAAAAAGGTGATCTTCGAATCTCGTTCCACGGGCGGTCACCGGGGCACTGGGACCGATCCGATCCGGATGGAACTCTATTGTATAGTCCATTGTAGTGGACGAGATGGCTTGTAGCGCTCATTGTTCTTTCGCTGCATACCATTTTCGCCACTGACTAGTGTCCTTTATGGCTATGCCAACGACCTATTGTTCATATAGATAAGTTATCCTCGCTTAGCAGCTATCCACGTGTGAGTCATTGCATCGCATCGAGAATAACTGTGCACCTAAAATATAGTCTCATTTAGAACACAGTATTTGCATATATAATTGCCCCTGAATGTTTATATATGCTCGTGCTTGAATTAACTTGGTTTGCCTTGGATAGGAAAGGAAAAATGGTAAGTTGGTAAGTCTCGTTGTGTATCCTCTTATATCGTACGGCGCACTGCCACACACGTTAGGCTATTCAATCCCTTGCCATGAAACTGATCCTAAGGTAACTAGAAAGACAACATAAATAGTTGGTGCACGAAACCTATATTACGTGTTTGGATTTGTCGAGCGGGTGAGTAGCCTTCCCACAAATGCATTCGTGTACTGATAATCCACCAGGTTGTTTGCAGGGTGTGGGAGAACCTCGTTCGGTGTGGATGCCTCCTTCGTGCGTGCTAAAGCGTGGAGTTCACTCCGGAGCCTTAGGGTACTGCATCAGGAACAGAAGCACATATACAAGACATAGTATTTGGAACATTGCCTGAACATCGCCTGTACATCTTTCCACAAATATAGCCACTTGGCACGCCTTTTACTATTTTAGAGAGAGAGGCTTGAGCGACTTATAATCTCGTCTATACGCCACTTGTAAAACTTGTTCAAATCAATAAAAGAGTTTGCTTTACATCTAAACTTGTGTTATTCAATGCTTCCGCTATTGTCGACTCTGTGAACTTGTTACCATTCGCTTACGCGTTTATAAATTTTGCTGCACTCGGACAATCCGTGCGACTCTGTAGCTTAGATCTTTTACCGACAGCCAATGAACCTCGGTCTTGCGCGAGCGCGGCTCACGCTCGTGCAAAATCATACCCAGATGGGTCAAGTGATCGTCCTACGGAAGCATTGGCACGGTGATTCTCGCCTAACGGGGATGGCTGATTTGCCTGCGGGAGATCGGGGCATGACAGATTAGTATCAGATCTTGGCTATACGCCTTTGGACTTTGTTTCGAATATCTAAGTTTTAAAAGCTCGTTCATGGGTTATGTGTACACTCTCTCTCAATGTCCCAAATAGAATATCCCAATAATAAGTCTAAATACTTTTAAAATGCGCTTTTGAATGATATGATTGCATGTATAAAATTGTGATACGAGTGTCCTTTGTGCCAACCTGTGTGAGAAACCTTGAGATTTTTGCAAGTAGCTTTTTTGATTTTACTATCTCTAAGTTTGGTTGAATGTATATATTTGAGGGACGTATTGATCGTGTGCATGATCCAAGACTCAAGAAGATATGAAAATTGAGTGCTAAGACTTCGCTATCGCTAAGTTGGTTGGCGTGCTCATGCTACAGGTGCACTTCGAATATGTGCACGATCCAGACTCGCGATATATTGATCTCAATGCTAGTGCAAGTGAATATCCTCCTGAACAAGAACAATGACTTGTATAGGTTTGCCCCAATCCTAGATTACGGCCTGCCTTCAGGAAGTCTCGAGGACGAGACTTTTCCTGAGTGGTGGATGATGTAATACCCCATTCCGCTCAAACGGACTATCGATTCAAACGACAAAAGTGCAATGTCCTGACCCGCCTTGCTCAGGCGAGAATACTCGTTTGAGGCAAAGGATTATCCAGACTTGGCCCTTCAAGACTACCGGCTTAGGCTTTCAGAGTCTCACTCGACGTATCACTCGACCGAGGCAAATCATCGCTAAGGTGGGTGGCTACGGTAAACTTATCTTTGCTTAGCCAGCACACTTAAAATATGGAATGATATATGCTAGTCGCTAGGTGAATCACCCCCTGCATGCTAATAAGAATACAACGCACCTAGCTAAGGGAATAATCCTAACTTGTATTGCTTATGTTAGAACATGGAATTGAAACATTGTTTATATTCAGACCCTCGCATGCTACCCTAGATCGTGTCGCTCGGAAAGTCCCTTACAATTTTACCCCTCGGCTTACCTTCGGGCCCGAGCTAATGTTAATGCTTATGTTCTTACAACCGTATGCTTGCCTGCTTACAAATGTCTAATGTTATCCGAAATTGTGCATGCATTCTTGTTAGCCAGGAGACTATCAAATAGCTCTTCTATGCGATTGAACCTGCAAGTATCCGGGACCATTAGGTCACCAAGGCAATCTTCGAACCAGGGACATGCATCAAGGCAAGTGAATACTGAACTGGAATCACATCAAGTTTACCTATGAACGAGAATCCTGTCAAGCAAAGTCAAGAATCCCAGCTCGTAGAATAATACTCGTTCATAGCAAAAATTCAAGATTGTACTCGTGTTAAGGATTGTATTATAAAAGATGTGAATTTGGATAACCCTAAAGAACTGCATATCGCTGACAACTTGAAAAAGATAATCTTCGAATCATGTTCCACGGACGGTCACCGGGGCACTGGGACTGATCCGATCCGGATGGAACTCTATTGTATAGTCTATTGTAGTGGACGAGATGGCTTGTAGCGCTCATTGTTCTTTCGCTGCATACCATTCTCACCACTTACTAGTATCCTTTATGGCTATGCCAGTGACCTATTGTTCGTATAGATAAGTCATCCTCGCTTAGCGGCTATCCACATGTGATTCATTGCATTGCATCGAGAATAACTTTGTACCCAAAATATAGTCTCGTTTAGAATACAGTGTTTGCCGTATTTCCTCTTATATCGCACGACGCATTGCCACATACGTTAGGCTATTCAATTCCTTGCCATAAAACTAATCCTAAGGCAACTAGAAAGACAACATAAATAGTTGGTGTACGAAACCTATATTACGTGATTGGATTTATCGAGCGGGCGAGTAGCCTCCCCACCAGTGCATTCGTGTACTGATAATCCACCAGGTTGTTTGCAGGGTGCAGGAGAAGCTCGTTCGGTGTGGATGCCCCCTTCGTGCATGCTAAGGTATGGAGTTTACTCCAGAGCCTTGGGGCTTTGCATCAGGAACAGAAGCACATATACATGACATAATATTTGGAACATCACCTGAACATCGCCTGTACATCTTTCCACAAATGTAGCCACTTGGCACACCTTTTACTGTTTCAGAGAGAGGCTTGAGTGACTTATAATCTCGGCTATACGTCGCCTGTAACACTTGTTCAAATCAATAAAAGAGTTTGCTTTACATCTATACTTGTGTTATTCAATGCTTCCGTGTTGACTCAGTAAACTTGTTACCATTCGTTTATGCGTTTATAAATTCCGCTGCACTCGGACAATCTACGCGACTATGTGGCTTAGATCTCTTACCGCCGCCAATGAACCATGGTCTTGAATGGGCATGGCTCACGCTCATGTGGTATCACGCCTAGATGGGTCAAGCGATCGTCCTATGGGAGCGCTGGTGTGGTGATTCTCGCCTAGCGGGGACGACCGATTAGCCTGTAGGAGATCGGAGTGTGACAGAAACACCCCTTCTGTAGGTATAATCGTTTGTCCTCCTTGGGCTCGCCTTCTCGTTAGCTGGGCGAGAGTAGAGGAACGGAAGCTTTCGACTTTCGGCCTCTCTTTGTGGAGGGAGATCTCCATGTAGAGCGACACGAGCCGAAGGGCAACTCATCCTCTAGATTTTGTACCTATTTTTCGAGATGTTGTTGGATGGGTTCTTTTGGTTGTAGTCGCGGGAATGTTGACTGCCTGGTGGTAGGTGCTACTACTTTAGTGCAGCAATAATTAATGATGATGATGTCATATTAATGTTTCGGAGGGGACATCTCACATGCCATAGCCATTTTCCTTGCTTTGCACTTGTGATTATTCATGTTACGCAAATCAGGCAAGGGTTTATTCACCTTTACACCCTCTTTATGTGTACGAGTAAACCGAGTGCATGGGTGTGTATGTGGTATTTTTGCTCCCTGAACTGGGGTTTATACGAGAACTTTTCCCAAGTCATTAGTGGAAGACTTTTAGGACAGGCCCACTTCACGCACCCCAACAAGCTGGTTGCATGGGTTGATCTTGTACAACTTTTCATCAGGAGTGCGCATAATAGTTAGCGACGCATACTGATAGTTAGTCAACTGAGCAGTTTCTTAAGCTTGACGAGCTTGCACTACCCAAGACTTCTTCGATCAAGCGCGCATTGGCACATAGTACGAAGAGTCCAAATTCTCTCTTTCTTTAAGTTGGCGTATAGGATTAGTACCGTATAAGATTCTGTCAAAGAAAGATCCTTTGTTGCTGTCTTGGGCACATGCAGCAATCTTCCTATGCCTGGATTTAGGCGCCGCATTCATTTTCTTCTGCGCCCCTTGCCATGGGGACGTTTATTGTGCATGAACCCCCAAGTTCCTGGCATCGAAGTATTTTTCTCTACCTTAACTTAGGTGCTGAGCACCTTTCTGCTCAGTCAAGGCTTCCACAAGAATAGGGACAGGCTGTGTAGATGCATGACGTACATCTTGAGTATCAGGTACAGAGACAGGGAGGACATGCTCGGCAGTTAAGTGAGGCGCACTGGCCTTCGCAACCCAGTTCCTGTGGGTCTTCTTAGGCTTTGCTAGCCTTGGCAAAGAACACATGCTGCCCTCAGAAAGCATCTCCTTGAAGGCTTGTTGGTCGAAGCATACAACCAGCATCCTCTGGGTCGAATCCAGCTTCGCCGCGTCGGACTGCATCACTTTTTTTTCATCAGTACAAAAGGATATCCCCAGTAGGTTCATTATTTTTGTTCCGATACAAAAATTCAGTTGTGCTAACTTGGTTTTGTATATTAAAAATAAAGAAAGTACAAAGACAACAATTGGGCTTCTTTACTCTGTTGACGGTCCAACAACGAAGGAACTAGTTAGGTCTCTGGCTCACTGCCATGAAAGACAATAACTGGGCTCCTGAGTATGCTTTTTCTATGTCTCCGTATACGTCCCTCTGTGTGTGTGTGTTAGTGTGTGTGTGTGTGTGTGTGTGTGTGTGTGTGTGTATGTGTGAGAATGCATCCCTGCTATTTATAGCCATCTATACTGCATGGCTTATGTGCGTACATATACTATGCGCGCATGTCTAGTTGCCGCATGATCATCCTTAATAGGATGCGGTTGAAAGCGCGAGTGCATGCCACGGTCAGGCTGCCACATGGCATTAGTTGTGTTATGCTGTTAATGAGATCTCAGCTTGGAGACTGGGTTATTTTAACTAGTTGTGTGCATGACTTGGTCAACTTTGACACATGGTCAGCACTGGTTGTTGAAGATCTTTTCGGATGTAACAGAAAGATTTTGGCTGCAGGCTCCTGCTTCCATCGCTGTCAAGGCTTTATGCTATGCCAGAACTTTATGACAGAAAGTTAATGCTGTGTCAAGGTTTTATGCGGCACCTGCTTCCATCGTTGTCTGGCCCGCATGTATACCCTTGAAGACTTGGTTTTGGGATCTAGACGACTCTCTTGGCCGCATTGCTTCTCTGCGGCCTGACTTCACCTAGCAGGTTTTGAGGTTATATTTTTGGGACGCATGGACTTGGATTTTCTATGCTTTTACATCCATCCTTTTGAATGTAGCTAATCCCAAACTATTTACAACCATTAACCACGGTAGCCCTCAAGTCAAACAAAAAACAAGCAATGTACATTTTTTTTCCTTTTATGCCCAAAATTATAAGTAGTTATCACCCATTATGCCTTTTTATCGACTTTACTGCTCGCACAAAATTTGGTCTAGCTGACATGTGGCAACCAATAAGAGGAATTTTCATTAAATTTTGATCATAGGAATAATTGTCTTTCTATGTTCACCAAGATTTCAGCAATAAATATGCGAGATTTTCTCGAACTATTAACCGTCCACTGACGGTTTAAGCAAATTTAAATAACTTAGGAGTGCGCACATTTTCTTTTCTCTTAGAGAACGCTGTAGTTATGTGCACACTTTCTCTGCTAGTCTTCTCATTGGACTGTCATGTGGTCTCTCTTCTTGAGAAAAGAATAAAGAGTTATAATTAATCTAACACACTGATGTGATTGCTTTGACTTTTTTGTATTTGGCAGAAGTGTCATATGTTAGTGAATATTTCTCGATGACATTTGTCTTTAGCTGAAGAACTTTTATGTGCACAATTCTTCTTCTGGGAATATAAAATAAGTTGTGCACATTTTTCTAGTTAGGAGACTAAATAGTGTGCACATTTCCTCCTGAAGGCTATTTTCTTCCAAACTGTCATTTTTATATTCTTGTTTTTATTCTTTTATATACAGTGATATACCGCCAGTATGCCGTTAGGGTCCGACCTAGCCAGTCAACATAGCTGACTAATGCTACCTCTTTACCTATTTTACCTTGTGCTTCTTCCAATGGCTGAGATCATCAATAGTTAAGGATCCCTTTTCATTAAACCCCCTAATTTTCTATCCTTTTCATTAAACCCCATAATTTTCTATCTCTTCCTCTTCTCTAATTCTCCATTTTCACTCCCCATTCCTTCTCCTCCTTCTTGCTTGGGTTAAACCTAGGAGTTAATTCTGAGATCTAATGGTGTGATTTTTGAATCTCCCTTGGTGGTGGAGTTAAAGCTAGGCTTGAAAGCTTAATCCAAGACAAGTATATCTTGCTAGAGTGATTGAAACCATGTTTTGATTGCATTCCCACATCCTATGTTTTATTTTTTTTAGTTTTATCAAAATATGTTTTAAATTGTTTTCATCATTTACTTATGGCATTGTATCGATTTTTGTTTGTGGTTTAACCGAGATTTAGTTTTCATAGCTTGTGACATAGTGATAATGGGGCAATACTTGTGATGTTTAGGTTTTCTTCTTCAAACCTAGTCCTAAATGTTGTAGGAAACCTACCCTAAGTATTAGAATTTGTTTAAATTGCAAAGGGTAAAATCGGGTGAGATTTTGTCCCAAAAATCCTATTCACGGCCTGATTCTGCATAAACTTTGCAGACATAATACCATTGGTATATTGCTATTGCTATACGATGGTATACCTCCCCTTGAGTGTGTGGTCTTAGACTTTAGATTATGTCTTGATATAGGGAGTTAGTAGCATACCGATGGTATATTGTCATACACCACTCCTGAATAATAGGCTATGAATACATGAGTACCTCCAGCATACGCCGCAGCATTAGCGGTAGTACTCCGTCTATACTTATAACTTTTTTATTGGTCAAGAATATCCTCAAGTATACTATCCACAGTTTAACTATCAACTAACTATATCAATGTCTAAAAAGGAAATAGACTAAAAAGTATATGAATAAAAGCTATATATTTCAGACTATCACAAAGGAGATAAGCTAACTTCAATTCTATAGGCACGAGCTCCATGAGCATACCCTAAAATATCAACGTATCTAGTCAGGTTTGAAGCAAAGTACAATATATCTCAGCATTAGTAAATAATATAATAAAATAATAACATAACCAGTAAGAAATAAATCTAGCATAAGATACTGATGAACTATAAAGCATGGTAAAATAATCATGGAATAAACTATAATGCACTAAGCTATTTGTGTGATATGCATTTAGAATACTAATTAAGCATGTAAGGACTAGCCAAGTGATAAGGTACGTCAGTTGATGACGACTAGCATTCATGTATTTTAGACATAAGGCACGTCAGTTAATAATGGCTAGCATTCATGAATTATCCAAAAAAGGGATAAAGTGCATGCCTTTTATAGTATCCTCCCTAACTAGACTTAAACACAAAACTACAGGAAACACTAATCATGATGTCAATGTAAAAATAAATCAAATGTCAAGTATCGTATAACATGTATCTTATAAAGTATAACATGTATCTATATGAGAATAGAATATATATCATGCATAAAGTAAAGTAAAACTGAGAGTAAGCACTTGCCTGGAATTTGGTTATAGTCAAATTATTGGTCACAAATATGCCGATACGAAATAGGATCGAATCCTAGCTACCCATAAATGATTCCAAATGCATAAAAGAATATCACTGATGAGTCCAGAAGTCTTCAATCTGGTAGTCCATTACATGTGCTAAATGGGAAAGAAGATAAGTTGGAATCTCGTACAGAAGTATGCTTGTTTGTAGGCTATCTAAGAGGAACAAAGAAGGTTTATTTTATAGTCCTAAGGATCAGAAGGTCATTGTTAGCACAAATGCCTGATTCTTAGAGGAAGACTATGTGATGAACCATAAACCCATAAGTAGAGTTGTTCTAGAAGAAGTTAGAGGTGGGACAACAAATACTTCAGTACCTACAGTACAACATGAGGAACCACAAGTAACTACACAACGTGTCACAAATGTTACACCACAACATATAATACCTCATCGTAGTGAGGAGGTTGTGGTACAATCTGAAAGATTCATGTTCTTCGGAGATTAATCATACTTTATCCCTGAGGAACAAGATTTTGATCATTGTATCTATAATGAAGTACTCTAAGATAAAGATGTAGAATCTTGGCAAAAATCAATAATATCTGAAATAGAATCTATGAATTCTAATCAGGTCTGTGAGCTTATAAAACCATCCACTGGTATGAATTCTATTGGATGCAAGTGGGTCTACAAGAGAAAAAGAGGACCAAACGGTAAGGTTGCAACCTTTAAAGCTCGGCTTATTGTGAAAGATTTTATTCAAAAAGAGGGTATTGATTATAAGAAAAAAAAATTGCTGGTAGCCATGCTTAAGTCTATCGGGATTCTTTTATCTATTGTAGCTCATCTCGATTATGAGATTTGGAAAATGGATATCAAGACAGATTTCCTTAATGGAATTCTTGAGGAAAACATCTCTATGAAGTAGCCAGACGGGTTTATTGAAAAGGGCCAAGAGCATCTTATTTGTAAGCTCAAGAAGTCTATTTATGGACTTAAGCAAGCTTCTAGATCTTGGAACATCTATTTTGATCAGGTGATAAAATCTTATAGACTTGATCATTGTCTGGATGAATCATGTATATACAAAAAGTATGACAAAAATGTGGTAGTATTCCTAATACTTTACGTAGATGACATCTTACTCATTGAAAATAGTGTGAAGGTGTTATCTAATGTAAGGGTATGGTTATCCAAACAATTTGATATGAAGGAGTTGGGAGAAGTAGGTCACATACTTGGGATCAAAGTTCTACAAGATCACAAAAAAATAATGTTCGGCTTATCCCAAGCTACTTATATCGATACTATACTAACTTGTTTTAGCATGCAAAATTCTAAAAAATATTTATTACCTTTTAGGCATGTAATTGCTATATCAAAGGAGCAATGTCCGAGGACACCTAAAAAGATCGAGGATATGAAAGCGGTTCCTTATACTTCGACGATAGGAAGCTTAATGTATGTAATACAATATACGAGACCAGACATTTGCTTTGTTGTTTGCATGGTTAGTAGAAATAAGTCTAACCCAGGACAAGAGCACTAGACTACGGTGAAGCATATTTTGATGTACCTAAAAAGGACTAAACATTATATGCTGGTTTACTATGCAGATAGTTGAGTTCCTTTGGGGTATACAGACTCAGATTTTCAGTTAGATAGGGATTCCAGGAAACCTACCTCAGGTTGTGTATTTACTTTAGGAGGTGGAGCCATAGTATGGAGCATCAAGAAGAAAATGTATTACTGATTCCATTATGGAAGCCGAGTATGTGGCAACGTCTGAGGCAGCCAAAGAAGCGGTTTGGCTCAGAAACTTCCTAATGGACTTAGATATGGTACCTAGTTTGCCTAAGACTATTATACTTTATTGTGATAATAATGATGCAGTTGCAAACTCGAAGGAACTACTAGCCCATAAGACTGGTAAATTGAGCGTAAGTACCACCTGATACAAAATTTCATAAAGAGAGAAGAAATTGATTGTATCAATATAGCATCTATATACAACCTAGCTGATCCCTTTACAAAGAGCTTACCAGCTAAGGCTTTTGATAGTCACGTTAAGGGAATGTGAGACAGATACATAGCATCATGGATTTAAGATACATAGCAGCATAGATTTAAGTATAAGTGAGAGATTTGTAACAGTAACAAAAATCAATACTTTGAGTATAAGTGGAATATTGTTAGGGTTATATACTAAAATTATCACTTTTTATTAACTATATTTTCTTATTTTTTGAATGAGAATCATATGGACAAATATTTGCATGTTGTATTTATTATAATATTAATACAAGTGTCTGATATTCTATATTTTAGATAATATGGTATGTGGTATCATACACAAGATCATATTATGAATTCCCTATGGAATATATAAATAGTTCACAACGAAAATGTATTTGGACAAACCATTGGTAAGGTTACAGTGTGATCTGGTATTAATTAGTCTATCTTGACTATAGGATTATACTAGTACACTTTGTGTGTATTAAACATGACCACTTGAGGTTATTATCTTTGTACTTACTGCATAAGATAACAAGCACCTCTGTTATTATGGATGTATATGCTATTAATTCGGATATAATAACAGACATGTATATAAGTGTGCATTACTTTGACTCATAAAAGAGTGAGATTTATTATTGCTCAATACCCTCTATGAATTGGATAATAGCATTGTGTGTATGATAAATTATTGATTATAAAAGTAATCCATGTCCTGATACATCGGGTTGATAATGTCCCCTTAAGAAACTCATAAGGATTGACATGTAAATCCTATAGGTGGATTATATCTGATATGATAAATAAAGTTGAGTGGTACTACTTAAGGATGAAAGATGTCAATCAATATAGTTTTCAGTAACTTAATTTGATTGACGGACATTCGATATCTTAACATGGGGAGAAGAACAAGCATGTAATAAGAAGAAGCCCATAAACATAATTTGGGATTAGCAACAATAGCTCTTTAGTGGACCGACCTATTGTTAACGGGCCTGGGTTATGTGTTTGTGCTGAACATGGGATACCCAGATCCGTTAGGAGACCTAACCCTAATTTCTTCTTACAGTCTCTGTTGTAGCCTATATATATCCTCTATTATATGGCCGTCATAATAATCCAAGTGAGAAGCTTTCTCTAAATTCGTCTTTCACGTTAGGAGAGAAAGAGGGTCGGCCAAGGAGAAAAAAAATGTTGGAAGATCGTCGCCCACATGACATCCAATCCGAGGAAGGAATACGACAAAGATGTTGAGGTCACTGGTTGATCGAGTTTTCTGAATATCTTCTTTTATTTTTCATCAATTCAGGTATAATACGTGAACCATAATTTCCGTCATTGAAGGGTTAGATCACATCTTAAACCTGTTAATATTTTATCGAGATCCCTAGTTCCATCATAAAGGATATAATCCGCGGTCCTGGAGATCCCCAGTTCCATCATAAATATACATCAACACTAACTCTTTCGCGTGTACAATCATGCAATAAATATCTACAATAAGTATTAAAGGGACTATAAAGTAATAAAATGCAATAAGTGTAGAGTACTAGCCTGGATTAGTGTTGACACGTACTATCGACACGGAAAGGGTCCAAATCTAACTATCCATATATGAATCCAAAAGCCCAATATAATAATCCTATAATTTCTAGAAACCATCAAGTATATAAAGTCCATATAATAAAGTCCATGTATTCAATGATGAAAATAGAATTCATTTCAAAATTTGGGCATTATCCAAAGCGGCCCATGAGTCCAAAATGGATCAAAATTAACTTAATACATAAATAAGAAATTTATATATGAAATAAGATCAAAAAAATATCACGAGTCCAATGGTGGTATCAAAATAATATTGCAGAAATCAAAATTCTAAAACATCAATTTGGAAATCAAAATGATCAAATTTAAATTCCACGACTACCCAACTTTGGGCACGAGAACGGATTAGTAAATAAAATTGTTTACTATTTAAAATTAATATATAAGAAGTGGGTCATACCTACTAAGTAAATGAGAAAAAATCAGGTCGATCCAACGGTTGGATCGATGTGAATCTCAGCGCAAAGTCGTTGCTAAGAAAATATAGTTCAGAATTCTAATTATTTTTGCCAAGTTTGCATCAAATTTGAGATATCAAATGGATTAATTAATAATTTAACACAGCTACAGGCCTATATGTTAGCTCTAGATAGAAGAAAATTCTAAACTGGTCGAACAGTTGGATTTTATAGAATTAAGGCTCAAAGTTAGCCTCACAGAAATAAAATTCTAATTTTTTTAATGAGTGTTGTGAGGAGATAACCTTGTGCAAGGTCACGTAAACCCTCAAATTCCTCTCCTCTCAATACATCTATATTAGTTAAATATAATTAACTCAGTCTATTTTATTCAAAGATAACAAGTTGTAGTCTCTCGTAAGTTAGCGTTCTTTGGCGTACTCAAAAAGGCTGGTCTTGACTAAAGTCGAACTCATATTAGACCTTCACTGGCACTATTTTTATTGATTAATCCATCATCGATATATTATTGATGCACATATTTTACTTATATAAGCATAGACAACCTTGGTATACTGCCATCGACTGACTAGTATGAGTACGGGTATATGAACGAGTTCATGATCGAGTACAGGAGTCCCACAGGACTAAGTTTCTCTAGACTATGCACTGGCTTGATATAAATACTTGAAACATGTACGAGTACTTGTACTAGAATGAGAGTCTTCTTATTTTTTTGATGATACATGTATAGGATATACCATGATAAACATGATAACGAAAAAATAGACATGATTAAGTAAATAAATCATTACTTGATGTAGCATATACAACATGTTATAGAAATAGAAACTCGATCTAAAATCAATTAAAGGAAACACCATATTTATCTATATATGGATACAGACTGATACGAGTCAATTGGGGATCAAGATTCCCACAAAAATACCCCCACAGGTGCAAAATAACGTTATACAAGACATAAAATACTATAGAGTAATATCGGACAAGATAGAGACAAGCGGTCATATATTCAGATAATTTCAAGGGATGTTTTGGCTCATTATAGAGAAGATGATATATCGATGGTATACTGTCATCTTAGTAAATTTTGATAGAACATGTTTTTTTGCCTAGTCAGCGCAGAACAATACATTGGTAATATATTGGCAGTATAGCGATATTGTATCGTTATTTCATGTAAAAATATGTTGTATCTTGTGAGACACACACACACACATACTCCAGATTCCAAACCATAAAGGTGTATTTTACTCCTAATTACTAGTGCGTTGTGTCAGCGCCAAGAAACAAGTGTATCGCTTTAATTTAATTTTGTGCCACATTCTAGACACGAAGAAAAAATAAGTATCGAGTGGTCATTTCTCAATTAAAACTATGTCCAAAAGCTATAATGGCATGAGTTGATCTTCCTGATCAAAACTATATATTTACTTGAAATTAATTCAATAAAAAATAAGATAAAAACCAAAGAAAACTCGAGGCCAAGCCTCCATATCAAGCAAGATGTACTTCCCCCATGTATGTGATGCGACCAGTTGATCCACACTATAATGTGTGCTCGTGTCTACGTTTAGGCCAGCCCAATGGCATAGACCTCGCTCCCTCGACTCTCAAGTTTATATATGGGAGTGAGAAAGTGAAGAGAGAGGAGTTCCTTCCTTTACACTTCACAAGAGAGGGGGAGAGAAAATGAGAGAATAAGAGTTAAACTCTTATAAAATCATCCTCAAACAAATCACAATCATTGGATTGAGATAATATATATGGGGTGTTTTCTCATTCAGAGTAGTGTCGACGGTATATTGCCAGCAAGGCAATTTATGAGGAAACTTAAGATTATGGGTGTCAATCTATTCGATCGGGGTTCCTAACCAAGGTAAATGGCAATGCTTTGAGTCTCTACCAGCCTCAGGAATCGACCTGCGGACTCTAATCATACTTAAAACTAAGGAATCATAGTTTGTTACATAAGTCATTATTTAATTTAGAAAAGTCATGTTACGATAGATAAAGCACATTAATCGAGGACAACTCATGAAATGCCAAGTCAGAAAATATGAACCAAATACAGTACCGTTAGTTAATAGCTCACCTTATGAGGATGATGACATACTATTATCATGCCTTGATTCACATATCATGAGAAAATATCCAACTCTCGATCAGGATACCAAAATCACAAAATACAAGAAAATACAAAATATAATGGAATACTAGAATAAATGTGTATCCATATAAAATATCGATATCGAAAAATGGATGTTAAACTGGTCCCAAGACATCAACACGTTGTTGTAATGTAAATACAAAATTTAAGGGCTAGCGTCTTTCCTTTTGGAGCTGAAACCAAGATTTATTTATTGCTTGGACTACCAAAATAGTGGCAATCCATCGTCCCAAACGGGACCGTTCCGATTCTGAAGCTTTAAAATTTTATTAATGGAGTTTGAAACTTCAAAAATAGTCCCAAATGGGGATATCTACTACAAAACTATTAAACAGACAGATTAAACATGAATTCTAAGATCTAAATAAAACTATATAGATTTGATGAAACCAAGAATATAAAAAAAATTAGATTCTACTGATGGAGATCTATATTAATTATGAAGGGGTCTTGGTTATTTCTATTTCCATCATGAAGTCTAGGGTTAGAGTTGCAAGAGGTAAAGAGTATGAAGAGGAAGAGGGAAGAAAAAATATAGTAGCAAGAGGAAGGACTTATTTTATAGCTAATTTTTGAAGGTAGAAGAGTGCCAATTGGAAGTGTATTGCCCCAAGTAATTTTTGTGTTGCCTCTCAACACAATTTCAACTTAGCCATGTGTTTGCATGTGAAAGATAGTTTGGTATCAAGAGAAAAAATAACGAAACGGTGTACGTTTTCACTTGAAAGCTATCTCGCTTATTACAAACTGTTTAAAAGTGTACAAAATATCCTATATGAAAATCTAAGTACAAGAGTCATGGGAAATTATACATATAGAGATCTGGTCTGTGGTCGACCACTTTACTCCATGGACCATCTGATACACGGGAAAGAAATGCTACTCTCGATAACTGGAGAACTAGCCTGCAGTAAGGCTTTGGAAAAAGACTTCTTTTGTTTTCCTTCTGTTATTTTTTTCCCTTCTCCCCTTCTCTTTGAATAACACTGATCCATATTTATATCCATTTTACGGCACATACAAGATGAATAATCCTCACTTTGATTTATTATTTTATATGCACATATGTGGCAGACTTTGGCCATGCTGACTGGACTTTAGCTATGATAATAACTTGTCATTTTATGATGACAACATTAATTTTTGTAATCTCCTCCACGATTCCCAAAGAGATACTACATTAAATGTGCATGTTTTGTTTAATACTCTCAACCGCCCGCTATCGATTTAAGAGAGTAAAAGAGACGTGTGCACCCCTTTGACACATGCAAAATAGGCCAACTCCACTGGGTTTCTATATTTTGTACGTGTGTATATTTGTTTGTGACAGACTTCGACCATGTTGACTAGACTTTTATCATGATGTAACTATTTTTTCAATATCACAGCATTAATTGGGCGACCTCCTCTATGATTCCCTAAGAGATACTGCATTTAATGTGCATGTTTTGTCTCATACTCTCAACTGCCCGCTGTTGATTTAAGAGAGTGAAAGAGACACATACACTCTTTTGATGTGTGCAAAATGGGCCAACTTTACTGGGTTTTTCCATTTTGTATGAGCATACATTTGAATGTGGTAGACTCCGGCCATGCTGAGTAGACTTTTTTTATGATGCAACCATTTTTTTAAGATCACAACATTAATTGGGCGTGATCTTCTCCATGTTTCCCCAAGAGATACAATATTAATTATGCACATTTTGTTTCATACTCTCAACTGCCCGCTGTCAATTTAAGAGAGTGAAAGAGATGCGTGCACCCCTTCGACGCATGCAAAATGGGCCAACTCCACTGGGTTTTGCTATTTTGTACGTGCGTATCTTTGTACGTGGCATATTTTGGTCATACATTTATTTTGTACGCATACTTTCTATGCTTCTACAAGACCCCCTTCAAAGTTTCTTAATTTTTTGTTTTTTAGATTTAAAAACACTTTGAAAGAAGCATAGAGATTCTTGTGAGCAGGTCTATCAAGCCTTTAAGGAAAACATTGTTCCCATATGCCAATACTTGGGGGATACATGGCCCATAACCATTGGTCCGTCATGGCAGATGATGGTTGGTGGGGCTCTCCGTGTCACGCCCCTATACCAAAATACGGAGACGAATATAGCCAGCTACCCCGTACAAGGTGTTATACCTCATACGACGATCACGACTATATAAGACAAGGGGTGCATGCTACAATCAAGTCTCCTATGGTCAAAAACTTCTATGTCTCAATCATCCAAACAAGAAATAGTAAGCATAGAGCATATATAATGAGTAATAAGGCTTCCTAAATGCTTTCTCAAAATATTATGAAGACCAGCCATGCAAAATAAGGAACTGAAAGAGTAAAAAATTACTCGACAGTGATCAGCTGTAGTCTGATTTAATACAATCATGTAAGAAAACTAATATCCAAATGAGCCGGCTAACAGGTGCTGGTGGATAAACCCCCAAAAGAAGTAAATGTTCATTGACGAGCAGGGAAGAAAAAAATCCACTCGCTATCCCCTGCGACCATGTTCCTGGTATGAGCCATGAGTTAGGGGAAGTACGCTGGATCCTCGGGTGTTGGCCCGAAACCTGGTCATGCAAAACCAGTGGGGTTAGACCCCAAATAGCAAGTACCACAAAGGAAGTACAAAATGGAGAAACAAAAACCCAAAGAAAACTTATAATAATACATAGGTTCAGTGTCGTAACTAAGGTCCATGGCATATCCTAGCACAAAGGCCCAACCCTACAACCAAACAAGGACAAGGGTTGAACCATCACACTATGATAGTCTATTTTCCTAGGCTACTAACCGAATAATATAATCACAACCAAGTCCATTTTCTTATATCGACGAATTATTTGTATGGCTTGCTATTTTGTGGAGTCTGAGGCTCTCTCAAAAATAATGCATAATAAGTATCCTTAGATCACGCCAGTACCGAACATGATCTAACCGAACCAAATAAATAATATAGGCACTTGCAGGATGCACCAGTCCCCCATAGGGCCACTGTACTAAAATACGGTACTAGTGGTTCCAGTGTTCCTGTAGTAAAATAGTAGCTCGGCATAATATTAGGTCAGATACTGCACTCCAAGAAGGCAGATCATATACAGTATATGTGGTAGCCATCCCACAACACACTTAGAATTAATCTCTGTAGGAAGGTTCGTTGGCATGATCTCGGGTTACCGTTCCCTTCAATGTTACTACCACTTTTAGTTACCTAATTACCCCTATGTTGTATTTAAAATCTCAAGACGTGGTCATATGAGAATTTCTCTTAAGATGTCATACAAAGTATGGGCACGCTGGATACGAATCCATGAAAGACAAATCTGGATTTACCTGAGTGTGTATAAAATATTCAGACAATCAATATCCTTGCCACGCTTTGGTAGTTGACGCGCTTATTATTCCCGTGCTGGGAAAACAATATATATATTTATAATATAATGCGTTCAAGAATTTAGAGGCATTCTTGATGCACAATCCAAATATAATCACTTAACACGTGACACGATGTGTCATTCCTCGACACACATTAAATTATGAATAATTATCAAGAAATATTGGTATCAGCACAGATACAATATTCGAGTCAAATTACTAATTATATATTAGTTCACAAGAGTCAAAAAATATTCAATCAAAAAAGCAAGACTGCATGGGTCTCTAGGTCGCATGACAATCCTGGCCGCATATGAAATCAGGCTGCATATGAAATCAGGGCCACATAGAAATTTAGGCCGTATTGTCAAGACTCGCACCAGGTGAAAGGGCACGAGTATGTGGGTACGTCCAGCCTACGTCGCAGCATCGGCGGTAGAATATTGTCTAGGTCGACTATACTATCTAAACATCTCACAATCAATGCATAATCCTCCAATAATATCTCAACTCCAAGAAGAGAGTAATAAACTTAATTCAATACCATACTCAATCACAATTCTATAGTACGATAAGATTTCAAGGAAGTCTAACATAACTATACAGTCTAAACAAATATAATAACAACAAATAGAAACAACTCCAAATCTCAAATTTATGTCAAAAATAAATCCGGTACCAAAATGCTAGGGAGAACTAACTATGCTAACAAGTGATTCTGGCTAGATCTTCCGGTAGTTACTCCAGAACTAGTGGGTCCAAGTCTGCACCATCTATAGGTCGGGATCCGTAGTTTGTCGAACACCAATCTCCCGAATCCTCTAAAAAATATTTTTCAGTCAGGAATGGAGCAAAGTATAACCCAATAGCAGCTCAAATTAATTGACAAAAACAATAAAGTAGTAAAATAGAAAATGTTATCTATGATAAAAATATAACTGATGATCATGAACAATGAGAGAATAGGCAATACTAGCAACAGAAAATATAATCAATGCACACAAGAATGAAGGAGATGAACTATAATGTCAGAATAGAACAAGGTAATCAATAAACTAAATAACGGAATCTATAATATACTATGTGTTTGAGATACAAACTAAATATATGATCGGCCTGGGAGATTCAATGATTACACTAAGGAGCTAACTCATCCATACATGAATTATATGATTAGTTAGTAGCCAATGATTACACTACAAGCCGATAGTTCTTGATCACATATTTAATTGGTATTTCTTCCGCCCCGACTGATACGATAGATCAAATCGTGACACGTTACTAGCCAATTTATCCAATATTTAATCTATAATATTTAATGTTATCCAATACCAACAAGAACAGTATCTGATACTATCTCAATAATCAAGGTAACATCCCATGACTGTCGATCAAATAACAATACCAATCTGTGTACCATCGTGTCAAGAATCATAAGTAACATTTCTAAATACTTGAATTATAGTAGTAATCAAATAATAGAAACTATCAAAGAATGTACTCGCCTGTGGTCCAGAGCAAATGATGCAAAACGGTATCCAAACTGGTGTCACAGACCTATATATGGAATATTGTATTAATACAAGGTTTTGGGAATAAAAATAAGTTAAACTAGTCAACTTCTAGGTCATAAAACTATTTCTAAGTTAAAATAGTCAAACTAGGTCAACTATAGGTCAAACTAGTCAAACTTGGTCAAACTAGCTATTTTTAGGTTGTTTGAGTCTAACTCTAGGATATTAGGTGCACACAATATAAAACTAAGCCACACTAGCTACGCCAAGATACTAGGATACACACAAAATGCCGTATCATAGGATACGCAAGTTTTTATATATGAAAATAGTAATTTATATATATATACAAGATAATACATATAATATCTTAGCTAACTAAGCAACTTGGGTACCTTGCCTTTGAACCAATACGGTATCGTACCACTACACTCCCATCTTGATACTCAAACCCAATACCTTGAGTATCAACCCAATACCTTGACATTTATCTTGGTATATCAAGGTAATTCAAATCCTAGTAGATATCTAACTACCCGTACACTAAACTATATGCTAACATACTAAACTATTACAATACTACTAATTACCTAACATACAATACATATCAATACTTATATATAATACTACAATATCAACTTATCAACAATTTACCATCAACTTATATAAATATATACATATAGTTATAAGTCTACCAAGAATGTATATATGTAACTATATATTAGACTAACATGTATCTATAACTACCTGGATAGTAATATAATTAACTAGTAAAATATACATATATACTATAGCTACTGGTCTAATAAGTATATACATGTATCTAACTATTAGCTATCAGGGTATATATAGCTAACTGTTACACTAACTACTAGTTATAAAAATGATACTAACAGTAAACTACTAACCACCTTAATAATAAACTAACTGAACACACTGAAACTACTAGATAAATACCTAAACTCATACCTTAACTCTACCTTGCTGAAACCCCGTGTTGCTGCCTCTACTCACTGCACCGAGCGGCTGCTGCAGCTCGCTGCTGCACCGCGTTGCTGCTGCACTGTTGTTGCTGCAGAGCGCTGCTGTTGCGCACTAGCTGCGGCGTACACACGTTGCTAGCTACTGCTGCAATACTGCTGAGCTACTGGCCCCCTCGCTGTATAGACATACACTTACGCTCACTCACTCAAACACTCACCACACTAAGACACACACACATCTATATATTAGATATCAATATATTTATGTACTCTCACATCTATACATATATAGATACTCTCCTATATGTATGAATCTATATATATAAACACTCCTCTCATTAATACATATATATTTATATACAACCATACACACACACACACACACACACACACACACACACATATATATATATATATATATATATATATATATATATATATATATATATATATATATATATATATATATATATATATATATCAACATATATGTATACACTCACATATATATATAGATATACTCTCTAATCTATACCCATATAGACATATACTCTGATACATATATACATACATATTCAAACATACATATATGTATATACATATAGATATACATATATATACACATATACCTATAACCATATATGCATATCTATACAATATAAAATAGAGATACATATATACATATACATATATACAAACACTTAGCGATACTATACCTATCTATATACACACATAACTATATATAGATACATATCAATGTATACATATATAAACAAAAACACATACATATGAGCATCTTTCTATATATGCATATCTATACAATATAAAATAGAGATACATATATACATATACATATATACAAACACTTAGCGATACTATACCTATCTATATACACACATAACTATATATAGATACATATCAATGTATACATATATAAACAAAAACACATACATATGAGCATCTTTCTATATGTATACATAAAAATACCAATATACATATATATATATATATATATATATATATATATATATATATATATATATATATACATATCTAAGTATACAATAGAGATACCTATACATATATACACAATTATCTACATATATATATATAAACCACCATTCATCATACGTATATATACATATCTATATAATACTATAATAGCTATAAACAACTATTAAAATATAAGAAAACAAACATGTAAAGTGCATCGCACCCGTATCACACTAGATCTATGATACGCTTGTGATACGAGTCCACCACATAACCAAACGTACCCCGAAGGACACAAGCAAGTCTAAAATAATAAATATGAACAATACGAAAAGCTAATTACATATCTACGTGTTCGTGTCAAAATGTGACATGCACAACCCCCCTCCCCCATGTCGAAAGAAAACCCCTAAATCAACTTGTATCTCAAAATTATCGGGATACGGTCTATACGTATCCAATTGTGGATATAAAACTAACCACAAACAATCAAATATATATCAATTTTTTCTAATTGACCAATTGATAAACACAACATGTGTCAATCTTGGAATTCTCCCAAAATTGACACAAAAACACACATAACTTTATCCATAGGCCTCCTATGAACCTAATTCCAATTTCTATGGGTAGCCTTAGCATATGGGATAGTTACTTATAGTTAAATCATAGATTTATAGTCTAATTAAAGGGAAAAAAATTGAATTATACCTATTAGGAGATGAATTTCTAATGAAACCTCCAAATTGGGTGAAATGAACCTTCAACTTGTAGATCCTTGCTCCTCTTTGTAGATTCTTGATTCCTCTTTGTAGATCCTTTCTCTAATAACCTCCAATGATGATTTGGGAAGGAATTTGTAGAAATTTGGTGTGGGAATAAAGAAATTTAATTTAGGAAAATTTTAGATCTAGATTTGGAATAAAAAAATAAAGAGAGAGAAAAATTTTACCCCCTCTATATAGGCCTCTCTTGCCCCCTCCCTCAAGATACTATATAAAGTCTAAAATATCCCTTGGGGCCTCTCATGAAGAAATTAATTAAGGAGAAAATGTTCTAGTCTAATGGGTTTAACTTAATTAATTATCCTCCTAATGGTTGGGCTTATTTTTTGGCTCAAATCTAACTAGAATTAAATGTTGGTTCATGGATCTAATCTAACTAGTTAGGTCCACTAACACAAGTTCAAAATCAAATCTAACAAGCTAACAATAAATAAATATTCAATATACACAATATTTAATTAATTACCAAATGACTAAAATACTCTTTTCTAAAAAATATGGTAGTGACAAGTCTACCCCCTTAGAAACATTTTGTCCTCGAAATTAAAACTCTCACCCCTCTCTCTTTGGCCAATCATAACCTATTCATACAAATTTTACTATAGTCAAACCTCCATCAATCACAGTCAAAAATAGTCCTATAATATACAATCCTACCATTCTATTGAAAGAGAAATCGTACTTGGATATAGTCTCTAACTATCATGAATTTAGGTCTCTGCCCTGCTGGGGTGTCTCTCTCTACTGGTGTGGGGTAATCTGCTATGTCACCTGTGACCTATTCCATCTTACACTAAGCATTCACTAATCATTAACCTAGTCAAAATATTCTTAATACTGAGGGTTACCAAATACTAATGATATACTATAGTTCTAGTTCATGGACATACTTAACTCACTGGAAGTTGCTACCTAGGATACTATATAAATACCGCTAAGATACTACCTCCTTTATCTGTTTCGGTTCTTGTAATCACCAAAAATTTTCAACTATTTTCTTGTAAGGAACACTTGCATACTTTTTTTTTTCAATCATGTGTTCTATTAGCACACCCTTGTCCAACTTGAATACTCCCAATAGGATGCCTACTCAAATCTTGTTACTGTCTGCACAAGGCACCAGCTCTCATATATATTTTAGCTAATATCATCATACCAAGTTACTCATGTCTCTCCTCTACTGCCTGGATTACTTGTACTATTATATCCAAATAATTTTTTATTCATATTAACTGATACACCAATCCAATATTATCACACAAGGTACTTACCGTTACTAGCACATTACTCAACTAATCCCTGATATATAAATACTAGCACTCTTGATATAGTAACACTAGCTTCCTAACTAGTCAACATATGCCCTTAATGTTCTAGGACACTAGCTTATCATTAGATCACCTCATCACACTCACTAGAACTCATGATTACTTGCATTTAATACACTAGTTATTAACTTTTATAATACACATATTTTACTTCACTCTCAAAGGCAGAAACATGGTTCCATATCTCTATTGATGTATACGTATCTCTCCTTAAACCTTTTACAGTCTGATACGCTAATCAGTGATATACTACATATCTTCCAGGACCAATCTTGATATTTCTCAACCCATGACACACTATTAAAATTTTCTAATACTCAGGATTTTACTTCCTTATACTCATAAACTTCCACACTGACACTCATCACCCACTGTGTATTTTGTATACAATTTTTAGATACTTCTTACACCTATTACTTTCAATACATTACTGGCCGCAATATCAGGTGATATACCCATCACTAGTCATATACTGGTACACTCTATCTACTCACATCAATGCTCTACTTCTAAGCTATAGAATGATGGAAAAAATCCTATAATAACAGGAGTAGATAAGTATTAAGATGATACTTGAAGAACCAATTTAAGATATAACCTGATAATCATACACGTCTGTCCAAAATCATGACGCTCAGAATCCTCGCCACGCTAGTAAGCATAGCTGCGATAAATGATAGATTCCATAACTTAGGTATGCACCTCTATAATCATGTCATCTAGAATCATTGTTGTGCCGACTAGTATAGATGCGAGAAATTCTAAATTTCATAACTAAGATATGTACATCCGAAGTCAGGTTCCTACGTTTCTGCCACACCAGCTAATATGGCTGCGATAAACTCTAGGCTCCATAACCAAAGCAGACGTTTCATCTTTCTCACTGTCCTCATTAACATATGTCATCAGATGATACCGTAATATAGTCTGTAAAATTCATCTCGATATAAAATCAAACTCAACAACAACACCAAGAATTAAATTCAATAACTGCTCACCAAGAATCAAATTCAATAACAACAAGTGAGAGCGGACGAAAATAAGGAAAAAGATTTGAATTAGAAATTTATAATAAGATTCTTAAGGGTCATCTCAAGAATCTATCAAAAATTGTGTGATTGAGTATCCTCTCATCCTAATATCTTATATCCTATATCCTATATCCTATATCTTATCACAGGCTCGTAGTAGTACAACTAAGTCATCGCACTATGATGATATCGCATAACTTGTGAAGCCTGGCCTGCATAGGCCACCACTAAAACTGTGTCATGACCCGCATACGGTGAAGGGGCACTAGTACGTGGGTACGTCCAGCCTACGCTACAGCATCGGCGGTAGAACGTTGTCTAGGTCGACTATACTATCTAAACATCTCACAATCAATGCATAATCCTCCAATAATATCTCAACTCCAAGAAGAGAGTAATAAACTTAATTCAATACCATACTGAATCACAATTCTATAGCATGATAAGATATCAAGGAAGTCTAACATAACTATACAGTCTAAACAAATATAACAACAACAAATAGAAACAACTCTAAGTCTCAAATTTATGTCAAAAATAAATCCGGTACCAAAATGCTAGAGAGAACTAACTATGCTAACAAGTGATTCTGGCTAGATCTCTCGACAGTCACTCCAGAACTAGTGGATCCAAGTCTGCACCATCTATAGGTCGGGATCCGTAGTATTAACCAAATACCTTGACATTTACCTTAGTATCTCAAGGTAATTCAAATCCTAGTAGATATCTAACTACCCATACACTAAACTATATGCTAACATACTAAACTATTACAATATTACTAATTACCTAACATACAATACATATCAATACTTATATATAATACTACAATACCAACTTATCAACAACTTACCATCAACTTATATACATATATACATATAGTTATTAGTCTACCAAGTATGTATATATGTAACTTTATATTAGACTAACATGTATCTATAACTACCTAGATAGTAATATGACAAACTAGTAAAATATATATATATACTATAGCTACTAGTCTAACAATTATATACATGTATCTAACTATTAGCTATCAAGGTATGTATAGCTAACTGTTATACTAACTACTAGTTATAATAACCATACTAACAGTAAACTACTAACCACCTTAACACAAAACTAACTGAACACACTGAAACTACTAGCTAAACACCTAAACTTATACCTTAACTCTACCTTGCTGAAACCCCTTACTGCTGCCTCGACTCACTATACTGCGCTGCTGCTGCTGTAGCTCACTGTTGTACCGCGCTGCTGCTGCACTATTGTTTCTATTGCTGTGCTGTTGTTGCTGCAGCGTGCTGCTGCTGCTGTTGCTGCAGCGCACTGCTGCTGCGCTGATGTTACTGTAGCGCGTTGCTGCTGCTGCTGCTGCTCGCTGCTGCTGTGCACTTGCTACAACGTGTACACGATGCTAGCTACTGCTGCAATGCTACTGAGCTACTGCCCCCCCCTCGCTGCATACATACATACTCACGCTCACTCACTCAAACACTCACCACACACACATCTATGTATTATATATCAGTATATATATGTACTCTCACATTTATACATATATAGATACTCTCCTATATGTATCAATCTATATATATAAACACTCCTCTCATCTATACATATATGTATACACACACACACACACACACACACACACACACACACACACACACACATATATATATATATATATATATCAACATATATGTATACACTCACATATATATATATATAGATATACTCTCTTATCTATACCCATGTAGACATATACTCACATACATATATATATATATATACATATTCAAACATACATATATACATATACATATAGATATACATATAGGTATCTATCTACATATATATACACATATACCTATAACCATATATGCATATCTATACAATATAAAATAGAGATACACATATACATATACATATATACAAATACTTAGAGATACTATACCTATCTATATACACATATAACTATATATAAATACATATCAATGTATACATATATAAACAAAAATACATACATATGAACATCTCTCTATATGTATACATAAAAATACCCTTTATATAGGCCTCTCTTGCCCCCTCCCTCAAGCTACTATGTAAAGTATAAAATACCCCTTGGGGCCTCTCATAAAAAAATTAATTAAGGAGGGAAGGTTCTAGTCTAATGGGTTTAACTTAATTAATCATCCTCCTAATGATTGGATTTATTATTGGGCTCAAATCTAACTAAAATTAAATGTTGGTCCATGGATCTAATCTGACTAGTTAGGTAAACTAAAACAAGTCCAAAAATAAATCTAACAATCTTATAATAAATAATAATACTATAAATAAATATTCAACTTGCACAATATTTAATTAATTACCAAATGATTAAAATACCCTTTCCTAGAAAATATGGTAGTGACATGCCTGGACCACTTGGCCGCATGCTCAGGGTTAAGGTCTACTCCTTGGGATAAGTGATAAAGTAACGGGCAATAAATAAAGTATAAGTGATGTGACATAAAGTGACTAATGTGACAAGCCATATAGTGTGTCAAAAAGAAAAGACAAAACCATAGAAATAAGTGCCAAGGTTTCAGAGTCATGCGTTCAAGGAAATTATGGTTGCATACTCTCCAATGATACATATGTATCGGTGTCACAAAGAGTTTGATGCCGTATAGAGTTCTCTTGGACTTAGAAAAATTCTTATTCGTTCAGTGAGTGAAAGCACAAGGTGTTCAAGGACATGTGTGATGGTAGTCATGCGTCCAACAAGATGGACTCATGCTGGTCAATATGCAACAAGGGTTTCGGCCGCATAACCTTCTCGGGCTGTTGGCCGAATAGCACTCTCAGCCGCATAGCTCGCTGGCCGCATGAAGACTTCGTCTTCTACAAACAGCAAGTTCGGCCATGGCAAAAAAGCTTCAAAAACTGAAATATTATTTTATCCATAAAATTCTCATTTTTAGTCCAAATCTGGTGATCCAAAAGTCAAAATCCTCTAAATTGAATGTTCTATCATATAGCAAAAATTGGTTTTCAAATACACAAGTTTAATAGATCAAAACCAAAAAAAACTCATAAAATTAATAAAAAACCTAAGTTTAGAAATATAGATCTACACTAATCCATCCATCAAAATAAAAAACTTTAAGTACTTAAATTGCTTAGAAACACATAACAAACATATTATAACAATAAAATAGAGGGTTTCTCTATTTCTTATGCAAGGTGTACTTGCCAATGGAAATGGGGAGAGAAAACTAAACAAAGAGTGAGAAATAAAGAAGTGAAAAGTGAGAGAAATATTGGGTTATATATAGTAGGGTTGAGGGTTGAACCAAGGGTTCTCATGAGTTGAACCAACCCACAAACCCACAAACCCACAAAATAAACCATGAGCAAGGTTAAACCAAAGAATGGATCTAGTCTCCATGCAGATGAAACCATGCTAAAATAAAAATATATTACAAATACGTATATCGGGAACGGGGAGTGACATCTTTATCCACCTTAGAAAAAATTTATTCTCAAAATTCGAATCTAAGCAATTGCTAGAGAAGTCAGGACAAGCACAATACATATCTATTAGCAATATGATCACAACATAAACGTGATCACTTGATCATAGAATTTGACATATGAAGGCATAAGAAATAATATACCTTCTGAATTGAATATGTGCGAGTACCGGGATCGAATATCGTCCTCGCGCTCCCTCGTCGATTCTCCTAGAGAATTATGGCCCCAAATAACTCGGACAAGAGAAATAGTCTGATTCTTGAGCACCTTCTCCCTTCGGTCTAATATGGATACGGGTTGCTCCTCGTAAGATAAGTCGGTACCAACAACTAATTCAGAGTGATCGAGAATATGACTCAGATCCGGAACATACCTACGCAACTGAGACACATGAAATATATTGTGTACATCATGTAACGAAGGCAGAAGGGCAAGACGATAAGAAACATCGCCTATCCGCTCAAGAATATCGAACGGACCTACGTATCATGGACTAAGCTTCTCGCGAACCCCAAATCTAATGACTCCATGGGTAGGAGAAATCTGTAAAAATATGTGGTCACCGACAAAAAACTCTAAAGGTCTATGATGTTGATCGGCCCAATGATGATGCCTGTCATGTGCAACCCAAAGTCGCGCTTTAATATGCTTGACAACCACTACTGTCTGCGTGATCATTTCAGGGCCAAACATCTTTCGCTCACCAATGTCATTCTAAGCCAACGGTGACTTATACTTTCTGTCGTACAGTGCTTCAAAAGTTCCTATCTGAATACTGGACTGATAACTATTATTGTATGAGAATTCTACCAAGTGTATGTGATTCTCCTAAGATCCACCAAGATTTAAGGTACAAGCTCATAGCATATCCTGTCATGACCCGCACCCGGTATAGGGGCACGAGAGCGTGGGTACGTCCAGCCTACGCCGCAGCATCGGTGGTAGAACGCTGTCTAGGTCACAGTAATACTATATAACTAAACACCTGTCAATGATATCCATCTCCATAAGGAGATCAATATACATCTCACAATAATCTCACAATGTAACTCAATCACAACAACTATAAGGCACGATAAAGATAAAAGGAAATGACATAGTTGAACACCATGTCTCAAACATAAAGATAACTCGCAGTCTAGCTGTCCAACATAAGTCTCCAATTAAACTTAACATAAGTCTAAACATAAACTGAAATAACCTCCATAAGTCTCAAGCATAAATAAATACTATCTAGATAGTTGTAGGCAATGTCTCATCTAGAAGCATAGTCTCCTCTAGGATCTCTGGTATATAGTCTGCATCTATACCTGGTCCGTAGTGCATGGTACAGAAATCCTTAAGATTCTCTGAAAAAAATATCCAGTCAGGATTGGAACGAAAATACACCTCTAACAGCAGTTCCACATATATTGACAAAAACTATAATACAGTGTAAAGAAATACAAGACAGAATGAAATACTGGCAATAAAAAATACTGGAACAAAGTACTGGAACATCATCATCAATATGCATCTGACAAGGAATAGAACTACAAGTGTACGCAAGTACAAAGAACTGGTATGTAAGTGTGTATAAGAACAACAACTAGAACATATGGAAATACAAGATCAATCTATCAAGATACATGTCAAAAAATCATCTATCTAAGTGTGTGAAACATCAGTATATCATGTGATCGGCTTGGGACTATATGACTCATTACATTGATTAGCGATCATCCCCAATAAGTCAGGCTAACCAGATGTAACAGCGATGAGGCATGTAAGGGTAAGGCTGCACCGACGTGAAATGTGGGTGAGCTAATGCTGCATGTAAAGTTGGGTATGATCACATAAACTACTAATACTTCCCCGTTTCCCCTGCTAGCACGATGGATTCCAATCACGACTCCTCGTGACAGGTCTCAATGATGCCAACTCGTATAAAGAACAGTGTCAGAGTCATGTACGCTATACAACAAGAATTATAGAGATAATCAACATAATAGAAACTGTCAGAGAATGTACTCGCCTGTGGTCCTTAGCTGGCAATACCACTGTGAGAAATAAAGAACTGAAGAGAAAGAAATATTGGGTTATATATGATAGGGTTGAGGATTGAACCAAGGGTTCTCATAAGTTGAACCAACCCACAAAATAAACCATGAGCAAGGTTAAACCAAAGAATGGGTCTAGTCTCCATGCACATGCAACCATGCTAAAATAAAAATATGTTTCAAATACGTATATCGGGAACTGGGAGTGACACTCCGGGTGCTTTGGTTTGAATCCATTTTGGGCTCCTAAGGTTCTTTCATAAAGGGCTTATGTGTCCACCAATCAACTTTTGAGGAGATGAACTGTCATTTATCGAGCTACGAGGACTATCCTAGGGTGTATCGGGTTGCCTTGGGAAGTTGAATCGCTATTTTTGTCACCTATATATATGAGGGATATGTGCAGTTATGGCAGTCCCTAACCACTTATCAGAATGCCTAAGAGAGTTCCTGGTTGGGATAGCTGGCCGTAGGTTGTAGGAACTTCAAAGCGTTCCCTTACCCCTACTGTTCCCCGGGTTGTAGTGCCTTCTACTTCTCCTCAAGAGACTAGTGTTGTGTTCGAGTCATTTGCTTATGCCCCCGATACCTCCCCCTTCATCGAGGAAGAGGCATGGGAGGATGATAATTTGGTGCTTGCAAACAATGATCTATCCTCATTTGCCTTAATGCTGGAGTCGATCGTCCGGTCTGTGGAGCCGGTACCGGACTACGACTCGTTGTTGTTGACTTCAGAGGAGAAGGAGATATTGGGGTCGAGGGAGGCCGTGCATTGTCTGCTTCACCATTTAGGCGTGCGCATGATCCAGGAGATTGTAAACATTGTTGGTGATCTCAGACAACTCTCTGACTCTGACTTTGACAATCCATGTTCTCATTTCTCTCATTTTTTGTAGGCCTTGGTGGCCAGGCTATGTAATCCCCCTCCTCTTAAAATATATTCCTCCTCGCTTTTAGTAAATACTGTACTATGAGGGCTGTGTGAGGTTTAAAGGAGAACACAGACACAATACACACACCATTCTGTACGGAGCATCAACTTTCTTGAGAATTGGATATGGCTCACCATTGGTATGCGTAGGGAGGTTTGTTTTATAGGAGCGTAGACCGCCTGGCTTGTTGAATCCTCCTACGCTGATTTCACTACCTATGCATTGGTCCTTGGCGTAGAGTCCCTTGGTCGTATTTGAGCGATGTACTGACGGTAGATGCATAGGCTCCCTTTGTCCGTACGTCGGGTTTCTCTCGTAAGTCCTATCTAGGTATGCGTGCATGAGATTCGAGGCCTTGCTTTAATGCAAAGTCAATGACTAGCCTCGAATACCACGTCATTCTTTGAACGTACTTCAATTTATGCGTTATTATCGAGGCACCTTTTTTATACTAGCTTTATTAGTGCTGCTCCCTCTATAAATGATGGGTGTGAGAGGAGAGTTGTAACTCCCTCTTTCTAAAATTTGAATAAAGATTTTTTAAATACCAGTTTCAATATTTTTTAAAATATTTAATTAAGTATTTTATAATTCAAAATTATTTTTTAGGAGGAATTTATTAAAATCAAAGTTTAGATAAGTAGTTAATTAATAATTGGTAGTTATGGGAGAGGAGTGGAATTATTGTAATAAATAGGAAGCCCTAGATATTTTCTAAAAATTTTTAATAATTAAGCATGTGCCTAAATAGTTTGGGTCTAGAAGCATCTTCCAACCACCTTGTAACAAACCTATAACTAACTCCTAACTACCATGGTCTAGAACCTTCACTTAAAAGCCTATAAATACCCTACTTTCTTCTCAAAAATTATTTTGTTAGAATAAACATAGAAGAATGAAGAAGAAAATAGGAGAGATGATCTCTTATTAGTGTGATCACATAGTGGGAGACAAATGCCTTATTTATACAACCCAATGAAGGTGTAATACTAATCTCTAACCAATATGGTACTAAAAATAAAGTGGGAATATAACCCTTTAGTAACCCACGTTATAACACTCCCCCTTTAGATGGCCACCATATCTAAGCCTATTGCCTCATTAAAACTTTGCCAAGAAAATCCATTATGACAAAACCTGTGCAAAAAAAAGAGTACAATATTTAGGATGACTTAGATAAGTATTGGACACGCTTAATGTTGCCTCATTAAAACTTTGTTAGGAAAAACCCAATAGAAAAAAAATTCATGACTAAGAAAAAAGAGTACAATGCGTTATAGTCCATACAAAATGTATCTCCCCCTAAAAATAATTACTCCCCCTGATGATGTTGATCCTGAACAGTCAGTTGATAAAGACGTCGTATTCCAATTCCATGAACTAGTTTCTGAAAAGTTAACTTTGGCAACGATTTGGTGAACAAGTCTGCAAGATTATTACTTGAGCGAACTTGTTGGACGTCAATATCAAAGTTCTTCTGAAGCTCAAGAGTATAGAAAAACTTCGATGAGATATGCTTGGTCCTATCTCCTTTAATGAATCTACCTTGAATTTGTGCAATACATGCTGTATTATCCTCATAAATAACAGTTGGAGTATCTATGGTAGGAGAGAGGTGACATGAGCTACGAATGTGTTGAATCAACGATCTCAGCCAAATATATTCTCTACTTACTTCATGGAGAGCCAATATATCTGAGTGATTTGAGGAGGTAGCAACTATTGTCTGTTTTGTTGAATGCCAAAAAATAGTTGTATTGCTATTAAGAAACACATATCCAATTTGTGAATGACCTTTATGGGGATCAAATAAATAACCTAAATTTGCAAAGCCAACTAGATTCGCAATGTCAGATAAACCACAAGTATAAAATAATCCCATATCGGTAGTTCCATGAAGATATCTCATCACATATTTAATGCCATTCTAATATCTACAAGTTGGCGCTGAGCTATATCTAGCCAATAGATTGACAAAGAATGATATGTCTAGCCTTGTACATTGTGATAGATACATTAATGCCCCAATGGCACTATGGTATGGTACTTCGGGTCCTAGCATAATTTTATTGTCATTCTTAGGACGTTATGGATCTTTATTGATATCTAAAGATCGAACAATCATTGGAGTGCTAAGGGGACGAGCTTTATCCATATTGAACTATTTCAATATATTTTATGTGTATTTCGATTGATGCACTAAAAATTTATTAGTGCAATGCTCAATTTGTAATCCAAGACAATATTGCGTGTCTCTGAGATCTTTCATCTCGAACTCCTTTTTCAGATAGTTTGCAGTCTCATTAATTTTATATCTTGTCCCAATCAAGTTTAAGTCATCGACATATACTGCAACTAAAGTGAAACCCTCCGTAGATTTTATTATGAAGACGCATGGGCATATATGATTATTCTCATATCCTTCCATTTTCATAAATTCACTAAGATGGTTGTACCAAATCCTTCTGGATTATTTTAAACCGTACAATGAACGTCTTAGCTTTATGGAATGCATGTTCTTAGCTTTTGAGCTGGATAGGTTAAATCTATCTGGAATTTTTATATAGATATCGCTATCTAAATTACCATATAGATAGTGTAAACCCCCTGATTTTTCAAAATTTTTAAATACATTTTCTCGCAGTTTTCTGTAAATTTTTGGAAATTAAAACTAAGAAATTTTGTGATTAAAGGATTTTTAGATGATGCTAATTAATATTAAAATATTAATAAAATAACATTTTTCTAGTATAAAATGGAAAATTGGATATAGGGTAATTTTTCGGAAATTTATTGGACTCCGGAAGCATTTTTAAAGCCCTAGAAACCAATGTACATTTAAACCGAATTAAGCCCATGCCAAACATCCAACATCCCCATGAGAGCCGAAGCCAAGCCCAAGGAGCATTGACCCAGCCCAAATCCTAGGTCAAACCCAAGCCCAAATTTTTGCATGTAAAAGTACATATTTTCCTAGTTTTCTCCACAAAATAAAAAGAAAAAAAATCCCTAAACCCAACCCTAACCCTAGCCGTCAGCCGCCACCCCCCTTTTCACCTGACCCCCTCCGGCCCGACTCCGGCGGCGCACCGCCCGGGTCCGCCCAGACCGACGGTGCAGTGCCCGACCGCCCCGCTGTGCAGGCTCCACCCCGCTCCTGCCCCACTCATCCGACCGGCCTGAGCGTTTCCCCCGACCACCGACAGTGAAGTGCCCCCGACCACCGACTGTGCAGCTCCGGCTGTGCGCCTTCATCCCCCCTCTCCGATTCTGTTCCACCCGCGTCTGGCTAGTACAGCCATTCCCCGCTCCGGCCCGTCCACCTCCGCTCGGTTCCTCTCCACCGAGCCGATCCGCGCCACCCTCTTCCCCGGTGAAGGGATCGACCTTCGGCCCGTCGTCAAAAGCTGACTCCGAGCTTCCCTCGCCTGCTGTAAATGCCGCACCTGACCCCCTTGCGGCCTCCCGCGTCCGGCCGGCTGACCCGCAGCGACTCCGGACCACCCCCAGCCTCGTCGTGCTCGGACCAGCCCTAGGCCGGCCGCCCGCAGCCCTAGGAAGGACACAGTGGGCCAGACACAGCTCTTTGAGCCCGGACACAGTTGACGCAGGACACGAAGCAGACGACCCGGACACGTGAAAGTCAGATTCACGGAGCCATGTTCAGGTAGCATTTCCTCTCTCCTCGTAATTTTGTTTTTGATTCCGTCAGTTGTGACGCGTAGACTGTATAACCCTCTCGATGCCCGTGCAATCCGCTTGGTACATCGCGTCCTGTGGTAATCGCAAATCGCGATCCAAAAAAGGAAAACCCACGCCTTGTTTTACCCCGGAACTGAGTACGCCCTGCCAAACGGGACGACTTGGTCGCACGCAATCTTCACCAAAATGTACGTGACGTTGATACGGACGTGCAGGATTTCGCAGAAGCTGATTTGGATGTGCATGCACACCGGAATCAACGCGTATCCGCCGACAACGCCCCGTATCCGCCTATTCTGGAACATGCTGTAACTTTGTGTACACACGTCAGATCGAGATGAAACTTGTGCCATCGGACTCATAGTAACACGCTGGTCCTGTGACCCAAGTTTGGTTCGATTCTGAGAACGTTGACAAAATCGCGTATCGTGGGCCCCACAGGCTCTACTTGACGGGCGATTTTGTGATCGGCTCATCGAAATCCAATTCTGAAAGTTCCGTTGAGTTTGTATCATCGTTCCTGACTTGTTGATACTAAGTTTGAAGAATTTGGAGACCTTTGACCCTGACACACTTTTCGGTGCAAAGTAGCCCACATGTGGACCTCGCTTTGACCCAGAAATGTCATTTTGCCCTTGTATCTAAATTGGACTTAAGTACAGGCGTTTCTAGCTATTTGATATCTTCTGAGACTGTTGGTGATGTTTATTATAGCTTTTGGAGGAGTACCTACAGGATCCACTGATACAGGGACGACTGTTGGTATTTAAACCCCAGGCAAGTGTACCTTGCCAAACTCTGCAGTATTGTTACATATTTTCTTTGCTTCATTATATTTGTTGTGCATGCTTAACCTAGGACCGTGTGACTTGCTCAGCATCCAATTATTAGTCGGGTGCCAACACCGTACGCGGTGTTGTGTATTATCATCTAGAGATGGACATTCGTGACCCCTTTACATTCTCGTACTTGTCTTATCAAGTACACTATAACCCATGACACTTGACACTATTCATGAGATAGGATCTTCCTAAGATATTCATGGTGATTCTGTATAGGATACAGGACTTGACAGAGATACTATATTCATAGATACTTTATGACTTGTTGCATTAGCTATGATCCCGCTTGACATGGACATGAGACGTTATGATCATGAAATACGTGGTTACATTGGGTGGGGAGAGACACACAGGCTACAGGCTATTTTATATATATCTACTACTATTGTGAGGTCGTAGACTCTCGTAGCAGAGCTAGGCACATTACCGGTTATTACCGTAATCGGCTCCCCGACACAGAGCTTATAGTGGCTCAGCCTGAGTACTCGTGATGCTCTCACTTGTATTTTCACATAGATGGTTACATACTTACCCTATTTATTCCATTTATTTTCTGTACTGCATTTATTTTGGCTAGTATTATCTGTACCTTGTTATGTCCCCTGAGGACCTGGATCCGGATTATGTCCCCAGGATTTGCAGACGAGGTCTATCCCGAGGTATACGGGACCGCAGCAGGAGATGATACAGGAGTTGTACCAACACCCGAGGACGAGGTGTTAGCTGAAGACTTTTCCTGAGCATCTATGTTTCATGCTCAGTATTTACTTTATTTAGTCATTTATATTCTGGTCTGTTGAACCATTGTATTAGATTTTATCGGGTTGTTCCCCGAAGCACTTTGTTGAGACTGGTTGATGATTTATATTCCTTATATTATGTGGATCATATTTTATATCTTGTGTGGATGAGATTAGTTGTGCCATGTTGTCGTAGACCTTACTTTATAGCTTAAGTACGCCCTGATGGATCCATTAAATTGGGTTTGTCCATTAGTGTGTGCTGCTGGCCAATGCCACGTATCTAGTCCCTCGGTATTTTGGGATTGGGGCGTGACATGGTTTTTGTGGTGGCCCATGCAGGTCTACGACTAAATCGTTCAGTTTCAACTTAGGGACCGAGCAAGCCTGCACCTAGGATTAGAGTATAGGATCTCATCCACAACTGACTATGACTCATCCTCCTTCCAATCCATTCCGTTGAATAATTGTATCCTGCTTGATTCATGTGCCTTCTCATTAGTTCCTTAAGTATAGCCTTCTCCTAGAATATAGAAGTCCCTGTTGATAGAATGATAAGTAGGGTAATATTTCTATTAAGAGTACAGCTAGAGTATTGACACCCCACTAAGTCTAGAATATCTAGTGAACTCTAGAATTCCTTATCTCTAGAATTAGTTTACCATTACCCCCTGATGAATTATGAAGACTTGAGAATAGTATAGACACTACTATAGTTAGTTAGAAATTTTACCATAATATTTGACCCCAGTTTTGAGGAACCAATAGAAATCTGAGATCAAATATTAGAACAGAACCTAGTGTGCACAGTGAGATAGTGTTAGGATATAGGTTCTTGTCGTGATATTAGCAGACAGTACGTCAGGAAGCCCAGAGCAACGAGTATGACATTCCCCATGGGATCACACTTCAAACACGGAGAATTGCTCGCCACCTTCACCTTAGAAAACTATGATATTATCTAGAGCCCCATATTTCAATTTCCTATGTTGTTCATCTGTGACCTTAACGTTCGCTAATGTGCAATGACTAAAATATGTTCTTCTTCCTCCGTATTTCAATTTGTGCCACCTGACACTTCTGATAGTAGGCCAAGTAATTTTATCCCTTGTTAAGGACCCATAGTTTGCTAAGATTATAGCTGTAGTCTTGAATTTGAAAATTTTGTGCTTGGTAGTTAGAGTTCGATAAGTTTGAGTTAATCTTGTAGATTGTGACCCGATGATTATCCCTTAGTGTTAAATCACACAATTTGTACCCCACTTCGATACGAGTTATATTTCCTTTCCCTTGAGACTAGTAACCTTTCCATTCTCACTATTGACACATATTCTATGAGCACTATGATTAAGACTTAAGGTGACCCTTACCTATATAATGCAATAAGAGACCCTAATAAGAGTTTCTATTTTATTTACATGTGCAAGGTTATTTTGCAGGATTCTCTTAAGACCGTCACGGTACTAGTTTAATTCTTATAAGTTGTGTAGTGTAATTGGATGACATTAATTGTATACTAGCAAAAGATGACAGTGTTTATTCAGACAATAGAATTTAGAGGTCCTTGCCCCTATTTGGTCGACTAGCGACTTAGACAAGGAAGTTGTATGATAACTGTAGAGATTGTAGAGTCTTTTATTAATGTTGCTTATTTTGTTTTGTTTTGTGAACTTGAATAATTTGTACCTCCTTTCATCATCATCTAGCGTACTCATATTTCATATACTACCTTGACTTATGCTGCTATTTTATAGCCTAGTTTTGCAAGCTTATTCTTTATCGAGCTTGTTCATGACATATGTATTATTGGTGAGGCCCACAATAATACATTTCAGAATCAGTGTATTACGGTCTGATCAACCATAGTGCGCTTGGTTCGCCCTTCGTATAACTACTTTACGTGGATTGAGATATGTAGTGATTAGTAGACGAATATACTAGCCCTTTAGATATGTCTAAGCACATCGTATCTGTTACATAACTGTACTAATACGAGCATGCGAACAAAGGATTACCAAAATAGAATTTTAATCCACAACCGTCTTGACAATTCCCATTTGAATTCTTAAAACGCCTTGATTCTGATACTTCAAATCTATTACCTCGCCCTTGAACTCTTTATTATTAATCTCCATCTTCCCTTATTTCGGAAAGACAAAACCTCGTGCTTGGTATAAAGTTGATACACAGAGAGTACTAAGATATATCCCATAGGCCGATCACATACTTGAGGATTATTCTTTCGTAATTAAGGACATATCATATATGATAGGATCGGCATTAAAGTTTCGAGGATTGAATGACATGAGTAAATAAATTAAGGAATATTTTCTTAAGGTATATAGCCTTATGTGATAGATGGGTAAATTCTAAGTTGGGTAGCAGTGCATTGTCAACTCGAGAGGAATTTCTTTTAGATTGTGATCGAGCAAGATTAGATTGGGAGAGGTTCAAGCCATTATAATTTTGAGAAATTTAGAAGAATGACTAAGATGATGAGGATTAATGAATTGATATTGAGGACCCAATATTTATACCTTAAGTACATGATTTAATTTTTAACAATGAAGGTAGAATCATCAATTTGAATTTAGAGGATAAATATAGAAATTCAGACTTGAACATTGGTGGACTGCATTTAAATTATTTTTCAATTTGATGATTTGAATTAAGAATTAAATTTGATGGTTGGACTACCTATTTGAAATATTGAGGATGTGAATGGAATTTAAAAAGTTGAAGCATACAAAAATTTATAAGTGAAAATGGGAATAACATTGGACTCGAATTACTTCTAGAGGAGATTATGATAGTTAGAGATCGTGAGGTAAAATTTACATGCTTATTTAAATCTTGAAGATGTTATATGGATTTAATTTAAATTTGGGTATGGATAATTTGAAAAAGTGAGAAGAGATAACCATTGGTTGAATTTGATTGGATCAGTGGTCATCTTAACCTAGAAGTGATTGCAATGAATATGATTAGGATTTTGATTGTCGCAAGGAGATTGCGATTGACTTGCCTTATGTACACAAAGGATTAACAAATTATACCTTATTTTAAATTTTGAGGACGGGATTGTTTTAAGTTGGCTGGATTGTGAAACCCCCTCACCTAAGAATTAGACCTACTTGGCTTAGATAGTGAGACTGAGGCTAGCTCGAATCCACTTAGAAATAGAACACGGTATTTTCATTTAGTTTTACAATATGATATCACGTGGCGCCCCTTACCTTGGCTTCGATAATTGGAGCACTTCCCTAGTCACTGCCTTCCTACAAATTCCACACCCTTATTATAGACGCGACCATCCTTCATTTCCATCTTTGTGCAACGTTTTAATGGTTGGGCATTTTTATGCAAAAGAGCATCTAGGTGTCCACATCATTGACAAGACACATGAAGAAACCAATTTTTTGCTTATGTGGATTTTTCCCATAATTTTGGAATATGAAACGTGCAACATCGCCCACTCCGTTAAACCTAGCCTTGCATTTTAACCAATGCAAATCTTATACCATCCTTGTCTTCTACCGTGGCTTAACTTTAATTTTGAGGACAAAATTTTTATAAGTTGGGTAGAATGTAAGCCCCTTGATTTTTCAAAATTTTTAAATACATTTTCTCGCAGTTTTCTGTAAATTTTTGGAAATTAAAACTAAGGAATTTTGTGATTAAAGGATTTTTAGATGATGCTAATTAATATTAAAATATTAATAAAATAACATTTTCTAGTGTAAAATGAAAAACTGGACATATGGTAATTTTTTGGGAATTTATTGGACTCCGGAAGCATTTTTAAAGCCCTAGAAACCAATGTACATTTAAACCGAATTAAACCCGTGCCAAACACCCAACATCCCCATGAGAGCCGAAGCCAAGCCCAAGGAGCATTGACCCAGCCCAAATCCTAGGTCAAACCCAAGCCCAAATTTTTGCATATATAAGTACATATTTTTCTAGTTTTCTCCACAAAAATAAAAAGAAAAAAATCCTTAAACCTAACCCTAACCCTAGCCGTCAGCCGCCACCCCCCTTTTCCCCTGACCCTCTCCGGCCCGACTCCGGCGGCGCACCGCCCGCGTCCGCCCCGACCGACGGTGCAGTGCCCTACCGCCCCGTTGTGCAGGCTCCACCCCACTCCTACCCCACTCATCCGACCGGCCTGAGCGTTTCCCCCGACCACCGGCAGTGAAGTGCCCCCGACCGCCGACTGTGCAGCTCCGGTTGTGCGCCTGCATCCCCCCGCTCGAATTCTGTTCTACCCCCATCCGGCTAGTACCGTCATTCCCCGCTCCGGCCCGTCCACCTCCCCTCGGTTCCTCTCCACCGAGCCGATTCACGCCACCCTCTTCCCCGGTGACGGGATCGACCTCCGGCCCGTCGTCAACAGCCGACTCCGAGCTTCCCCTGCCTGCTGCCAACGCCGCACCCGACCCCCTTGCGGCCTCCCTCGTCCGGTCGGCTGACCCGCAGCGGCTCCGGACCACCCCCAGCCTCGCCGTCCTCCGACCAGCCCTAGGCCGGTCGCCCGCTGCCCTAGCAAGGACATAGTGGGCCGGACACAGCTCTCTGAGCCCAGACACAGTTGACGCAGGACACGAAGCAGACGACCCGGATACGTGAAAGTTAGATTCACGGAGCCCTGTTCAGGTAGCGTTTCCTCTCTCCTCGTAATTTTATTTTCGATTCCGTCAGTTACGACGCGTAGACTGTATAACCCTCTCGATGCCCGTGCAACCTGCTCGGTGCATCGCATCCTGTGATGATCGCAAACGGCGATCCAAAAACAGGAAAACACACGCCTTGTTTCACCCCGAAACTGAGTACGCCCCGCCAAACGGGACAACTTGGTTGCACGCGGTCTTTACTGAAACGTGTGTGACGTTGATACGGACGTGCTAGATTTTACAGAAGCTGATTTGGATGTGCGTGTACACCGAAATCAACGTATATCCGCCGACAACGCCCCATATCTGCCTATTCTAGAATACGCTATAACTTTGTGTACACACGTTGAATCGAAACGAAACTTGCACCATCAGACTCGTAGCAACACGCTGGTCCTGTGACCCAAGTTTGGTTCGATTCTGAGAACGTTGAAAAAATCGTGTATCGTGGGCCCCACAAGCTCCACTTGACGGGCGATTTTGGGATCGGCTCATCGAAATCCAATTCTGGAAGTTCCGTTGAGTTCTTATCATCGTTCCTGACTTGTTGACACTAAGTTTGACGAATTTAGAGACCTTTAACCCTGACACGCTATTCGGTGCAAAGTGGCCCACATGTGGACCCCATTTTGACCCCAAAATGTCATTTTTGCCCTTGTGTCCAAATTGGACTTAAGTACAGGCGTTTCTAGCTATTTGATATCTTCTGAGACTTTTGGTGATGTTTATTACAGCTTTTGGAGGAGTACCTACAGGATCCACTGATACAGGGACGACTGTTGGTATTCAAATCCCAGGCAAGTGTACCTTGCCAAACTCTGCAGTATTGTTACATATTTTTCTTGCTTCATTATATTTGATGTGCATGCTTAACCTATGACCGTGTGACTTGCTCAGCGTCTGATTATTAGTCAGGTGCCAACACCGTACGCCATGTTGTGTATTGTCATCTAGAGATAGACATTCGTGACCCCTTTACATTCTCGTACTTGTCTTATCAAGTACACTATAACCCATGACACTTGACACTATTCATGAGACAGGATCTTCCTGAGATATTCATGGTGATTCTGTATAGGATACAGGACTTGACAGAGATACTATATTCATAGATACTTTATGACTTGTTGCATTAGCTATGATCCCGCTTGACATGGACATGAGACGTTATGATCATGAGATACGTGGTTACATTGGGTGGGGAGAGACACACAGGCTACAGGCTGTTTTACATATATCTACTATAATTGTGAGGTTGTAGACTCTCGTAGCAGAGCTAGGCACATTACCTGTTATTACCGCTACCGGCTTACCGACACAGAGCTTGTAGTGGCTCAGCCTGAGTACTCGTGATGGTCTCACTTGCATTTTGACATAGATGGTTACATACTTACCCTATTTATTCTATTTATTTTCTGTACTATATTTATTTTGGCTTGTATTATCTGTACCTTGTTATGTCCCCTGAGGACCTTGATCCGGATTATGTCCCCAGGATTTGCAGACGAGGTCTATCCAGAGGTATATGGGACCGCAGCAGGAGCTGATATAGGAGTTGTACCGACACCCGAGGACGAGGTGTTAGCTGAAGACTTTTTCTGAGCATCTATGTTTCATGCTCAGTATTTACTTTATTCAGTCATTTATATTCTGGTTTGTTGAACCATTGTATTAGATTTTATCGGGTTGTTCCCCGAAGCACTTTGTTGAGACTGGTTGATGATTTACATTCCTTATATTCTGTGGATCATATTTTATATCTTGTGTGGATGAGATTAGTTGTGCCATGTTGTCGTAGACCTTACTTTACAGCTTAAGTACGCCCTGATTGATCCATTAAATTGGGTTTGTCCATCAGTGTGTGCTGTTGGCCATTGCCACGTGTCTAGTCCCTCGGTATTTTAGGACTGGGGCATGACAGATAGGCTGTTACAATGTCCACAAGTCTCATGTCCAGCTTTTTCTCAACTGTCAGACTTATCAAATAACGGAACGTTGTTGCATCCATTACGGAAGAATACGTCTCTTCGTAATCAATCCCGGATCTCTGAGAAAACCCTTGTGCCACTAATTGTGCCTTAAATTGAGTGATTTTATTTTTTTCATTTTGCTTTCTTACAAATACCCACTTGTAACCTATCGGTCTGACGTCTTTTGGTGTTTGTACTATAGGTCCGAACACTCCACGTTTATTAAGGGAATCCAATTTTTCTTGAATAGCATCCTTCCATTTTGGCCAATCTTTTCTTTGTCATTCATCGATTCTATGTGGTTCAGTGTCATTAATGCCCTTTGATTTTTAATAGCTATCGAGAATGAGAATATCTCATATATTATTATATCTTTGTGATCCCTTACCTCTCTTGTATATGTATAAAACTTAGAGATCTCTTTGCTTTCAGGTACCTGAGCCTCCTCTTAGGCTTGTGTCTTTTCTAAGATGATAACCTCTTCTGAGTTTTTAGACAGTATGGATCTGTCATTCATAACCTCTTCTTGAGCGTTATGTGTAACCTCCTTAAGAGCATTACTTGGGCATTTTCTCTTTCTAGGGACTAAGTCCTTCGAACCTATAGGTCTACCACGCTTCTGGCGTGCAGCAGATTAATTAGCCACTCTGGTATTTTTTCCTACGGGGATATCAATTCGAGGTGGCGTATTTGCAGCGAGCACATATGATTTAATTACTTTAGCTGCATCAGTAAATACATCTGGCATTTGATATACAATCTCTTATAGATGCAATATCCTTTGTACCTCAGTTTTATATTGATTAGTAAGAGGATCTAGATGAGACAGAGTAGGATTATCCCACGATAATTTATTTCGTTTATTTGTGGTGAATGGTTCTGTAAGAACGTTCTTTTCTTTCTTATCTCCCCCTAACGGCAAAAATTTAGTCTCATCAAAATGGCAGTCTGCGAATCTAGGAGTAAAAATATCACCAATTAAAGGTTCCAAATATCTAATGATTTAGGGCGAATCAAAACCAATATAAATTCCTAAACGGCACTGAGGTCCCATTTTAGAGCGTTGAGGAGGGAAAATATGAACATAAATATCATAACCAAATTTACGCAAATGAGAGATGTTAGGTTGATGGTCTGTCACAAGTTATGATGGTAAAAATTTATGATATGCAGTTGGCCTAACAATGATCAATTTAGCAGCATGTAATATGGTATGTCCCCAAGCTAAAACGGGTAAATTTGATTGCATGAGTAAAGGCCTTGTTATGTGTTGAAAACACTTAATCAAGGACTCTGCTAAACTATTTTGGGTATGAACATGAGGGACATAATGTTCAACTTATATTCCTACGGAAGCACAATAATCATCAAGTACGGGAAGTGAACTCAGCTGCATTATCAAGTCGAATCGTTCTAACATGTTGGTCAGAAAAATGAGTCTTAAGCTTAATCAACTGAGAAAGTAGCTTGGAGAAGGCAAAATTTCTAGATGAGAGTAAGAAAATATTTGACCATCGACTAGAAGCATCTATTAGAACCATAAAATACCTGAAAGGTTCGCTAGAAGGATCAATTGGTCCAGAAATATCACCTTGTATGCTCTGAAGGAATGGTGGTGATTTAGAACCTATTTTGAGAAGTGAAGGTCTTGTAATGAGTTTACCGTGTGAACAAGCTACACACAAATGTTTAGTAGAAAAGGAAAGACTTTGGTATGATAAATTATGTCCATTGGTATTGTTGATGACCTTTCTCAACATAGTCGATCCTGGATGATCCAATATGTCATGCCAAAAGATTAGATTTCTTGGATCCTTTAGCCTTTTGCTAGTAATGGGGTAAGATTCTACTACCTTCAGAGTAGTTTGATATAGCCCCGAGGAGATTAACTTGCACTTTTCTAATGTGAGCTTATTTTCTCCAATATTAGAGATGACACAAAGATACTTTTTGCTATCATCGTTCATGTTTTCAACATGAAACCCATTCATTCGAATATCTCTAAAGATGAGTAGATTTTTATTAGATCTACTAGAGAATAATGTATTTCGAATGACTAAGTGTGTTATATTTTGCAACACAACATCGGCCTTACCATAACCTTCTATAATCTGCACGGGTCCAGCAATTGTGGTCACCTTAGTAGTGTTTGAGGCATATGTTGTGAAAAACTTTATAGCTTTCAATATAGTATGAGTTGTTGCACTGTCCATCAAGCATATGTCATCATCATTATCCATACCTTTCAAAAAAAAATTAATAATATATTAATATGCTACTAAATGGTTAAACTTGGCATGTTGCCAATTATTACAACTTTATCTAAATCTAAATGAAACTGCTTCAAAGAAGATAAACTACATAGACTATTGATCATATAATGACCAATTTATTCAA